>OZ010578.1:2946483-3056483 GCA_963932145.1 Acanthosepion lycidas
CTAAATGTATATTCTCTGTTGTATTCAAGGAAATGTGCATGAAAAAGGATCGCTACCGAAATACACAAATTACAAATATTATTGTCTTTGACAATAATGGATACTATGATATTCATATTACTATAAACAATATCCTGATTATGACATGGATATGTCGAAAGTACTTGATAATAAAACAAATATCTATAAACACGGCGATTTTCTCTTGTCTTTCAGTAATGACATCAAAAACTTATCCGAGTGTATGACAGCATTTTAACGAAAATGAATAGACAGAATATCTAAACTGTATGACAACGAAATATGTTTTAATGTATGTATGTATGTATGTATATATATATATATGTATATATGTGTGTGTGTGTGTGTGTGTTTGTGTGTGTGTGTCTCTGTGTGTGTATACATGTATAATGAATATACGTGTTTGTGTAGGAATCCCGGTTTTGGTTAAACAATCGGACCCTCTATTCTTGTCAATAGTGTATTTTCTTTAATAAGATTCTTTGATCTCTGGGCCGAATGACATTCATTTCACCGATAAACCCCCACCCACAAAATATAGATGCCTACTTGAACACCTGTAAGATATACATATATATATATATATATATATATATATATATATATATATATATATATATATATATATATATATATATATATATATGACCATAGCTCTATTGTGTCTCATTTAAATACTCATGCAGACCTACTGGACACTGTTCATAACATACTTGTTGACAACACAAATATAATAGCATCATCTGCATGCAAAAAAGGCTAAAAATAATGGAAGCCTTGTTAATAAAAACAAAGTAACCAACGTTCAATAATATCAACTATGAACATGGACACAATTTCTTGACCGTGTTTTGGAAATGAAAATATTATATAAATACATACGTACAACAATCTATTTCTATTTAACAGTTAATATATTTCAACCTTGAAAATGGCTAAATGTCGCCGAAAGCGCCCGCAAAGAAAGAACAACTGAACAGTTTTTATATAATATATCCTCCGAAACGAAACAAATTATAAGATCACGTGAGAAATTGTATAAAAGACTAAATCTTACATTATTTACATTATTCGGACTATTGTCCTCATCTTTGTCGCTATATCTATTACAATGTTTCGGCCTTCTTCATGTAGTAGGAATGTCCAACTGAACCTTTTATTTCCCTTGAAGACACTTGGCACAGTGGATGAAGGCGTTATGTGACAGTGATACGACCCAAAGAGTGTGAGTTCAATACCCGGTTAAGGCAGTGGAGAACTCTCAGAGGGAAATTAACAGGAGATAACTGATAACTGATTATCCATTAAGTAAAACAGTCTACCCCAGTGAGCGAAACAAAGAGTTCAGTTCGACATTCCAACCACGTGAAGAAGGCCGGAGCGTACAACGGCCAAAACGTTGTAATAAATATGGCGACAAAGATGAGGACAATAGCCTGAATAATGTAAATAATGTACATAATACCTCATCTCAGAAATATAGACAGATATCAAAGTTCCCTATCTGTCGTATTCAATGAAACGTCAATGAAAGGATTGCTATCTAAATACACAAATATATATATATATGTGTCTGTGTGTGCGTACACATACAGGACGCTAACCATTGGCAGTGTTGAGCCAGATGCGATCATTTCAGTCGCGAGACAGGACACATGGCGGTGGAGTTATTAATGGAGACGCATGTCACTAAAATCTGTGCCCTGCTGTGGTAAGTTCAGAATACTTTTTCACGCTTACACTCTCGTGAAAAGTCAACCCATTAACCTCTGACTTTTCTCTTGCGTTCAGGGTCACGTTCAGATAAATTCTCACTGTACCCTTCCACGTTCACTCGCCTGCTTACAACCTAATCAAACCTCATTCATGGGGAACTTTTCCACGCCCTCAAACTACATGACATCACCAGTTTCCGACGACATTTTCCAGGCACAGCATTTCAAATAAATCACGAGATGACGCATATCCCCGTTTCTCTTTATATATATATATATATATATATATATATATATATATATATATATATATATATATATATATATATATATATCATCCCATTTCTCTTTCTGCCTGCCATTTTGTTTCCCTCTGAATATCGAGAGACTGAGTGAGTGAGTGAGTGAGAAAGAGAGAGAAAGAAAGAAAAACAGAGATTTGGAGAATGGAGACCATACAAAAGGCAAAAATGTAGAAGGTCTATATATGTATGAAGTCCAACAGTTATTTAATATATTTTCTGTTTGTACGTTATTTTATCAGATACAATTTATTTAAGTATTAGGTTGGTGCAAAAATAATGACGTAATAATGTCGTTTTTTACGTCATTATTTTTGCACCAACATAATATTATAAGATACAATTTATTTAATTAAATCCTCTTCTTTTTTAAAAATAATAAACAGTATTATCTACATTTACCAGCCTGAATGTTTGAGAAATTTCGTGGTTCTCCGTCAGGAATCGAACCTGTAACCCCAATGGGAACCATAATTTGATCTGATGTGCTGTTAACCATTCAGCCACAAAGAATCGTCTAGTTAGCAAAGTCCGAATTACTGTTTATAAACAACAAATCTTTAATGATCTTTCCCGAACGATCATATCTGCTCAAGAAACGTACCTTAACGTAAACATCGACAACATATTATGACATGGATTAAATCCGACAATTATTTAATAAATTTTCTGTTTATACGTTATTTTATTCGATACAATTAAATTAATTTAAGTAAATGCTTTTTTTTTTTTTTAAATAAACAGTATTAATTACATTTACCAGTCTGAATGTTTCGTGAGTAGATATGAACCACATGCGTCTTCGTGTTATCAGGCGTACATCCTCTATCAGGTCTGGAAGTATGTTCGACATAAAGTCCCAGTAGACAGCTCCTGGAGGACGTGCTGAGAAAACATATTGACCTACCAGACAGTCACATAGAATTACAGCCCACACATCAATCTTAAATTGATGCTGGTGTTCAGCCTGTATTGTACCATTGGGATTCCGATTCTCTCTCCCACAGATATTGGTTGTGTAAATTTGTTTAGCCTCATCCGTAAAGATTAAAGAGACAAACAACTGATTTAATAACCATTGGCAAAAGTTCATCTGTGGTGAGTGATCAGAAGGCAAAAGACACTGAACACGTTGCAAACGATATGGATACAGGAACTGTTCTTGAAGTACCCTACATGCTGTACTATGAGATGTATAACGTGCTAGGGCCACTTGACGTGTGCTGATACCTGGATCGGTCCGATAGCCTGTAGAATGTGTTCTCCGTGGTCAGGCGTACAAGCGGATGTCCGTCTTCCTCGATCCGTAATTTGTGGTGCCACAGATCTTGTCTCAGCAATGAGACGATAAACAGCCCCAAGACTACTACATCTCAATTTTGATATTTTTCCGAAATTCCGCCATAACATTATAAGTATTATTTTCACTAAATGGGTAGGTGGAGCGTGTGTTGTCAAGGTTCTTAGTTGTATCTTTTTGAGAGAAACTTCTTTTCATCTCTTGCCGCTCAGTGTCAAATTAGTTTCAGATCAAAGAGCAAGGCAGATGGTGGGGCACAGAAGACTAATGTTGCATTTAACCCGTTGTAAAAAAAAAAAAAAAAAATAAGAAAGAAAAAAAAATTTCATAATGATTCTAAAATGCGTGAATTTTTCGTACATTTTTTTTTTTTTTTTTTTTATCAATTCACCCCAAGCAAGGTAATAATACCACTGAAATGCAGCTACTGGGAGTGAAACAGAAGAAAGAAAAAAATGAAAAGAAATCTGAAACTTAATCGTTAACAGGAAACAAGGAATAAACCTCTACTCCTGTTCAAAAGACCGGGAAGGAATGTAAACTGGACGATAGGTGAATCTATCTACTACTATTTTGTAATAGTTGTTTAATTTCTAACTTATATAAATGTAGATAGAAAAAAAGCAAATGTTGATAAGATGGCGGAGATCACAATGCACTGCCCAGAGCCCCCATCAGCCCCCCCCCCCGTATAGTACCAACCCTAACAAATACATCTACTTTAACCCAGTTTCGTGTGTTAGCGACAGGAAAACAAACGTTAAAAAAAAAAAAAAAAAAAAAACTGGCGCATTATTTAAGAAAAAATGAACTGAGCATAACCTTGAAGAGGGCGTTTGAAAAATGCTATTTGATGATAAAAACATTAAAAATTTCTTCAAGAAAATGATTTTTCTTCTTCATTCTTTTTCCTAATTTTAAGCATTCAGTGATCAATAATTTTTAATCATCCAAACATATTTTTTTCAGAATGTTTCCAAACGTGCCTGGAAGTATTGTATGCACAAAAGTATAATTATATAAATAAAACGCCAACAAAAATCTAAAGATAGAGATTGAAAATCCCTTGACGCATTAACTAAGCTTGATGCTGTGATTGTCATGTGTGAATACCAAACTCAGTTCGCTTGAAGTATCGATTTTTCTCACAAATAGATATCGTTGAAGTAATGCCTGCGTTGCACCGAGCACGATGGCCGAGTGGTTAAGGCGTTGGACTTAAGTTCCAATGGATGTATGTCCGCGTGGGTTCGAACCCCACTCGTGCTAAAGATTTTTTTTATTAGTTTTATGCGATTAAAAAAAGATCCGAAGCCAGTCGGGTGAAATCCCACATTCTTTTATTTTATTTTATTTTTTTTACAACAGTTCGTGTTTTAATTCACATCAAGTTCTATTTCCCACTCCAGGATGTATAATTCGCGATAATCACGTTGTAATTATAAAGGAGCAGTTGAAATTTCTTGGATGCGTTCGGATTAGAGTTCTTCAGAAATTTTACAATTACAGGACATACTGGGAGTAGAAAGGACAGACGTAAACATCAAGTAACCTTTCTAACGAGTTTGTGAGAATGCGTGACGGGGCAAGGTCAAAGAGAGATAGTAAGTCAAAAGTCGCGTGGGGTTTACAAGGCATAAGAAAATGTAGACAGCCAGGATCACCCACGCCTTGAAGGGGCACGGAGCATAGAGCAAAAATAAAAATAATGACCGTGATTGACGTTAAAAACCTTTGGCAAACCTGGATAAACGTGGTTACAATAAGACATAGTAAAAAGGACGGTTTTCCCATGACACTGATTTTTGTTTTTTAACTACCTTTCATTGGCAATGTTTATTGTTTTAAAAAAGCAATAATTAGAATTGGAATAAAACTTAAACATAGTGAAAGTGAATTCGTATATTTTTTCGTTCTTGAGAATTGACAACAAAAATATTAATTAAACGTTATTTATTTATTAGATTATTTATTTACATAAATAATTTTTGATATGTCCCGGAAAGGGATATATTTGTTCGAAGTAGCAAAGTGGTTTTGGACTACTGTAACCGAGTAAGATAATCTAGCAGGCAACCGTAACGGACTGGTCCTCGTCGTAATGGTAGGCAACCGGCGTAGGCAATAGACGACGTCGATAGGCGACATCCCTGTACCACCACATCAGTCTGTAATTATGGCTGACACCAGCCAATCATATTACTGTGATGGGGAACCCAGGTGTATGCATATTCATTACATCAATTTTATATTTCAGTCAGTTATGTGCCATACGTGATACACGCATACGCGATCACGTATCTTTCGATACATGACTTACGAGGCAGATTTTTTTCCCGCAGTAGGTTGCCATTTCTTTTTGCGGTAGACCAGTTGTCATCCAAGGCTATAGAACCCTGTCTGTCCTGCTATTTACCCATAGCTGGCGGGGAGAAGAAGAGGATTCATACCTTTCCCGGGGGTATTAACACGTAAGTGAAGGTAATCAATTGACTGGAATTCGAACTCTGATTCCTCAATCCGAGCCGCTATCCATTACTCCGCCGTGCCTTCTTATTTTATATTTACAACATTCTAAAAACTAATCCAATTAATTAGAACTCAGGCAATGTATTATTTATCATTTAACAGTTTATTAAGAAATAAATGTGAAAACAATTTTTTATTCATAAATTCTCTAACGAATGTAACGGATTTTTATTAATCCGATAATTTATTACTTTAAAGGAAGCTTCTCCTCAAAATATGTCAACCAACCATAAGGAATTCCTTATATTTTAATATTTTATAAAAATTTTGAATCAATATGATACTCTAGGGCCACTTGATGTGTATAGTGTAGATTAATGTGTTCTTCGTTGTCAGACGTACGAGCCGGTCTCGGCCTTCCTCGGTCTTTCGTTTGTGCCATGGATCCTGTCTCCACCAATTTTCAACACACACTAGTCACAAATGTTGACGAATAACAAATATAACCATGACTACATGGCTACACAAAGGCATCTACCGTAAACTTTCTTTAGTCTTAATAACTCAAAAACGAAGGATTCGCCGACATATCTGTCTATATTTCTGAGACGAACTATAATGTACACTATTTACATTATTCGGACTAATCTCCTCATCTTTGTTGCTATATTTATCACAACGTTTCGGCCCTTCAGTATCTGTCTATATTTCTGAGATGAGGTATTATGTACACTATTTACATTATTTGGACTATTGTGCTCATCTTTGTCGCCATGTTTATCACAGCATTTCGGCCGTTGTACGCTCCGGCCTTCAAGTGGTTGGAATGTCGAACTGAACCCTTTGTTTCGCTCACTGGGGTAGACTGTTCTAGTTCCACATGCCATATCTAATAGATGTCAGTTATCTCCTGTTAATTCCCCTCAAGGACACATGACACAGTGGATAAAGGCATTAGTTAGATCCAGTGACAGGCGCCAAAGAGTGCGATTTCAATAGCTGGTTAAGGCAGTGGAGAACTTTCAGAGGGGAAACTCTGAGAGTGAAAGAGAACGAAAGAATGTAGAAGAAACGAGAAGCCCTATTCTAAGCAGGCAACAATGAATAAACCTTTGTTTATGTTCAAAAGAAACGGGAGCAGTGTAAACTGGATGATAGGCGAATGTATCTATTCCTATTGAGGAGAAGAAATAAACTAAAATTAAAGAATATAAATAAATAGTAAATAACATTTCTGAGTTCAGGCTGGGAAATTAGAAGTATGGAGCAGAAGTAGATTTAGTAGGCGTTGTAGCATACCTACGGACGATAATGGATATGTCCCCATTCACATAAATACAGCAGTAAACACTGTATATTGGCATCCATTTGAAGATTCGTTTCCAGCTGTGCTGGTCAAACTCTCTGCCTCCGGGCAGAGAGAGTTCCCAGACGAGGCTATGTGGAAAGGCAGAGTCTCGTCTCGGGAAACAGCTACTTGACACCGTTTTATACGGCGTCTACAGGAAATTTTTGGCCGACCCTATCGGCTCGGAAACCCCACATTAAATTCGGCCTTGTTTCACATCTAACTCCGTGGGGCGATTAGTAGATATCCTGCAGTAGAAGATTCGTCTCCAGCGATGCTGGTCAAACTATCTGCTTCCGCGCTGAGAGGATCTCCAGACGAGGCATTGTCGACGGGCAGAGTCTCGTCTCGGGTAACATCTACCTGATCCCGTTTTATATGGGGTCTACGGGGAATTTTTGGCCGAGACTACTGGCTCAGATACTCCACATTAATTTCGGCCTTGGGTCACATCTGACCGCGTGGGGCGGTTGGTAGATATCTTGCAGTTAGAGATTCATTGTGGAATACACTTGACTCACTACATACAGTTGACTACTACTTCTTCTCGCCGCTGGCGAATCTTATATGTGTTGTTCTTGACCTAAGTATTATCGTTCATTATCAACCTTCATTTGATTATTCTATTCCTTAACCTTCCCTGGGTTACAATAGTAAGAATCGGAAACCCAGTCCTAAGCAGGAAACAAGGGTGTGAGTGTAAAAGGAAATGCAATTAGAAAAAAACAGCAAAAAAAAAAAAAGAAAAGAAAAAAGAATGGCAACAGCCTTTAACGTAATCATAGAATTAAAGAAAACCTTTATCTGAATAGCAAAATCATTAATTTAGGATTTTATCAGCTGGAATATAGTTGTTGGTCAATAAAAATGCTTCTGATGTGTCCATATTTTACAGCATCTGATATTGCACTATACTTTTTATATACCGTTGCTATAAACACTAATATGTATGTCCCAATCCTTATAAATAAAATGGACACTATCGTAAGTGGGGGTAATATGATGTCTAAGTAGTTCCCCACGAGCGATGTTTTACCTACTTCACGGCGCTGGCGAGTATTGTATTTTGTTGATGTTATAAAATTTTCATTTCATTTCCAACCTCTGTTTTGGTTATTTCTCAATCAGTAAACATTTCTAGGTTACAATACATATTACCCGTCAAGAATTGTTTTAATAAATAATGAAGAACTAATAATCTATTTAAAGAAATTAAATTTGGTAAATTTTAATAATTTTAGATCAAATTGGATTGATTGATCGCGCAAAGACAATAAGGTGTTCCTGAAATTGATTTTACCTTAATCTCTCTACCACGAAGTTCTCATAAATTTGTGCGCAGAAGAATAGAGAGAGTGAAAAAAAAAGAAGAAAAGAAAAGAGAGATCAATTTCTATCTGACTCACGTGGGATACACGTGTATGACATCACAAAACAATGACAAACAAAGTAATTTATGAAAGATTTGTTGTCGTTACTGTCACGATTGAGTGTCAAAGTTTCTGTTCGCCTTGAATATCGATCAACTTCATAAACATGTCTTAGTCAAGGCCTCAGAGCATTAAGTACAACAGACAAGTAGTTAAAGCGTTGGACTAAGGATTTATTTAATTCAGTGGTTCCCAAAGTTTTCTCTCTGGGTCGCATTTTCGGTATGAAAATTTGCTCGCGCCTCACCAAATTTTGTGTGATGAAAAGTAAATTTAAAGAAAAAAAAAAAAAAAAAAAAGAGTATTAAAGGGAGATAACAGCGGATTCCAAGTCAGAACATTATCATTGATAACTCTCTTCTCCAATCTCCGGACCGTAGTTACTATATGTTTGATACTTGATATAATACAAAAATATCAGAATGGTAAAATATGGTCAGTAACTATTTTTAACTATTTATACAGTGACCCATGCATCAATTACAAGTAATTTGTAATAATATTTGAAATTTTGAAATCATGTTTATTTTTGGCATATAGATTTTTAGAGATTTACTTCAGGGTGAACTTAGAAATAGTTCGGGTCAGAGTGGACCTGGTAACTACAACAATTAGGAATTGGTTCCAAGCTCCTCAAAACCTCGAATCATTCGATCAAAGGCCTTGCTGCCGGATGTAGTTTATTCTCATACGCGGAACTAAAGAAAGCAAGAAAATGGATTATTAATACATAGTTGTCAGCAGAAGAGGTGTGATCATCTTTTTGGCAATGTCAAAATAATTTATTTCTTAAACTATTTGGGTAATGTAACAAAAGTAGACAAGTGTGACACAGAAATGCCACGCCTTTAGATGCTTTTTTTCTTAAAATATCGGAAAAGATGTTAAAAACAAATAAAAGGGTGCTGGATAGCTATGTAATATTTAATCTGCTACATGGCAGTGAATGCTAAAGAATCTTCTCAGAAATGAAGAAGAGGCTTGAAGCGACTGAGGTGAAAATTCTACGAACGAATGTTAAGAAAAAGCATGTAAGCGACAGGAAGGTTTCAATGAAAACACGAACTAAAAAGAAAGTTACACTTACAATCAGAAAGTGAGAGATTAATTTTTTTTGAGGACACAGTGATGAAAAAGTGTCTACGGAATTTTATCCTAGGAAGGCATATTGAATTCGAAATGAGCTGGGGGAAACGGTGCGTAAACTATTTTACGAGTTTGAGTGAATAGATAGCAAGACAGTCAGTTGGAGAATCGTGATCCCCCAAGACATAGTATATAGAAGAAAATGACGATTGCATCTATTAAGTGTAAACAAACAATATAGAGTGGAATAACATTAGGAGAATTGAGAATGTAGGTATATTTTTATGTCTACATTCGTCATCTAATCAGGAAGACTGCGATCTTTAGGATATGATGAGTTTAAATCATGTTGAAACCTATGTCTTTATTATAAATCATTACTGCTATTTAACTGTCGTAGAATGCGAAAACAACCTGATTGTTGAGATAAAAAAAAGAGAACAGTAACTATAAGATAAAAAAATAGCTAATCTAAATTATTCAAACTCTTGTTGTTTTTTGTAAAAAAAAAAAAATAGTTTTTCTGTTGTATTTAAAATCGTTTTGTCATTATTCCAGATATTTGCACCTCAATGATGTGCTTATAAGACGTTTTATTCAGCACAAACATTGGGAAATATCTCAGGCTATTGGTGCATAAATAAGCTGATTAATCATCGCTCAAGAAATTCATGTTCATTCTGGCATTAGATAATTTCTTTCAATCATAAAATTACACGTTTGTTTGTTTATTTTAGTGAAAACCTGTTGAGCTCGCCAAAATTCTCGTAGGTTTGTGAGTCAGAGACAGGGAATAATTTCGTTACATTGAAAAGAAAGCTAAATAATTATCTAACAGGTGAATAATAATACAAGATAGACTGTAAATTTCAAAGATTACGTAAATTTTTAAAAATTCTAGATTTTGATGACTCAATAAGGTACAATAATTAGCACATTATTCTTACAGATAATTACTAACTTATTGACTTCGATCCTCACGAGATGCATCATTGTTTTATGCTGCGTACAGTTGGCAGCACTTATATATATATATATATATATATATATATATATATATATATATATATATATAAAATAAATCCTAAAGAGCCAGTAAAAACCTACCCAGATTTAACCTAAACGGATCTTTAGGGTAATCTGGCTAAATCTGAAATGACACGAAACAATTTTTATTGATAAAACCATTAAAATCTAATTAACATAAAATCAATTGACAGAAGAAAATAGGGAAAAGAAACACAGAGCGTCTGTTCCAATAACCAAATTAGGTTTTAGTGGTTTTATCAATAAAAATTGTTTCGTGTCATTTAGAATTTAGCCAGATTACCATGAAGATCCGTTTAGGTGAAACCTAGGTAGGTTTTTCCTGGCTCTTTAGGATGTATTTTATTTATTTCCGCTCTAATTAGCGTATTCAACACACTATGTTTTCGGCTTGTTACTCGCTTGGGATTTTTTCTTTGGACTAAAAACCTTAACAATAAAAATTGTTTTGTGTCATTTAGGATTTATTTTATTTATCCTAAGCTCTACTTAGCGTATTGAACAGTCTACGTTTTAGTTTTATTACTCACTTGGTTTTTTTTTCTTTGGACTAAAACTCAAAGGACTGGACGATTTGTTTCGCCCTCTTCGGATGTTTCTAGTTTAGTTCTTTTTTTTTTCCAATTTTTTTCCTTGGGTACCAATTTATTTTGATATACTTGCAAATTGCGCTAGCCAAGGTTTTTTACCAACTGAGTACTACTATTAGTATAATATACATACATATATATATATATATATATATATATATATATATATATATATATATATATATATATATTACTGACTTTATCAAGGTAAATGTGAGGATCTTATTTTGTAAAACGTATTTATAAACAAAAGTACTACTCCCGCTTGGGGTTGACCTCAATACCCACTTTACATATATATATGCGTTTCTCTTTGCCTCGTTAGCCGAACTTTCCCTGACGATCCGTTTAGGTGAAACCTAGGTAGGTTTGTCTGGCTCACTAGGTGTATCTAGGTCTGCTCTACGGTTGTATTAAGCTCTTTTGTTAGTTAGTTGTTTACTCGTATCGGTTTTTTTTCTTTGGGCTTCAGACCTGCATCTGTGCGATTTTTTTCGGACGTAGTTCATGTTTGTAGCTCTTTATTTTTTTAAAACCTTTTTTTCCCTCGAGATTGATTTGATTATTGGCAAATCAAAAATTCGAGGGTTTTTCGAAACGAGTCTAGTTATCTATATTTGTATGTATAATGCTCTAGGTTATTCTATCGAGCACTGTTTTAAATCGACTAATATGGAACGTGCAGACATAGGTTATTCACTTAAGAACATACCTATACCTGACTGTCACTCATACGAGTTATGTTTACTAAGAAAAAGAAAAAAAATTATAATAAATATGAGGTGGCGTGCATATTTTTGTCGAAATAATAAACCTAATTGTAAAACCAACAAGAGCAATGGATTTAAGACCAATAGCCATCCCCCGTATGTTAAGGAACTCAACAACATCGAATCGGAGTTAATCGGCATTATTAAAAAATTAAAATATAGGAAGATAAGGAATAATAACGTGCAACAACAAATTACTAAGAATATAAAAGAAATAAAGGAAGACAAGAATATCTACGTAAAAGCTGATAAATCTAAAGTCTTGTATAAAATGAGCCCCAATAATTACAACAAAATATTACATAAAGAGGTAATAAAACATTATATAAAAGCTCCTAATGACATAGAGACTAAAATTAACAATGAGGCTAGTATCTTAATTAATAAATTTGAATTAGGTAATCGGGTTGAGAAAATAAACCTAAACACTTGCTTTATCACCATAAAAGATCATAAAAGTAATTTTATTAATAATCCTGAATATAGACTTATAAACCCTACCAAGACAGAATTAGGTAAAATAAGTAAAATAATTCTGCAGGATATATGTAAATCCCTTAGGACTTTCCTTAATATTAACCAATGGCAATCTACTAAGGATTGCATTAAATGGTTTGAAAATTACAACAAAAATAAAAGGTGCTCATTCATTAGGTATGATATTAAGGAATATTATCCGTCTATTTCAGAAAAAACCCTAAATGAAGCCCTCAGCTTAGCCAAAGAATACATCCAAATTTCTGATGACAAAATAAACCTAATTAGACATTGTAGAAAAACATTGCTATTCCACGATAATACTTTATGGACAAAAAAAGATAATATTAACGGTTTTGACAACCCTATGGGAGCGTATGATGGAGCAGTGGTGGGCGAAATAGTAGGGTGCCTGCTGCTCCATAGGCTTAATGAATATATAGACTTTAATAACCATGGGTTGTACCGCGACTATGATTTAATCGTAATGGACAATAGTAACCCTCAAAAATGTGACACTATCCGTAAAAAACTGCACTGTTTTTTTAAAAAATTCGGATTCAATCTCGATATAGAAATTAATTTGAAAATCACCAACTATCTAGTGGCACAATATCCCCGTATAAAAAAGAAAACCAAGAACCCCAATATTTAAACATAAAATCTAACCACCCAGCCCATATCATAAGGCATATTCCAAAAAATATTGTGTATAGACTTTCTACTAATTCCTCCAATAGGGACATTTTTGAGGCCAATAAAACAAGTTATGAGGAAGTCCTATTTAAGAGTGGACATAAAAATAAATTAGAATATATTAATATAAATAACCACAACAGTACTCAGAATAAACGTAATAATAGGCAAAGAAAGATTTTGTGGTTCAATCCTCCTTTTAATTTAGCGGTAAAAACAAAAATTGGCAAGATATTTTTTTGATTTATTAGAGCAACATTTCCAAAAAAAAAACCTGAGTTACATAAAATATTCAACAAAAACAATGTAAAACTTAGTTATTATTGCATGCCGAACGTAGGGACTATAAGAAATGGATTGAATAAGAAAAAAACTAGGAATAATCCACGCAGTAATTCTCCTGCTTGTAATTGTAGAAACAAAAACATCTGTCCATTACAGAGAAAATGTCAGCAAGAATGCGTGGTTTATCAAGTGAAAATTTACAAAAATAGCGAGGATACTAACCCTAAAATATACATAGGTGCTACTCAGGATAAATTTAAAAAAAGATATTATAACCACACGAGTAGTTTTAAAAACGAAAAAATTAAGCATAGTACCACGCTATCTACCTATGCATGGAAAACCAAACAAGAAGATAATATAGACCCCATACTTAAATGAGAAATATTTAAAAAATGCCCCAAATATAAAGCAGGCCATAAATTTTGTAAATTATGTACAGAGGAGAAATTAGCCATAGCTTTATATGATCAACCTAACCAGCTATTAAACCCCAAAACTGAAATCCTTAACGTATGTAGACATAAAAAATCTTGGCTACTAAATTAGACGTTTTCCCGTTTATTTGTCATTCCACCTTAATGATTTTTCCCCCTCCCTCCCCATTTTTGTTGAATAAATATTTAAATCTCCCCCAAACGCTTAGGTGTTTGTGTTTGTGGTTCTTTGGTCACGTGGTATAAATTTAGCTATCACCTATAAATATGCGTTTCTCTTTGCCTCGTTAGCCGAACTTTCCCTGACGATCCGTTTAGGTGAAACCTAAGTAGGTTTGTCTGGCTCACTAGGTGTATATATATATATATATATATATATATATATATATATTTATATATATATATATATATATATATATATACACACAAGTGTATGATTGGTGTAAACGGAATAAATTCCAGTCACGAACAATTACTATTCTTAAAAGAGTGCTCAATACAGAGTAGAGCGAATATAAATATTTATTTAAAAATCATAAAATAAACATGTTATAAAATCACTACAAAAATAGCCATTTTGTTTCAACACCTTATCAAGTGATGATGCTGAATGTATTAGGTTGGTGCAAAAATAATGACGTAATAATGTCGTTTTTTGACGTTAAAAAATACGTCAAAAACGACATTATTACGTCATTATTTTTGCACCAACCTAATAGATTGTAGAATTGTTGATTCAACCATGCAAATCCTTTCAAACAGACGAAACGTCTCTACTCACTCACTGATCTTTCGCTATTTCCATGTCAGCTATATTTCTTAGTCCAAACGGCCCTATCCTTTACAATTGGGACCTGGTATGCCGCGTACACAAGCGTGAATCATCCACATTCCCTTCGTATTCTATTAGTAATAAGTAAATTCCACTCGAACAGCTTCTTCCTACGAACAGATGCTTTGTGGAACAGACTTCCAGCAGGATGTTTTCCCAATCACTATAATCTTGACCTCTTCAAGTCTAGGGTTAACTTTCCTGCATAACCTCATGGACGACTTCTTGTTTTGTCTTACATTCCAACAACACCAGAGTAACCCTCTCACGTCTAGTGGTTCTTCGGCTTTGTACCGGGTGAACTTTAGTATAAAAAAGATTAAGGAGAATTTTACAAGTCGCTCTTGCCTATCTGCCTTCACAATTGAAAGCTGTTACCCAGATAATCAATCTTGGTAGTGTTTGGTCTTTATAGCCGATTCGTATGTCAATGACAGTTGGACTAGGACTTAGGCAGTAGTGTACAGCACTGAGGTATTGGGTTATCAGATAAATTACTTCGTTTTTTGTTTTTTTTTTCGGTTTTATTTGAACAAACATGCAAAATATTTTTGTTGCCCTCATGTTTTATTTTACATTTTTTAACGTAGTCTTTTGTCTTTTTCGAGCTCTATTCTTCCTCTATTTGTTTAAAGTTTTGATTGAATTTTATCTTTTTTCAAACGATGGAGTATCAAGTTGACATAAATTAAGATTTTCGACAACATTCGCTCCGACGTCATTAATTTAAGCAAAAAATGTTCTTCAAGACCTTGGTTCGGAAGTTCTACCGCGCGCCCACCGTATTCTACTGATTTAGCTCCTTCAGGTTATCACATTTTTAGGTTGCTTTTCAGGAATCTGCAAGGTGTTTTGATCATCAACGAAGTGGAGTCGAAATCCAGGCTCGGTGAATTTTTCGAGTCAAGACTCAGTGATGCCATCTCGGCATTGACAAGTTTGGCAAACGTTGACAAGAAGCCATGAACAATGAAGGAGACTATATTATTGGTTGATTTCTTCAAATTTTGTAATGAAAATAAATTAAAATAAATGGGGAAAAAAAACGAATGAATTTATGTGAAATTCAATATTTTTTACAGTTGTGTAAACTTTCCAGTAGAATAATCACTAACATCAACAAAAAAAAAAAATTAAAAAAGAAAAAAGCTGACATTGGTTGACGTGGTTTATAAGCAACTTGATAGGTAGATATTCAGACCGTTAATCAAGGGAATTCTACTCAAAGCATATGATCCTTTTCTATGTGACAAATTATACTCAACAAAGGTATGCGGACAATATTTTTGGAATGGCATATTTTAGTTGAGTTTTATGTGTATATTCTTTTCTGTTGCTGTCTTTCTCTCTATTTAGCACAATTCGAATTCCAGATAAAATGGAATATTTTTAATTTGCGAACATTAAGAAAATCCAATTTAAAATCAGGCAGTTATGCTCAGATTTACGTAAATAAAGTAAATTCTGATGGGCACAAAAGCTGTGTCAGATCAAAGGATATATTCAAAGTATGCTTCAAGTTAGCAATTTAGAGATTTGGTTCAATCAGGGTTTGGTTGATTCATGCCGCCTACATTTCCTACAAAACCAGATAATGGCTGTTCTACGACCCAAAGCAGACTGCGTAAATACCTTTTCTGCTCATCACCTCCACGCATATACCAGCTTTAACCAAAACAAAATTAATAATATATTATGACCAGTAAAAAAGAAAAAAAAAACTTAATTTCGAGGCGACTAAAAACTATATTTACCCAAATTCAAACAAATCCTACACAGATCAGCGTTTGATGTCGACTTCGATACACTGAAAGAGAAACGCCATATATGTAAATAAATTATACATTTATTTACTCATAATCAATGTCCTCTTTTGTTTGATGATTGGATGTACGTTTGCTGTGCAACAACAACGAGGTTCTGCCTTCAATTTACCAATTTTCGCCTACGCAACAAGCCTCTAGCTTATTTATAACTATATGTTTCGTTGAGATATTGAATATTGATGTCACATCTACTCAGGTGCTTCTGCTGTGCATTTAGAGATTCTTGATAAAATACAAAGAATAATCTGCAATGTTATTGGTCCTGACCAGGCATCTCGTATTCAGTCGATTTCCCATCTCCGTAACGTAACTTCCCTGTGCTTTTTCTATAAATATTTTCCTGGTAATTGTTCTGACGAACTTTGGTACCTAGACTTTACGAATTTAAGCGCAGTACTAGATTAGCGTCAAGGTTTTATCATTTCACAGTTGAAATGGCTAGACGTCACCATAAGTTCTATAGTAGCAGTTTTTTTCCTCTCACTTATCACTTGTAGAACTCCCATCCGACTTCTTGCTCTCCAGTTAATTTTGATCTTCAAAAATTTAAATGCAGTATTAGTCTGTCTTCTTAATTCCTGTTCTTTTATTGTTCGATCTGCTTAATAATATTTTCTTTCCTCATATTATCCAACACTCAGTAACCGATAGAAATCCCGGATTACTCATGCAGGAAACAAAACTTATGTAAATGCAAAATTATGCCCAGGAAGGATTTTTCAATGAATGTCTTCTGTGAGGATGGAATTATGAAGTTAATCAAGATTGTACATGACAGTGAAACAAAAAGGCAAATATATTGTTCAATAAAATTCATATAAAAAAGCCACTAAGATGACCGTGTTGGTGTAGGTAATATTCATCACTTGATATGGGGTGACTTCTTTTTATCTTTGATTGTTATAGATGCTATTATAGGATATGACGTTTCTATTCTAGAGATGAGTAATTATTAATACGCTATGAGTTATTCGAAATGTTACACTCATCTCACGTTGGATTTAGATTCGGAATGTGGCGTAGTTGATATTAGCTTTGGATACTCAAGTGTTAGTCAAGTGTTAGTCAAGTGTTGCTGTCATGTAATGGTAGTTAGCTCAGATTTCCTTAAACCTTAAATCAAATTCTGTGCCAAGATGAAAAGAGTTTCCGAACATCTCGCTTGAGCTTTCGATGCTCACCGCTATTTGGCACAAATTCTTTCTTACTGTTGGGCACTGCTTTCTTCCAGTGTGTTCTTGATGCAGTCGTTACATCTCAATTTTGATTTGCGCGCTGTTCTTTCTACATCGGACAATTCTTTGCACAGAAATTATTTACATAGATAGATTATTGTGCACAGGTGTACGCAGAGGGAAATAAAGAGTGAGAAGATAGATAGATAGATAGATAGATAGATAGATAGATAGATATGAAAAGAATGAAATAGAGAAATAGATGGATATGAAAAGAATGAGAAAAATATATAGATATGAACAGAATAAGATAGATAGATAGATAGATATGAACAGAATGATATAAATATGAAAAGAATGAGATAGATAGATAGATAGATAGATAGATAGATAGATAGATAGATAGATAGATAGATAGATATGAACAGAATGAAATAGAGAAATATAGATATGAACAGAATGAGATACATATATAGATATGAACAGAATGAGATAGATAGATATGAACAGAATGAGATAGATAGAGAGATAGACAGATAGATAGATAGATAGATAGATAGATAGATAGATAGATAGATAGATAGATAGATAGATATGAAAAGAATGAGATAATTAGAGAAATAGATAGATATGAAAAAATGAGATAGATATGAACAGAATGAATTAAATATATAGGTATGAAAAGAATGAAATAGATAGATAGATAGATAGATAGATAAATAGATAATGAACGGATCGTAATAGATAGATAGATAGATAGATAGATAGATAGATAGATAGATAGATATGAAGAAGTTGAGATAGATAGATAGATAGATAGATAGATAGATATGAAGAAGATGAGATAGATAGATAGATAGATAGATAGATAGATAGATAGATAGATAATGAACGGATCGTAATAGATAGATAGATAGATAGATAGATAGATAGATAGATAGATAGATAGATAGATAGATAGATAGAAGCAATTAGGTTGATAGCATGTCATTGACAATTACAAAGAAACATAAATCATTGCTTATGTGAACTTAGCTCAGCAATTTGACTTAAAACTGCATTCAAAGTGGCCGCGAATTGTTTCTGACATGAGATCTGCAAATAACAGATTTGCCTTTGAACTGACGTCATCTGAAACATTACTGAAACGTTGAAATGTTAAAAGAAGAACGAAGAAATTTAAAAAAAGAAAAGCAAGTAATGAAAATGAAAGAAAATAAAGAAGAGGAAATACATAACTAAAAAGAAGCTGACTTTCATTCAGTACAGTATGGTGATTTATTTTCTCTTTTTTTTTGCCATTTCTGTACAGACAGCGTTTGCATTTATTAGGATTTGCATATTTGAATTAGATGTCAAAGAAAAACATTGCGTAATATAAAACATGGCGAAAGAGCTCCAAACTTATTTTATTTAGACAGGGGTTCACAACGACGACCCGCTAAGCTACATACACTGAATGGTTTCATCTTCATTCCCTTCATATTTTATTGATAAAGAAGTTCCACTCTGACAGTTTCTTTCCCAGAACTTTCGTATTATGAAACAAACCTCTGAAAGGATGCTTCTCCGATCACTACAATTCTAACTACATCAAATCTAGGGACAATAGTTTTTTATCTTACATCTCCATTTGATATTCCATTCTCATTATATTGATAGGAAAGAAGTCCTGCCCAGATAACAACTATTCCAGAGCTCTTAATTTGTGTTACAAGCACCTAAGATGTTTTCCCGATTACTACATTCTTAACGTTTTCAAATCTAGGGTCAACCGTTATCTTTGCTATATATCCTCGTAATATGTAACTCTTGGACCTCGTATTGGGTTTTTGTAATTTCAAACGAACACTTACTTGACACTTTCTTAGAGCCAACGTAGTAGAGTCTTTGTAATCGCAGATACAACTATAGTAACGCCGTTGAACAATACTGGTGTCATACGCCTTCAAATAGTGCTTGTACGAATAATACTCCGTATAGTGAATAGAGTAGAGAGTAGCTTTCTCAGTAATAATAGAAATAGAGAAGAAATGGTGATCTGTATAGTATAGAGGATAGACTAGAAAGAGCGAACATATTAGACGTCACGCGACCTTCGTCTATATATACGGTTCCGCTATGGTCACGTGATTCACTTAGTTCAATAATGAGATCGCCTGTGTTTGCTCACTGACGATCTATGTTCAGACATAAGTGTAGACAGAGACATTTCATTGCTATATAACATGGGTGAAGAACAGTAAGAACAAAAGTAATTGTAGGGATTTAATATCTTCTCTTCAGTCATCATATGAGTATAATCGCACATGAGAATCTCAGCAATTGTGTATATACAAATATATTTGTGCAAGTATGTCCGGAACTGAACCTAAATATTAGCACAATCATCGGTCTATATACAATGTACACACACGTACACACACACACACACACACACGAACACACACGCACACAAACACACACGCGGAGAGAGAGACAGAGAGAGGAGGGGAAGAAAAGTTCTCGGCCCGATCAAGTACGGAATGAATTTGAACCATGAAACAGACTTTCTATTCTGTATATTTACTCCACACTTGATGAATCATTTCCCAAGTGCTGGGAAATATGTCCCGGCTTTCCTGCATCCAAGGGTTGAGGTTAAAAAGTTGAGTTGAGGTTAAAAAATTGCGACAAAACACGAGTAAAAAACAACAAGATTAAAGCGGACAAACTCTCTCTTTTAGGCGCGTACGAATAAAGAAAAAACTCCTGCTCGGTGTTTAACAATAAAAAAAGAAAATGTTTATTTACATATACAGAAAAAAACGGTAAGGGGATAAAGAAAATTAGGAGTTAAAGAAAGGAAGAAGAAGAACAGAAAAAAGGCTTGCTCAAAAGATTTCTCTGAGTGCCTAAAAAATTCTTAAAGTGAGTAGAATTTTGTTAGGTTTAGAAACACTCAGTTCTTCTAGAGTAGGAAAATTGTTGGTAGATATAGGAATCTTGCAGTTGAGTGAGTTCGTAGGTCGACGACAGAAGTCCAGTGTTGAAGGGATGCAGCTTTGAATAGGTCTTGAATTGTGGGCCGACATTCGTTCTCGACAGCCCTTTAGTAGGTAGCTGTTGTTTGGTTGGAAGTGGTTCTAAAGTTGACTGGAGCTCCTTATCGTCGACCTCATAGACGGTGGGCTGAATTCTCACTGCCAAATAGGCAAAGATTCTCCAAATTTATGGAGATTTTCAAGGCTCTGATGGATCGGGGACTTTTCCCTCTAAAATCGTTGTACAAATTTCCTGGCCCCTCTCGGTTAGAAAACACATTCTTCTATTTGATAAGAATCAAAGCTTTTGAAGCCGGTTTTGAAAGTAAAAAGAGATTGAAGTGAGGATAGAAAAAATAGCGAGAATGTGAACTTGTAAAACATTGTTCTCAAATTAAATTCTAACGCAAGTTTATTTATCCTTTCTAAAAATATTCAGAGACTGAGTCAGTGAAATTCGGATTTTGGAATATAGACCGTCCCGAGAGCTTTACAGCATTACCTCGTATATAAATAATAATTTTATCGTGTTCGATAGATATAAATATGTGTATGGAGAGAAAATGAAAAAAAAAAAAACAAATAAAAAAGAAAGACACTGTAGATAAGGAGAGAGAAGAATAGACTGATATATATATATATATATATATATATATATATATATATATATATATATATATATATATATATATGACGTCACATACTACGAAATGGACTAAGTTCGACAATTATTCTAATATATTTTATTTACTAAGTAAATGCTCTGATTATAATAAGCAGTATTAACAGCATATACCGGCCTGAAAATCCGAGAAATTTCCATAGAAAGCATTCGTCTTCCGACAGAAATGCAAACCTGTATCCTACAAGGAACCGTCATATGGTCTGACGTGCGATATCAGTTTAGCTACAGAGGACCGACAGGTGACCAAAGTCGATTTTACTGCTTTTAAACTACAATCTTCCATGATTTCCTTCGGCCATTCATATCTGCTCGAAGCGTATAAAAATAATATATATATATATATATATATATATATATATATATATACATATGAACAGACTGCGACAGAGAAAGATGTGACGAAATGAGATAGATAGATAGAAGAACAGACAATGACAGACAGACAGATATAAATGATCAAGATAATTAACTAACTCGAAAGAGAGATAGATAAGGAGAAAAACAGTATATATATATATATGTATATATATATATATATATATATATATATATATATATATATATATATATATATATATATAAAATTGGATCAACACACAGCGGCGACAGTCTGTTTCATGCTTATTTACATACGCTCTATCCTTTATATTGAATACTGAATATTGAACACTTTAAACATTAAAATAGCATACTTAAAAACTATATTTTATAATATATATATATATATATATATATATATATATATATATTGTTAGATGGAAATTAGTTGGAGTCCCAGTGCGAGGTCTTTCTGTTTATTACCACTGATGATGTTAATAGATAAAAAATCAAACTGAGAAACGGGCCAGCTAACCGGTTTCGAAACTCACTCAACATAGCTAAATTAAGGTTTATAAATTAAGTAGAATTATCACTAAAAAGAGATAGACAATATGCATGGGTGGGATATATATGAACAGACTGTGACAGATACAGGACCAAATGCGATAGATGGATAAACAGACGATGACAGAGAGCTATAAACTGACCGAGATAATTATCTCGATAAATAGATAAAAAGAATAAGCATATATATATATATATATATATATATATATATATATATATATATGCTTATTCTTTGTGTGTGTGTTATATACATACTTAGATATATATATATACATATGTTCATATTATATATATATATATATATATATATATATATATATATTAATTATCTTTTAATTTTGCTTTTCTTTCGATATGTTTTTCGATCTTACATTATATATTTTTTCGATACTATTTTAAATTTTTTAGGTTGTTTTAAATTTAAATTATAAATTTTAAATTATGAATTTAAGATTTAATATTTGTAGTTTTAGATTTTAATTATTAATTTTTTACTTCTCATTTGTTATTAATAATATTAATATTTTTGTTTATTTTATATTCACTTTATATTATTTTTCCCTTTATCCTATTTTAATTTGTTGATAAATTTTAAATTAATGTCAAAATTTAACTATAAAATATATCATTGTTTGTTCTTTTGAAATTAACTGCAATATGCCTATATATGTTAATTTATTCATCCTTTTCTACTTTCCCCACATTTTTCCTCCCACCACTCCTTTCACGTTTACTTTCTGATACATTTTCTTCTTTTTTTCTGTTTGTCTCGTTTCCTGTGAGATGACTTATTAAATAGGTCAATGTCTGGTCCTTATCCGCCTCCTTACTCTTAAGTATTTTAATAAAAATAGATTTAAAATTATTCCTATCCTTCCTTCTCTAATTTTGACCATATCTGCGTCCTCTTCCTCCCCCTCTCTCTATTACCTTACATCAACTTAAAACTACCCCTCAAAAGTATAAAATTAATACGTAAATTTAAAACTATTTTTACGCTAGGAAATGTAATCTAAAGAACCAGGAAAAAACCACCTTCCTGCGGAAATAAAATATAATCAATGGACCCTTAAGGTTGTCTGGTTCCTAACTTTAATTAAATTTTTATATATATATATATATATATATATATATATATATATATATACGTAAGTGGACATTGAAGTCAACACACAGTTTGTTTCATGCTTATTTAATTACTCTCTATCATTAATATGAAGCACCTTAGTATGTCTTAAAACTAAATCGAAAACTGAACCGAATAAATAAAAATAAAAAAATATAATATAAAAAAAAAGTCGTGGCCTGACGTTTGCGTCTAGCATGAAACGGCCTGTCGCCTCTGAGTTTTGACTTTACCATTCACTTCCATATATATATATATATATATATATATATATATATATATATATATATAATATCCAAATGTAATTGGTAGGGATTATTCCAAAGAGGACTTTTCCGTTTATATGAAAGCTCAATGTATGATACAGAGCAAATTTATTATAAGGATAATTAGAAAAAGCCTTAAATATCCATAGTCAGTAAAAAATTTATTTCCATTAATATTAGCATATTTAGCTCTTCTAACCTCGTACATTTTACGAAATATAATCAATATATTACAGGGAGATATACAAAAAAAAAAAAATTAAAAAAAATAGGAAAATAAAAAATACAAGATAAAATGATAGGAATAAATAAACTGACCCAGAAAAGACTATGGGCGGAGTCTTACATTAAGAAGTGAGAGATCAGAAAAAAGATTAATATAAAGGGTAAGGGAAGGTAAAGTGATAGGAAGTTTAAATTTTAAACAAAGCTACAATAAAGTGTCAAAAAATTCACAGAGGAAGGCGTAAACATGGAGTCTGTTTAAAGAGCATCTTCAACATATAATCATCAACATCATAATATTAACGAGAATAAAAAATATATAATATACTTACGAGAAGTTATATATTATTATAAGCATTAAAATAAAAGATAACCACACGCATATATATACATACATATATATATATATATATTAAAGACATTTTTATGTTTAACGTTCTTTTTATAGATACAAGTATTTAAGTAAATGCTCTGTTTATAATAAACAGTATTAAATAACATTTACCGGCCTGAATGTCCGAGAAATTTTCATATGTCAAAGGACGAATATTTTCACACACATTATTCGGACTATTGTTCTCATCTTTGTCGCCATGCTTATCACATCGTTTCGGCCGTTGTACGCTCCGGCCTTCTTCAGGTGGTTGGAATGTCGAACTGAACCCTTTATTTCGCTTACTGAGGTAGACTGTTCTAGTTCCACGTGCCATGTCTAATGGATGTCAGTTATCTCCTTTTGATTACTCTCTGAAAGATAATTTTTTTACTAGAGCTCATATTGCAACTTTTGTTGTTATTATTGCTTTTCTCTGGCACTTCTTATTACTGGTAAAAACATGCAATGATAACAGCAAAAATTGCAATATGAGCACTGGTAAAAAATGATTGCTGAAGATATTAGTTTTATAATACCCAGAAATGCATAGAAATACACAGATGTCTACAAGGACACATGGCACAGTGGATAAAGTGGTTACCTAGATCCAGTGATAGGACCCAAAGAGTGTGAGTTCAATACCTGGTTAAGGCAGTGAAGAACTTTCAGAGGGGAATTAACAGGAGATAACTGGCATCCATTAGCCATGGCACGTGGAACTAGAACAGTCTACCCCAGTGTTCAGTTCGACATTCCAACCACCTGAAAAGGAGCGTACAACGGCTGAAACGTTGTGATAAATATGGCGACAAAGATGAGGACAATAGTCCGAATAATGTAAATAGTGTACATAATGCCTCATCTCATATATATATATATATATATATATATATATATATATATATATGAACAAACTGAATATATACTGAAGGAAAATAGATAGATATGGATATTGAATGAATGAAAAAATAGAATTGAATTTTCCTGATTCTTCCTTTTTATCCGACTGATAAGTTGTCATTTGCAAATTTCATAAATATTTTCTGGATTCTTGTTATTTAATTAAATAATTTGTACCAGGAAATTGTATATTTCTTTCTTATAATCATGTAAAAGTATGACACCACAAGATTACTGATACTATTCACGAATATTTCTGCTGTTAGGTATAATTAAACATTTCCTCTTTTCTTGCCAAATTTGGTGCACATTTGAAAAGTCTTAAAAATTTAAATAAATAATATATGAACAGAAAAAGAGAAATTTTACAAAGCAACACATTCAATGCATTAGTCTTTGGTAGATACCAAGCTGGTCATAATTTCAACTTAATAAATGCATTTTAATTAAAATAGAGCGTAATTTAGTGAGGCGAAAATAAAATTATTTTTGAGTTTTCCACGCTATATTTGTGTGACGTCGTCCACTGGTCGCAGCGCCAACCGTGACGTTCTATCCTAGTCTACCACGGCACCAACTGTGACGTCCCTAAACAGCACCAATTGCGACGTCCTCGCCGCGGCGCCAGCCGTTCACTCCTCGCTGCTCCGTTCGGGTGTCGCTGCTCCAAATGTGACGTTCTAACCTTTTGGTGATTCGGTTAGGAATTTGATATCAGCCTCGTCGTTCCCAACTCGCTTCCAACGCCTGGTTACCAAGGTAACTGCACTGATCCCCCAGTCCGCCTACCCACGTTGTGAATTGATCTTAGGCAGACGAGATCAAACAGTGGTTGGGGCCGTACTGCAAACCGAGTTCAACGGGGGTGATACCACACAAATATGCATAAAAGACAATAAAATGAAAACTCAAAAGTTCAAAGTATCAAAGGAAAAGGTAACAAACTTTATGTCTAGTTGTTCGATACATAGGACTGCATCTATCTCCCGACCCGTTCTATGGATTGTGACACGTCGTTTTCCACTAGGCAAGTTTTAACACTTCAAGTTGTCTGCTCTCTAAGAAATTGGTGTTTCGATGGGTCTTTGGACGAAAGTAAAAAAAAAAAAACTTATTTCGATGATCTGGATCTAAGTAGCTCTTCAAAATAATTGTTCGTGGTTTGAAGAGGGGTCCGGAATGTGCGTGAATCTTGGTCAGCTATCTGCGAGGCTTGCTTCAACTGAAGACTGACTCTGGGAACTGCAGGAACTCAACTCAACTCTGCTCTTATGTGGCTTCATTTATATGGGCGCCGACCAAAACCGGGGTGAGTCTGTCGGCGCCGGGGGGTTCCTCGATAATTCTAAATACATATCCACCTCTCTGGTTAGGAATTTCCACCTTTTTCCATTTTTGGGAACCTTTCCTCACTCCCACCTTCTCATCATACTTCAGAGGGGCGTGAACTGCCCTCCCCACATCTTCGTAGCAACCTCTCTTACTCATCCCCCAGATGGGCTGCAACAGCCTCCCTCGTGCGTCACGTGATCACCACTCGACCAATGATGTCTTAGTCGGGCGTGGACGAATCCGCGGCTTTGTTTCAGGAAGAAAAAAAATATCTTGCTTAACTAAAAAAAAAAATATCTCTTCTCTTTCCCTTTTCTTCCTCTTAATGGTGTTATCATTTCTCTGGCCGCGAACGGGACAATATGACAATGGCGGTCATAACTCTTGTTCTACACGTGGTTTACGTCAGGTATTTTATCGCTAATTATCAGAATGTGTGGTCTTCCTAACACGGTCTCAAAAAGAAACATCTCCAAAGTTCCAGTCAGTCTGTCGCCTCGAAGAAAGAAAAATAAAACACTTCTAGGTTCCCATTCATTTTCCTTCGGTACATATTTCTGATAACATAATTTTATATCTGTCCAAAGTCCCTTTAGTTGCCTGTTTTTCGTCACTTATCGAAATAACATTTTCATTTGAATTTTTTTTTTTTTTTTGGCCAGCCGGTCTGTAGTTGATAATAAGATGTCTTCCAGTACCAATAGTTTGTTTTCATATCTTTAGATAACACAGCCGATGCCAAAACATATCTGATTCTTTCCTTCTTTCACTTTCTTTTTACTCAGAATTTCCCTGTCATTGTAATGACACTCTTTCGCCATTTGTTACTTATCAAAATATCCTTTTATCCATTGTCTCTTAGCCGTGTGTGTGTTCTTGCTTATCAACCACGATTCGGTCCTTAGCCTCTCCTTTTCCTCTTTTCTTTCTTTTCCCTTTCTTCCTCGTTAAATGGTGGCACATTTGCGTATAGGTTCATAGCATATTTTACCTTTCTTAGCAAGACTACTGTTCTGATAATGTTGGTTATCTAAAGTCAGAAGCGATAGCAAGACAAATACGAAAGCGTTGAGAATTTGAATGAAGTTGGTCTATACACGTCGGAATTTAAGTTGAAAGTATAGCATTTCTCGAACATTCAGGCCGGTAAATGTTAATACTGTTTGTTATAAACAGATCATTTACTTAAATATTTGTATTTAAAAGAAATAACATATAAGTAATAAATATATTAAATAAATAATCGTCAGAGTTTCATTATATATATATATATATATATATATATATATATATATATTATAAATAAATTGATTTAAAATATGGTTTTTCCGCTACACAGTTCTAACCATCTTCATATATATATATATATATATATATATATATATATATATATATATATATATATATCGCAAAATACATTCCAATGCTTAAAGGTGGTCATCAGTGATGAAAGCCGTCTTCATCGCTGATTTCGGGGTTCTTATTCATTATATCAGCTCCGACAGCCACCCCCGACCTGATATCTTATTCTACAGGTCGCCACCGTGTAAAGAATTGTGTTAGTGCTCATGACAGAATTTATACTTTCAGCTCTTAAGAAGAAAAAACAAACAAAAAAAAACAAACAAACAAAAAATAACATAAAAAAAATAAAATAAAAAAATAATTAAAAAAAAAACCAACGGAAGCGTCCAAAATTGCTTGCTCTGTCCCAATTAAAATATTAACGATACATTTAGCTGTTCACTAAAATGGGGGCGTCTTTTTTTTCCTTCCTTCTCCTTTTTTTTTCCTTTCCCCTTTTCCTCCTTCCAAACTGAATTTTATAAATTGCTTGCTTCGCAACAATTAAAAAAATGTAATCTTTTTTCCAAAAATAACTTATTAAAAAGTTCTTATCGTATGGAATGAATTGATTTTACGTATTTACTGTTAAAATATATCAGTGGTACCGGAAGGGACGGATGGAATATTAAATTAAACTATATAGGGACGGATGAAATATTGATTTGAAATAAATTAACAATTTATATGGTAGAAACGAATTAATTCTAAATTATAACGTTTAAAATAAATTGACGATATTGTGGCGTATGGTAGAAATTAATTTTATTAATGTTAATTTGTGTGGATTGATTTTAAATCATGTTACATTAACATATAATAACATTATCGTATGAAAAGGATAAATTCTAAATTATGATAAGTTCCAGTACCTGAACAATATCGGATGTACAATAAGTTACAATATTTCTGTTTTATGAAAAAAAATTATTGGGAGTTTGTGAGCTAAATTTAGCTAATAAAACCTACAAAAACTTATTTATTCGCAAGCAATGTAAATCCAGATTAGGGATTGTTTTCCATTGAATTATTCCCCCACTGCTCGGATCCTTTAAGCCATATCCATTTAGAAGCCGTCAGAGCTTCATTTGAAATTTTCTTAACGGCTTTGGCTTTAGCTGATCCCATAATCCCTATTTTCCTAAAAGCTTTGCATAATGACTGGCCTGCAAAGCCACGACATCCTACTTCCACAGAGTCATATGTGACCTTCCAGGAATTTTGTTGACACTTCGATCAATTCTTGATATTTTGATCGCTTCCTTTCGTTCGCTGATGTCAGGTATTCTTCCCAGGGGACTGTGAGCTCCCATATTATACAGTGTTTGGTGGAGTTGGAATAGATAATCAAGTCTGGTCTTAGTGATGTCTCAGCTATATGTCTGGGGAACTTTAGTTGTGTCTTCAGGTCTGTATCCAAATGCCAATCATTTTCTGACGATAACAAGTTTGTTTTGGGGATCGTTTGTTTTTTCTTCTTTATTCCCTCTTTAACGAAGGGAATTAATATGAACTTCTTATTCGGTTTGTATTTAGAAATTCTCACTGCTTCACTGACTTCATGTGCTATTGCCTTTAGGACTTGGTCGTGGCGCCAACGGTATCTACCGTCACTCAAGGCTTTAGCGCAGCTACTTAGGATATGTTGCAGTGAAACGCGTTTCCCACAATCCCGCGTTTGGCAATTTGGGGTATCCCTTTTGCCCCATAAATATAAATTGGATGGGCTAGGTAGCACATCGTATACCGATTTTATTAGGAAACTTATTTCACGATAGTTTGACCGCCAGTAGTCTGACCAGCTGATCTTTTTCTGTTCGACACCCTGCCATTTTGTCCATGCTCCTTGTGAACTAAGTCCCACCATCTTGCAGTATCTCGTTTCTTCAATCCCTGCTCGCACTTCTTCTTGGGTTAATTGACGTTTTTCTTTCCCTTTGGCTCTGTTTATTTAGGGACAAGGAAAATAACCGAGACCCGCTCTACCTTTAGTGATAGTGCCAAGAATTACTTTATGCCGTAATCTATCCTCTGCTATCTCCAACTCCTTTTCTGCACGCCATTTTCTCCCCGTTCGAGATTGAATACATGCTGCTACCACTTTTGGGTCTTTTGATTCTTTATATTGCAGCTGTTCTCTTACTCTTGTGACTTTAAACTCCTCAATAAGACTATTGAAAGGAAGCTGAAGAGCATTACTCCTGCCGTAGAGTGCTGCTGTGCTTAGACACTTCGGAATTCCCAACCATCTTCTCAGGCCCCTAGTTATTAATTTCTCCAGTGATTCTACACAGGTCATTGGGAATTCGTACATCAAAAGTGGCCATAATATTCTGGGTGAAACGGCGTGCTGGAATAACCAGGCTTTAAATCGACCTGGTAAGACTGATTTATCAATCTTATTGAGCCACTGTGTAAGGTCTTTAGTTGTCTGTTCAATAGCCACAGTGTCTCTTAGACTGCCGTCAAAAAACTTACCCAGGCTCTTAACAGGTTTTTCGTTTAGGGTTGGGATAGTTACACCGGATATTTTAAAATGATATTTCTCCGTTATTTTTCCTTTTTTAATGACTAATGATCGGGACTTAGCTGGCTTAAAAGTCATTCGGGCCCATGTAATGTTTTTCTCTAAGCCCTTCAAGAACCATCTTCCTCCTGTTACGGATGTGCATGTTACGGTTAGATCGTCCATGTATGCTCTAATGGGGTGTTGGCGAATTCCTGATTTAGAGAGGGGGCCTCTACACTCTACTTCAGATGCTTTGACCAGCATATTCATAGCCAGCGAGAACAGTACTGAGGACAGCGTGCACCCCGTGATAATGCCTTTCTCCAGGGTGTGCCATTCCGATACTATTCTTGCCGATACTCGAAGCTGAAAATTATTATAGTAGTCTGAACTTAGACCACTAATTGAAGAGTGAACGTGATGCCTTTTTAGAGCTTCTTCCACGAGCTTATGAGGCATGGAACCATACGCACTGGCGAAGTCTAACCACAGTACTGTCAGATCGCTTTTCTTTTCTCTCGCATCTCTTATCAGCTGCGTAAGTACCCCTGTGTGTTCCAGGCACCCTGGCATTCCTGGGATACCACCTTACTGGACAGATTTATCGATGTAATTGTTCGTCAATACGTATTTAGTAATACGTCTTGATAATACACCAAAAAAGATCTTACCTTCAGTGTTCAAGAGGGATATTACTCTAAATTGGTCCAGTGTTGTGGATTTCTCTTCCTTGGGAATCCATACCCCTTCGGCGCGTCTCCATTGATCGACTACCTTGCCTTTCCTCCAAATGATCCTTATTAATTTCCATAATTTCCGGAGAATCCCTCCACATCTTTTATAGACTCTGTACGGCACTCAGCTCGGCCCTGGTGCTGAAGCAGATCTTGATGCTCTCACCACTTCTTGGATTTCTTTCCAAGTGGGCATGCTTAAATCAAATGGACTTACTGGCGGTTTATGTATTCTGAGACTATCGTTTTTATAAAGGTCTTGTTCCTTTAATGGATCTTTCATGGATTCCCTGAGGAAAGTATTAATTTCTTCTGCAGATGCCTCTAGTTGTCCGTTCCGATTCTCTCCTAATAACTTCTTAGCAAAACCGAATGGGTTAGACAAGAAGCTTGCTCGCTTTCTAGCTCTTTCCTTTCCCTTTCTTCTGTGCCACTCGGCTCGTCGTGTATTCTTCAGCTTCTCCCTGAGTATTGCATGAAGTTCCTCCAGAGGCTGGCGATCCTCACTGTTCGCTTTCCTGTAAGCTATTTTAAGGGATCTTAGCTCCTTTCTGAGCTCTTTAATTTTCTTTTCTCTTCGGTTAGTTATGGTGTTTGACTTTGCTATCTGTTTAGATTCGACATAGCCAAATCTTTCGGATCCCATGCTGGTTATTATTTTGTGGTCATATATTTTAATTGATTTTGGGCGCTTCCTTGGCTGGCTAGTTGTAATAGTTCGCAAATGTCGTTATCGAAATTCAGACAGGCCTCCTTGTTGTCAGCAGGCGGCCATTTGATTCTTGTCCTCGACTCCATGCCTAGAGAAGATGAAACCTGAGCTTGGAGGGATTGGACTCTGTGGTGCGACTCCTGGTCCTTCCTTTCCTTCGTTTTACCAGGGCTTGTACCTGTACGTTGCTCAAGCCTCCCCCTCTCCAGGTGGATTCTTAGGCCTCGTTGGTTTTTGCACAACTTTCCACAAATGCATTCTTTCGAGTGTAGTTGGACGTCTCTGTTCGTTGTCAAAGAATCAGTCCTGATAGAGATCTCTTCCACCCCCCTCTCAGGATTTCTCGGGGGTATATTAAACTTTGAGTATATATATATATATATATATATATATATATATATATATATATATATATACCCAAGTATATGATTGGTGTATATGGAATGAATTCCAATAACCAACAATTATATATATATATATATATATATATATATATATATATATATATATATATATATATATATAGATGTATAATATTATAAATTAACTGATTTAAAATATGGTTCATTCGCTACACAGGAATTACCATGTTTCAAAAACCGAAGCTAAAAATTTCAAATTTAATTATATAATTAAATTAAAAGCATTAGTTCTGTTTCATCTTCAAGGAAATTTTGGAATAACTTTTAAGTTTTAAACGCACATACAATTCATAATTTCCCGTTTCCAAGGATACAGAGAAATCCAATCATTTAGACACATTTAAAGATGAACACGCCACCGCCCCTGTCTAAATGATTGAATTTCTTTGTATCCTTGGAAACAAAAAAATTTCTTTTTCTTCAAGGACACATGGCACAGTGGATAAAGGCGTTGGTTAGATCCAGTGACAGGACCCAAAGAGTATGAGTTCAATACCCGGTTAAGGCAGTGGAGAACTTTCAGAGGGAAAATTAACAGGAGATAACTGACATCCGTTAAACATGGCATGTGGAACTAGAACAGTCTACCCCAGTGAGCGAAATAAAGGGTTCAATTCGACATTCCAACCAACTGAAGAAGGCCGGAGCGTACAACGGCCAAAACGTTGTAATAAGCATGGCGACAAAGAAGAGGACAATAGTCTGAATAATGTAAATAATGTACATAATACATCATCTCAGAAATATAGTTACAATTTTATGTAACCACCACTATCTATCTATCTATCTATCTAAGTCTGTTCATATCAATCTATCCACACACGCACATCTCTCTATCACAATCTATTTAGATCTATGTCTCTTTCTCTCTATCTACGCCTATCCGTATATCTATCTATATATCTATGTATAGGCTGTTCATATCTATCTATCTGTACTGGTCTGTTTGTTTCCGGATTTTGCAAACAGGCTATTTAATTTCTATATAGCATCTATAAAATGGGATAACTTGGGAATGGAACCCAAGCATAAACACGATCTTCCTTTTACATTTCATAACATATAAGTATTCTCTGCATTCCTAATATTTCCATTGTTTCTAACGAAATTTTCCTGTTTCTTATTATTGCGCTTAGTTTCTGGAAGGCAACTTTCTCTTTTCCAATGCGTCTTCGGTTTTCTGTGTCACATTTTCCATCGTCTTCCCCGATAATCAATTTTCTATACTTGCTTTATATTAACATCTCCAATTTGTAGCTAGCCTATTAGCTTGCTAGTGACCATATATTCTGTTTTCCTACAATTTATAGTTAGTCATGGCTCTCCACAATTTCCTGTCCTTCATAGCTCTTAATAAATTTTGTCTTTTCTTATTTCTCCTAAATCTCGTTCCACCATCCGTTTGCACAAACTCACTAAGTATGTCATGCGTTGTATTCCTCTGTCCTTCTTGCATTCAATCTGTCCTGTGAGTATCAGATTTTCCAAGCCTTCTTTTCTCATTATGTGCCCCAGAAATGTCAACTGTCTCTTCCTGATGATAAGCATAAATTTCCTTATTCTTTCCATTTTCTCTAAAACTTCGTCGTATCTCACATGTTCGGTTCATGGTATTCTCAGCATCCTTCTGTAGAACCAGATTTCGCTTACTTCGAGTCTTTACTTCTTCTATGAAGAGATTGTCAACTATTCACTTCCATAGAAGTGGACTAATATTATAGTTCAGTAATCTTTTCTTTGTTTCTAACAATTTTTTTTTGTTTCTTTTGGTCTCTTTTTCATCTTTGTGGAGATTATCTAGCATTCATATCTATATAGGAGGACTGATATTACGTAAGAGTTCAGTATATTTCATCTGAATATCTTATTAAGGTTCTCCCCACCAATAATAAAGATGCGCCATATTGGTTGAGATGATGCACCCTTGCCTTACGCACTATTCTATCTTTACGTACTTGTTCAAGCCCTTCTCTATCCGAATGCTTTTCCCACTAACTGTTCTGGATTATTCTAATATCTTTCCTAAATAAATTAGGTTTCCCTAACAGTTCAAATAGATCTTTGGGTGTCATATAAAACAAACTTAGCCTAGAATATTTTTAAATGATTTCACCCCAAGGGAGGCAATAAAGACAATAAAAAGCAAAGGACTCGTGAATGTGAAAGAAAAAGCATTATTAAGAAGACAGAACATATTGATTGACATTGTATGTCAATCTTTGAAGATAAAAGTTAATTAGAAAGCAAGATGCCGGAAGAGAGTTTCACATCCGAGAAGTGCAAGAGAAAAAAAATGTTAGCATATAAATTATGGTTACATTTAACAATTTCAATCATAAAATGATGAGACCTATCAGCCAATATAGTACTCCGTTTAAATTCGTAAAGCTTAGGTACCGAATTTGAAAGCTTGTCAGAATAATTACTACGAAAATATTTATAGAAAAGACACAGGGAAGCCACGTTACAGCGGTGGGTAACCTAGATGCCATTTCAAGACAGAAAACATTGCAGATTCTTTGAATTTTATCAATAATCTCGAAATACATAGCAGAAACCCTGGGTGTATATCCTGGGTTGTTACACAGGAATTTTCATCTATTAAACACGAAAAACTTTTGAGATATATCTGTGATTTGTTTGCTGCGTGCTAAAATTGATGGGTGACCATCGTCTCCCTTTGGTGATTTCTTAGTTTTACCAGGGTGGGTATATATTTTGGTGGGTGTATATGTTAGGATGGAGCCTTTAGTTTTGCTAATCACTCGTTCAACCATACATTTGTTATTTAGTACCGAAGTACTTAAACTTCAATTGGGAATTTCCGGTTACATTAGCGTCGCATTCAAGGAAGGACGTAATACAATACCGGCAATAAACATCACACCTCCCAGTTATTCCTCTACCACCCCCAACTAGTAACACCGCGTCACGCTGTAACCTGTCAACCTCACCTCGATTCTTACAACCTTCTCATTAGATTTCCATTGCCTTCAAGGGAAGTAATTCAGTCAGTAATATATGCAGGTATAGCTTAGTGGTTCTGGCGAGAATCAGAGTAGAAGTACCCAGTATAGAAATACTTCAATGGACATTCCCTGATATCTTAAACCAGTACCATTCCTTGTTTCGGGACCGCCATCAACAGCCTTCTCTAAAAGAAAGAAGGATAAAGATGCTGAGGACGAACTAAGGCTTAAATCCCTTCTTTTTTTAACGTCGGTATCCAGATCTGGACTCTATGGGAATTGGCAAATCTGGGGATGTGATATGTCGTTAATGTAGATAAGTTTGTTTTTTTTTTTAAACCAGTGTAGCCTCCCAGATTAACCCCATTTCCAAATTCTAACCTGATATAGTTTAGCTTAGTTCAAACTAGCTTGAACATTTGGAATGATAATGCCACACAGTACACGACCTCAGTTTCTGTCTTTCGCGCCTCATAGAGTAATCGTCTACTGAGTAATCCTACGATACCGTGTCTGTTCACGCATGTCCATTGTGTTGATTGCCAAACAGGATCAAGGCTTTGCAACTGATTGTCAATATATTCAAATGGGCCGGATACTTTCCGGACAGACGATGTGTACTGAGCACAAATCACATATGCTCAGTACAATCACCACTGGTTGGTTGTGATGTAACAACCAGGCCGCGCCATCGATTCTCCAAATGTTCAAAATGCCTGGATACTTTCCGGCCTGACTATGCATATCGAACACAAAATTCGCCGTGTTTACAATGTTCCTAGGTTCCACCAGTGCAGCTCTTCTGTTAGGATCCGCTATACCACGTACATTGAGCCGATTCGTCCTTATTCCCTTCATATTCCAATGGTAAGGGGCGGCGGAAGTTTTATTCAGACAGCTTCTTTCACAGAACTTTTGCAATGTAGAACGGACTCCCGATGGGGTGCTTCCCTGATTACTAAAATCTCTTCAATTCTAATATCAACCGTTATCCACATAATATGCAACTCTTGATCCATCCCTATAGGTCCTTACAACATCACCATTCAATAACCCTCTACCTTGAGTGGCACTTGGGCCTTGTATTGGGTAAACAGTTGTAAACGGAAAAGGTTAAAATTCAATTGTTTCGATCATCAATTCTAATTGGGATGATTCGTAGAAAAAAAAAAACGATACTTTTCTTATAACTTTTCTTGAGCTAGTTTGCGTACTTGTAAAATCTCTGACAGTAGAAGGAAATGAACTCCGGCAACCAGACACTCATTAGCAGTCTGTAAACACTAGCGTCTGTAAAACGTCTCTGTCGACTCTTTATCTTCTTTTAATCTCGAATTCAAAATGCAAAAATAAAATAAAATTGAAATAACAAAAAGAAAAAGTCATGACTGTAATTAGAATCCTCCGCCTCCACTCGTGGGCGGTTGGACACAGTTTACGAAATAGGATCTACATATATTTAGATATATATATATAGGTGGGTGTCAAGTGTAACTTTTACGTTGAAGACATCATTAAGTTTAAGAAAGAAGAGAAAAAAACTGTAAGAGACTTCGTTAAAAAAAAGAGATGACAAAGTGTACAGGAATACGTGACTATAAAACGGAAGGTACTAAAAAATTTACCAGCCCTACCTACTTTCCAGAAATATTTACGGTGGATGATAGCATTAAAGAAGGACTGGGAAAATGAAATAGAACCACGTAAAAAGATTTGGTTTGAAAATATTAATACTAGTCGAAGGCACGAAGAAATGTCTTCTGGGATACTGACAACTACCAGAGTTCTTTAAGTTCAACTGAAAGGGAAGTCATTAAATAGAGCTATAATACGCACCAAATTCACAAAGCATATAAAAAAAAACAGTTATGTTTTATAGCACATTAGATAACGCCAGTGGGGCCACTGAAAATGGCAGGAAATGATCAATATGATATGATACATAAATTTTAATGTAGGTAACGAATGAGACAGTGAAAAAATTGGCAAGTATAGGCTAGTATCAGTAATCAAAGTAATTTCCAGTAAAGATGGAAATTGTAATATTAGCCGTTTCCCTATAAGGAAATATTCGGCATTCATTGACCTAGCAGCCAGTACTACTTTCGGTTGAAATTTACAAAATATTTCTCTTAAAACAAGAGAAAAGAGCGAGAAAGACAAATATCTATTGAAAATTCAAACATCGATTATTAAACCACAGATTATGAGGCTCCATTACATCTAATAAATGATTAGGTTGCTGTTGTTCGTCCCTAAGGTGGATGTCGTTTCTGTTTATCTGGTACAGTTCTTTGAGTGTAAATCTGTTGTACCAGTCGACAATGTTAAAAGAAGGATGGTCTTTGCCAAGACCCTCAGGCTTCACTCCTTCAAAGCGTTATATTTTATTAATCGTTTCTTTACAAGGAAAACATTCACTATTCATTGGCCGACCGAATTAGTTCTACTTTCGGTTGAAATTTATATAATCTTTCTCCTTGAGAATGCCGAACCCAAAGCCATCCAAGAATTCTTATAAATAAGAAAGCTCTACACCAAAATATAAAACGGAAACCGAATAAACACCAGGCTACAAAATGCAGCTAAAACGGAATTACATCCCCCACCCTCATATAGTAACGGCTTATAAAATAACGTGTGCAAAATAAACACAAGTCTTAAAACTACCTGATTCGGTGCGAAATGAGCGTCGGGTGTGGTACGTCGGTAAAATAACCCATCAAATCTAAATCTAAAATCTTCAAATAATTCTTCAGGAAAATAGGTTTCTCAAGTCTAGTAGTTGTTATGGCTCTTTCCAATAATGAATGGGAGTTTCCTTCCTAACCTGTTGTTTGAAGTCGCGTGGAATGTCAACATCTTGATCATGTCATTATTTTCTCTTCCAGTTACATGTGCTATCCATTTTAGCTATTGCTGCCGTCAAAAGTTCTCAAATGTTGTGATTTCTGTTATTTGGGACACTTTGTGACTGTGTAGCGCCTTTCCGCAAGGTTCGAAGAAGGATGGTTCTTGCTAAAACCTACATGCTTCCTTGACACGACGCCATTTTTAACAGTTGCTTGAAAAAATCGATTGGATACAGATGACATTTCTGAATGAGTTTGGCAAACAAGGTTGTTTCCATTAAACAATCAAATAATAACCAACGCTTTGTTTTGTTGTGGCCTTATTAGGGAGAGGAATTGAGTTAAACAAATATATTAACAGAGACAGTAATACAAACATATACAAACGAGAGAGTTACAGCAAGAATATTCGGTTCGACTGTCAGAGCTGCCTGCTGAAAACGTCCCTCTCCAAAAAGGTAGTACCTGCTCCTATTTATAGCTGGTAGAGTTCATGCATGCGTGGGTAAATTACGATAATATGTTTCAAGTACAAGCAAGACGCTTGTCGAACAGAAAAGTACAGTGGAAGAATCAAATAAAATAATAACCAATAAAATATTCAGAAATATAGTTGCACATTTTAAAACCGCCGGCTGCGGGATCAACCACAATCCAATCATATGCGAACCTAAATTAAAATTACGAAAATTAAAGAAATAAAAAAAAAAAAAACATTTTAATTTACAAACCGGTATGAAGACAGAGGAGAGAAATACAAGAACTCACTCTTCCCTTGCTGCCGCTCGTCGAACTAATTAGCGTGTGATTAACAAATTTCAAACGACAAGTATGTTCTATTAGTTATACCGAACTTCCTTTTAAAACAAGAATATCTGCACCTCCTGCTCTCTTGTGTGGTATCTTGAATGAATAAATATGCAGCTGTATCCATTCAGGCAAGATAAAAGTCAAATCCGGTCGCGCTTAAGTTTACAACAATATTAAAAATACAGATGAACTTCAAGAAATGAGCCAAACCGTATCACCAAAAACTGCTGTCGGTTGTTGCGATGGGTTGTCAACTCTGTGTAACTCTCCCCGTCGTAGCGATCAACAAATGGGGGAATAATTAAAAAGAAAAATGCCGCGCCGTCAGTGTTTCCGGATCACAGGTTTCTGGATTAAAGAGGTTGGTCCTTATGAGAACGCAATAAGTGATAATAAAGGAAAACGAGAAGGGCCGTCAACAAGAGAGACGACACCAGATATGAGCAATAGAAACAATGCCAGATGTGCACAATGCTCACATCTGGGATCTCGTCCATCTTGTTCACATCTTATAGAGATCTGAGGAATGAGGACGACTTCCAGATGTGAGCAAGACAGACGACTTCCAGATGTGAGCAGAGGTGAGCAGAGGTGAGCAAGGCAGACGATGCCAACAAGAGGGACAATACCAGCTGTGAGCAAAAGCGACAGCTCCAGATTTGATCAATAGAGCGTATCCTAGATGTGACTAAGAGTTACGTGCCCTGATGCGACCAAATCAGCTGATTACAAATATGAACAATTGGGGAGGGGGATCACATTTGTGAGCAAAAGGGACGATCCCTGATGTGAACAAAATGGAAGGCTACAGATATGAGAAATAGCGACGAAGTCAGATTTGAGCAAGAAGGAAGACTCCACAAGTGAGCAAAAGGGACGATCCCAGAAATTTTACGCACCCTGATATGAGCAAAAGAGACGATTGCAGATGCCAGTCAGAGCAGCTCCAGATCTCAGCAAGACAGATGGCTACAAATGTGAGTAATAGTGAAAACTAGATGGGAGCAAGTGAGACGATTGCAGATGTGAGCCAGAATGATGACAACGAATGAAAGCAAGTTTGACTATAAAAGTTGTGAGCAAAAGTTGACTAACCGAGAAGTGAGTAAAAGCGGCGACTCCATATGTGAGCATGAGAGACGATTCCATATGTGATCAGCAGCATCGAATTCAGATGTGAGCAAGAGGTAAACCCACTAACATGAGCAAGACTCCAGATGTGTGCAAGACGGAAGACTTCAGAAGTGAATAATTGAGATCAACCTTAATGTAACCAAGAATTACGCGCCATGATGTGAAAACGACAGACAATTCCAGATGAGAGCAAGACAGACAGTTCCAGATGAGAGTTAGGGGAAGACACCAGATATAAGCAGTATCACTGATTTAAGCAAGAGGGAAGATTTCAGATGTGAGGAATAGCGACGTCTCCAGGTGAGGGAAGATCACTGATATGAGCAAGAGGAACGCACACTGATATGAGTAAAACAGGTGACCCCAGATGTGTGCAATTGGGACAATCTCAGATTTGATCAATAGAGAGGACTCCAAATGTGATCAATAGGCACCATCCCAGATGTGACCAGGAGTTACGCGCCTTGACTGCAAATGTGAGCATGACAGACGGCTCCAGTTGTGGGTAACAGTGAAGACTCCAGATATGAGCAAGACAGACGATTCCACATGTAAGCAATACGGACGGTTCCAGATTAGAATAAGAGTCAAGACACCGGATGTGGGTAATAGCAAATATCGCAGATGTCAGCAAGAGGTACGCGCCTGATGTGTACAAAACGGACGGTTCCAGCTGTGAAGAATTGGGACGATCTCAGATGTGGGCAAGAGCGGCGACACCAGATGTGAGGATGAGATTAAGAGAGACAATCCCAGATATGTGCACGAGCAAAGACGATCGCAGATATGAGATGCCGACACCGGATGTTAGCAAGTGGAATGGTATCCAGAAGTGAGTAACAGTGACAATGCCAAATGTGGCCAATAGTTACGCTCTCTGATTTGAGCAAAACGGACAATTCCAGATACGACGATACCAGTTGTGAGCATGAGTGACAACTCCAGATGTGAGTAATAGATTAGATACCAGCCATGTGGGACAACAACGGAAGCGAGCAAGTGGAAGGAAACCAGTTGTGAGGGACGACTCCAGATGTGATTAAGAGGGACGACTCTCAAATGTGAACAGGGGGGGGGACGACACCAGATGTGAGCAAGACATAACTCGTCGAATATCATCATCTCAGAGGTCGCGGGCGTCAAAGGTCAAAGTCCGAACATGTGGACAACGCGCGAGACGAAGAGCAAGTTTCCGTGATTTTTGACCACCGATATTAGAACAATGATAGTGTCACGAACGCTGAGGTCGCGGGGTGAGAGGTGTGGTACTATACTCTTCAAAGAATCTGTGGGATTCAGAGCTATGGTTGCCTAGTACTCAGGGAGGCAAAAAACTTGAGAAATGTGGCCACATAGTCCTCAGAGAATCTACGGGACGTGAGAGCTGTGAACCTATTCTCCTCAGTTAGTGTAAGGGAGATGAGACCTGCGGGTCCATAGTTTCATTGAGTTTGTAGAACTTGAAAGCTGCGGCCTATACTCCCCGGGGAGTCGATATGTGTGGCCCCATACTCTTCAGGGAGTCTACAGGACTTTAGAGCTGTGGTCCTATAATGCACAGGAAATCACCAGGTTATGAGATCTTCCTCGAGGAATCTACGGGGCTGTGGCCTCATAATCTTTAGGGAGTATACGGGATTTGAGTGCTGTGGCTTTATATTCCCCAGGGAGTTTACGGCAAATGAGAGACGAGACCCTATATCCCCAAGAATCTACGTGACATGAGAGATGTGGCCCTATAATAATCGGAGAGCCTACTGGCTTTTGAGAACGGAGGCGCTATAATCCTCAAGATGTCTAATGAACATGAGATTTGTGACCTCATACTCCTCCGGTAGACTACCGTACTTTAGAACTGTGTCTGCTTAGTTCTCAAGTATTATTCTGGACTTGAGTGATATAGTCCTATCTTCGGCAGTGTCTCTCTCACAATTGAAGACGGTGGCTTCATTGTTTCCAGAGAGTATACCGGAATTGAGAACTGCAGCCACATACTCCAAAGTGAATATACGTGACATAAGTGCTGTGGCATTATAATACTTGAGTAGTCAACATGACTTGAGCTCTGAGGCTTTATACTCCTCAGACAGTCTATGGAACTTGAGACTAAAGCACCATACTCCTCGGGGAGGCAACGGGATTTGAAATCTGTGGCTACATACCCCTGAGTGTACGAGTTTTGCGATATTTGGCCCTATATTCCTCAGAGAGTCAACGGGACATAAAAGATGTTGCATCGAATTAATCAGGGAGTTTACTGGACTTGAGAGCTGTGGCTCTATACTCTATACTCTTCAGGGAGTCTACCCAATTTGAGAGCAGCGAATCTATAGTCTTCAGGAATCTTCCTGAAGACTATAGATGCACTGGATATGTAGTAATCAGGAATCTTCTAGACCTCTGTGGCCCCATACTTCTCAGGGAATATATAGGATTTGAGAGCTGTGGCTCAATAGACCCAAGGGCAGCTATAGCACTTGAGAACTGTAGCACTATAATCCTCAGCGAGTGTAAGGGACATGAGAAATGCGACTAAGGGAGCCCACGGAACATGAGAGCTGTTGCTTTATAGTCATCAGTGGAGTGTATGGGACAATAAGAGCTGTGGCTACATGATCCGCAGTGAGGTTACGGAACTTGAGAGCTATGGCCCTCAGGAAGCATACTGGACTTGAGAGATATCGGTCCATACTCCCCAAGTAATCTACGGATCTTGCGAGCTGTGGCTCAAAAGTCCTCTTTGAGTATACCGGAATTGAGAGCTTTGGCACTACAACCCACATGGAGTCTACTGGACTTGTGTTTGATTCCCTATACTCCTCATCGTGTTTACATGAGGCTCCATAGTCCTCAGTGAGACTACGGGAGTTGTGCGCTGTGCCGCAATAGTCCTCAGGATTTGTATGCCACTTGCTAGCTGTGATTGTACTCCTCAGGGAGTCAATGTCTTGAGATCTGCGTTCCTATATTCCTCAGTGATTCTACAGGAGCCATATGGCTCCATATTCCTAAGGGATTCTTTGGAACTTGGGAGCAAACCCCCTATACTCATCAGGGTGTCTACGCGAGTTGAGAGATGTGCACTTATATACTTCAGAGAGTATAAGTGAATTGTGAGCCATGGCTGAATAAGAGCTGTCAGCCCATAGTACAGAGTGAGTCTTTGGGAGTTGAGAGCTGTGGTCATATACTTTTTAGAGTAACTACGGACAGCGGTGGCTCCAATGTCATCGATGAACATAGACAGCTATGGTTCCATACTCTGCTGTAAGTCTAAGGGATTTGAGACATATGGTCATATAATCCTCAGGCAGTAAAAAGGATTTTAGAGCTGTGCCTCCATAGTTCTCAGGGATTATATGGTAAATGAGAGCTGTTGCCCCATTGTCTTCAGGGTGTCTACGTGAGTTGAGAGCTGTAGCACTATACTCTCCAGACAGTCTAGGGGACTTGGGTGATGTAGCTCGAGCTTCCTGAGGGAGAATACATGCTCCGTCCTTATAACTTCCAATGAGTCTACGGGATTTGAAAGCAGTGGCTCCAAAGCTCCCATGGTTCTGCTGGACATGACAGCTGTAGCACTATATTCCTCAGAGACTGTACGGATGTTACTAACTGTGGACCGATAGCCGTCAGAGCGACTAAAGGAACTGAATTCAGTGTCTCAATATTAGTCAGGGAGTTTAAGGGACTTCAGATTTGTGGCCTTATAATCCTCACGGATTTTCCAACATGAGAGCTGTAGCCCTATACTCCGCAGCGTGTTTACATGTTTTGAGGGCCGTATATTCATAGTCTTGTTGAGTCTACGGTTCTTGAATGCTGAAGCCCTATACAACTCAGCGTGTCTACGGGACTTGAGAGCTGTGGATTCGACGTCCTCAGTGAGTCTACGGGACTTGAAAGCTGTGACTACATATTCCTCAGTAATTCTTTGAGACTTGATATTTGTGATAATATGATCATCAGGGAGTTTCCGGAAGTTTGACCCCATTATCCTCATGTTCTCTACGAGACTTTGGCGCTATATTCCTGAGTGAGTCTACTGAACTTGACAGCTGTGGCACCGTATTCTTCTCAAAGAGTTTACTATATATGAGAGATGTGGCACCATAGTCCTCAGGATGTCTACTGAACTTGAGAACTTTGGCACAATACACCTGAGGGTGTCTACGGGGTTTGACATCTGTGTCCCTATTCTCCTCATGAAGTATATGTGACTTGAGGGTGCCTCCGGGTCTTGAGAGTTTTGGCACCATTCTCCCCATGAATATACTGGACTTGATAGCTATGGCTCTATACTCATAAAGGAGTCTATGCAAATTGAGAGCTATCCTTCTATAAACCTCTGGTAATTTACGGGATTTGAGTGCTATGTTACCCTAATCCTCGATGTGTCCACTTTATTTGAGTGCTGTGGCTCTATAGTCCGTACACGTTGTACGGTACTTGCGTGTTGTGTCTCTATCTATAGTCTTCAGGGATTCTACGAGACATGAGAGATGTGGCTCCATAGACATCAATGTGTCTACGTCACTTGAAAGCTGTGGTCCTATAATCATCAGGGAATCAAAGCGACCTGAGAGATGTGGCCCTATCTCATTCAAAATCATTCATTATGATATTCCGTTGGAGTCGTATAATAAGAGGCAAGGACGATGGAGCATGAATTATAATTCAAAATGTTTATTCTTCGAACAATTCATCCTCATAGTACGTCGGAGGCATAGAATAAAAGACAAGAACGTTGGAACTTGAAATTTAGATTATAGAATTTATTCTTCCAATAATTCAGCCTCACAGTACATTGGAAGCGTTGAATAAGATTCATGGACGACGGAACAGGAATTTCAATTTATAGTGTTTATTCTTCTAATAATTTATTCTCATAGTACGTCCGGGCGTAGAATGAGAGTCAAGGCCCATGGAACATGAATATTAGTTTACAGAGTCGAACATCCCGTAGATTCACCGAGGGGTATAAAGCTACAGCAATAAATTCCAGTATAATCCCTGGGGAGACCTGAAGCCAGAGACGTAGACGTCATCTAGAGTATAGAGCTACATGTTTCAAGTCCCAATGATTCACAAAAGACGATGGACCCACAGTTCGCGTCCGGTAGAATCCAACCGGCCAAGGATCTTATGTCCCTCACAGGATTATAGGGCAAAAGGCCCCAAGTCCTGAAACCTCCTAGGGAACTACGGGGCCACAGCTGGCAAGTCCCGTAGACTCCATAGGGACTATAGAGTCACAATTCTTGAGGCCCGTTGACACTTTGAGGATTATGCAACCATATCTCTCATGACCCATGGATTACCTTAGGACTATGGAGCTAATACTCTATAGTACCTTAGACTATGTGGATTATAGGGCCAGAGTACTCAAGTCTCTTAACCTCACTGAGGACTATGGAGACACAGCTCTCCAGTCCGTTCATTCTCAAGTCTTGTAGACTCCATAAGGATGATAGTCCCGTAGACTCGATGAGGAGTATGGGGTCACATCTCTCAAGTATGACGTGTATAGAGCCAGAGCTATCTACCTACGTAGATTCCCTTAGGTACTATGGTGCCACATTTCTCAATCCCTGAATACTATAGGGTCACGGCTTTCATGTCCCGTAAACTCTCTGAGGACTATAGAACCATAAATCACAAGACCCGCAGACGCCATGCGAGTATAGGCCCCCAGCTCTCATGCCCCTGAGTTATCCCTGAGTATCTGAACTCTCAAATGCCATAGACTCACAGAGGAGTTTAAAAACCACAGCTGTTAAGTGCAGTAGACATACTGAGGGCTATGGTACCACAGCTCGCATGTACCGTAGACCCTCTGTCAAGGATAGTGCCACAGCTCTAAAACACTGTAGATCCATTGTGATGTATGGAGTCACAGCTCTCAAGTTCCGTAGACTCCCAGATATGTATAGGGCCACAGTTTTCAAGTACCTTAGGCTCCCTGACGTCTATGGTGCCACAGATCTGAAGTCATATATACTCCATGAGGAGTATAATGCCATGCTGATACGACCACAGTTCTCAAGTCCCTAGATTCCATGAGAACTATGGAGCTACAACTCTCAAGTCCCGTAGACTTCCTGAGGTCTATAGGGCCACAGTTCTGAAATACCGTAACCTCTCTGAGGTCGATGGAGACACAGACCTCAAGTCACGGAGACTTTATAAAAAAATATATGCCCACAGCACACAAGTATCTCAGGAATTTCGGAGTCAATATTCTCTTTGATTCCCTGAGGTATATAGGTCCCCAGATCTCAGGTTCCGTAGACACACTAAGGAGAACACACATTTCCAGTAGAATCCCTGAAGACTGTGGAGCCACAGATATCAAGTCCCATAACTCCCTGTGGACTCACAGCTCTCATGTCACGGAGACAGCTTGAGGAGTACAAGGCCAGAGATCTCAAGCTCCGTAGACACTCTGAGAGTTGGACCAGGAATCTCAACTTAGAGAGGAGTATAGGAGCAAAACTCTCAATTAGACTCCTTGAGGACTATGGGGCCTCAGCTATCAAGTCCCGTAGACGTCCTGAGTACTTTGTATCCTAAACTATCAAGTCCCGAAAACACACTAAGCAGTATAGGGCCACAGATCTCAAGTTTCATATTCCTAAATAAGGGACTTGGGAGAGGTAGCTCCATACTTTTCATGGAATCTACAGGACCTGGGAGCTTGGGCCCTATAATACTCAAGCGGTCTACGGGACTTGGGAGATGTACCACTTTACTACTGTGAAGATAGATAGATAGATAGATGAGGAATTTGATTTCCAGCAAGATGGAGCACCACCACAATACCAGCTTGATATATAATTGCACCTGAATAAAATCTTGCAAAAAACAGAGAAATCGGAAGACGAGGTTCTGTAGTATATCCTCCTCTGTCGGCGTACCTCACCATTTTTTTTTCTTGTGGGGATAATTCAAATGTAAAGTCTACGCTACAAAGCCAACAACAATCGCTGAAATTAGTTTCCATAGATTGCTTCTTAGGATTCCATTGCGTCGCGATGTCAGCAAAGTCTGGATCATAAAAGACATCAGTTTGAAAACATGCGATGACAAAATCTTAAGAACATGCATTTTTAATAAACACTGTCTTCATATGCATTATTTAAATTGGTCCTAGAATTATTTCTCTGAGAATGATTGAAAATGTTTCTACATTTTTTAGACAAATTCTATATACATGTATATGTGTATTTTATACGTTCATATAGATATATGTATCTGTATATATATATATATATATATATATATATATATATATATATATATATATATATATGTGTGTGTGTGTGTGTATGTGTGTGTGTGTGTGTGTGTGTGTGTGTGTGTGTGCGTGTGTGTGTGTGTGTGTATCAAGGGAAGAAGTTATAATTGTTCCAACGGGGGAAAAGTGTATATATTAAAAAAAAAAGAGAGAGAAACCGCAAACGTTTTTGTTTTTTTAATGTGGATTTTTTTTAAATATATTTATCATGCTATATTTTCTATAATTATGCCACAAATTCCTATCGAAATGTTGATTGTTTCTTGTGATTCCATTGTATCGCGTTGTTAGAAATGTCTGGATCATAACAGACATCAGTTTGAAAACATGCGATGACAAAATCTTCAGAATATGCATTTTTAATAAACACTGCATTATTTAAATTAGATTGGCTCTCGATGCTTGAATTATTTCTTGAGAAAGCTTCAAAATATACTTTTTTGAGACACCCTGTATATCAAGTTTACATAAAAGTTAAAACTATTTTTCAGTCGGAATTTAGCAAAACATTTACCTAAACTATGCAACATAGGTCCGTCCTGGTTAAAACGATAAACTACATCTGCGTCCTGGGTAAGAAGTTAAACTGCATCCGGCAGCAATGCCTTTGATCAGGAGGTTTTGAGGAGCGTGGAACCACCTCTTAATTGCTGCTGTTCCCAGGTCCACCCTGACCCGACGTGGTAGCACCTGTTAGGGTCCCGGCTATAGGTAAATAGTTAACCCCCAAGCTGGGGTCAAAATACGCTGAAAGTGTAAAAATATGTCTTAATACCAGAAATAATTTGTAAAAAAAATATTATCAGCAATACATTTTAGGCAAAAAAATACTTTTTGAAACGCATATTGTCGGAAATAGATTTTTTAAAGCAAGAGTATTGCTAGCAATACTTTTTGAACAGGAATATTGTCGGAAATTTTTTAAAGAAAAGTATTGCTAGCAATACGTTTTGGAAGAATATATTATCAGTAATAGATTTTTTGAAGGAAAAATATTACTAGCAATACGTGTTTGAAAAAAAAATATTACCAGCAAAAGAAAAAAAAATGTCAGCATTAAATAACTCATTGAGGTTGATATGCTGTAAATAAAAAAAAAAACAAAAAAACCCCCCAAAACCAAACCAAAGCAACATAGGTATATATATAGGTATAATTAATCATTGAAAAAACGCAGATCATTGTATCTCTGGTTGTCATTACTATGCTAGACTTGAGAATAAGCGAGTTGATTAGCAAAAAACTTCCATTGCCGCTATTTATCTAGACTTTCACTTAATAACACATTACATGAGAACTGAACAATGGCCTGAGACAGGGAGTATTTTGGGTTACATCTCAACAGTATGTATTAACGGGATTTTAATGAATGAGACTCAGTTTACTAGTGTTACAAAAAATTATGGTGTAACTATTCTCGTTCATTGTTGTTTCGTCTATTTTGCTCATTAGCTACGATAATTTCATCGCGAGTTCTATTTGCAAATGAATGAATGAAAAAAGATTCCATGTGGTTTAAAGGAATGAAATAAAATACGGCAGTTACTTAAGACTAAGCCAATGGCTTCAAGTGGGGATTTGAAGAGACATCTACTTATTCGTTGTATTCTGGTGCAAATCATTCATTGTACTTACATCTATTTCAATCCATTTACACCGATTAACCCCAATATATCATGTTCAGTCTGTTATTTTCTCTCACTTTCCTGACTATCTATCTATCTATCTATCTATCTATCTATCTATCTATCTTACACACAATGTATATATATATATATATATATATATATATATATATATATATATATATATATATATATATATATATAAATATATATATATATTCGTTTGTGTGTGTGTAAACATAAAGAAAAATAGGAAAGAACCGTTAGGTTAATAATCCGAAGTATTTTTGTTTTTATTATTTTTATAAACAGTCCTCAAGACACAAGTAGAGCCTAAATTATATTTATTTTTTTTTTAAATATGATTCCATCGCTGCATAAGAGTTCTCATGTTTCAAAAACAGGAGCTAAATCTTCAATTTAATTATAGAAATTAGTTTGAATTAAAGTAGCCATCGCTGTTTCATCCTCAAGCGAATTTCGGAATAACTAATCTTGGAATATTCTGTTTTTGAAACATGAGAACTCTTATGTAGATCGCTACATATAATCATATTTTTTTTAATAATTATAATTATATATATATATATATATATATATATATATATATTCAGACGTTTTATTGAATATTATAGATATACTGTGTTTACTAATTTTTATACTGATCCCTTTCAGTTGTCTAATCAGTTTCTTGATGTTAAGACGAAATTCATCAAGGATGTCGCCATAGTATTTTAACCCAAATGCTTTCGAACTTTCCTAAGATCATCTTCAGGGGTAAATTACAAAGAAAAACTTATTGCTAATGCGATAATTCCGTTTTAAATTTCTATCAATTTCTCGTCAGCTCCCTTATATTGAAACGCTTGTTTTGTAAAAAAAAAAAAAAAAAAAAAAAACTTCCATAACTCCAACGTATATATTTTAAAATTCAATAACACTTATTACAGAACGCATTTGCACGTGTTTTAAAATGATCACTATCACAACGGAATACACATTTTATCTTTCATCTTAGCATCAATATTTTTTAGTCGCACATTGGCCGTTTAAGGGACAGATGGCATTTTTTCGTCAGTTGCATTTATTATTTTATTATTCCTGCTTCATTATTGTTGTTCTTTTTGATAAAAATGTGAAATTTCACTTTGGTTCCACTGAAACATTTTGGAAAATTATTGGGAAAGCCAAGGACGCATTCCAAAAGCCTGATATAGTATTGCAGGACAAGAAAAGAATACTGTTACCTAACATCCGTCCTTCTTTACGGCAGTGAATGTTGGGCGATTTTCTCAAAGATGAAGAAAAGACTCGAGGCGACAGAGATATCTTTCTGCAGAAGGATACTAAGGATATCATGGACCGAGCGTGTGAGCAACAATGAGGTCTTATAGAGAATGCAAACAAGGAGGAGGCTTATAATTAACACCAGAAAGAGGCAACTGAAGTTTCTGGGACACATAATGAGGAAAGAGGGTTTGGAGAATCTGATACCCACGGGTCAAATAGAGGGAAATAGAAACAAGGGAAAACAATGCATGATATACAAAAAGAAAGAAGTTTTAATAACCACAAGCTTACTTTGTATAACAAAAGACAACACTGCTCTCTGTAGATATTACTGGCAATTAAAAGATGGTGGCAATAGACCCATAATTACGTGGGGCACAATTGCAAAAACCAAATCTAAAAGATTGAAAGATGTAATCTATGCCTTTTTACAAAATTGATTAGCGCTCCCCTATCGTACAGTGAGATCACAAATGAGATTAAATCGTTTTCTCTTATGACCGCATGTGATAGTATGACTAGTAACCATCAAAGTTACCAAGATATGTAATAGTCTTCCATGGCGCCTGACTCTCAATGTCGTCTGCTACTCACTGAGAATAAAACTTATTATGATAATTTTGTGAAACTAGCTCATTAACCATAGTTATTATGGCTGGCGGCTCGAATCTAAGTATGCCTATTTGCTACAGCCGCTAGCTATTCCCCGTTGCAGACGTTTTCTCAGGAACATCTGCGTTTCTTCAACACCCACGTGACTATACTTCATTTATGCTGAGCGGGCCTTAGTTAAAGCTTATGGGAGAGAGGGCATACACTGGCGTGATCACCAATTTGAACAACGCCGATACACGATGAGGGAGGGGCAACCCCTAGTATGGTTTCCAGGCAATTGGCGCCTACTGAGATCGACACCCTAGTTCGATATTATCAAGAAGTCATCTCCTTGACAAATCGAGCATAAGGTTCGAACCCGTGTTTCACAATCGAATCGCCAAAATTCTAAACACTCGGCCATGCACCCACAATTTTTATTCTCTTGTGTCAAACACAAATCGACAACAGTGAGGCAGTAGCATGTATAAACATAACTAAATCTTGCAGAAGATCTTTAACGTTGTATATTGGGCGAGGATCGAACGCACAAGGCTAGCATTTGGTACATCGTAGTCTTCCTACGTGTTATCCTCCACTATATTGCCTCCTATCGGAATAAGTTAAGCGCAGATAGATAGAGAGAGAAAGAGAGAGGGGGGATAGAAAGAGAGAGAGATATGAAAAGATCGAGAATAAGATAGATAGATAGATAGATAGATAGATAGAAAGGGACTGACATAGATAGATAGATAGATAGATAGATAGATAGATAGATAGATAGATAGATAGATAGATATGAACAGGTTGAAAAGGTCACAATGTTTACATAGATATTAAAGGATCGAAGTAAACATAAAAAATATATATGATCTGAATTATCTATGAAGGAACTAAGAAAGAGAAAGTAAAAAAGAAATAGAGACAGAAATAACCAAAGAGAGAGAAAGAGAGAGAGAACGAAAAGGAGAAAGAGATAAACAGACATAGATAAATAGAGTGAAGGAGAGGGAGAGAAAAGATGAACATAGATAGATAGATAGATAGATAGATAGATAGATAGATAGATAGATAATGAACACTACGACAGATAGTTATGAACAGTAATGATAGATATCTAGATTGTTGCATAGATTGACAGATACGAACACTCCACGATAGATAGATAGATAGATAGAAACACGATAGATAGATAGATAGATAGATAGATAGATAGATAGATAGATAGATAGATAGATAGAAGCACTATAATAGATAGATAGATAGATAGATAGATAGATAGATAGATAGATAGATAGATAGATAATGAACCGATTTATATAGATGGATAATGAACCGATTGAGATAGATAGATAGATAGATAGATAGATAGATAGATAGATAGATAGATAGATAGATAATGAACTGATTGAGATAGATAGATAGATAGATAGATAGATAGATAGATAGATAGATAGATAGATAGATAGATAGATAGAATGCGGATGGGTGGGGTTCAGTCAGTTTATTAACAGCTAGGAAGCAACAGAAACGGAATGAAGACAAGAGCGAGCGAATCAATGACCTTAATTGTTGACGAAGGAACAAAAGGGAAGACGATCCGAAAAGTAAATTATAACTTTTATCCGTTCTGCGTCTACAATTAAATAAGTATTAATCCTTGTCCGGACTAAATTCCCTCCCTTAAACTCCGAGTGGATTAGCTAACATCAAGGACGGACGAGATAACCCCGCCCCCGTGTAAATTTACGGGAAGATGTCTGATGAAGCACTTTCTTTTTTGGATAAGTCTGGCATAAGGCCACGGTAGTGGTACGGCACACCAAACTACCTTGGCATCCCAAAAAATATGGTGGGAAGGGGCTGGAAAGTACTCGGCTGATCCACTCCTCCGAAATCAGACCAAAATGAGAAAACAAAATAGTTTTTTTGGAAGATCTTTTTGAACGAACCAATGAATTTTCAGCACCCCACCTCGTGATATAAAATAACGCAAATCTGGGAAAATAGAAGTATGAATGTTGTATTGCACAAGACTTTTAAATCAAGAGTGCTTGCTGGCCTTGAAAATCAGCTTTGAATCATTTTCTTACTCTCTGTTTCTCTATCTCTCTTTGTCTCTTTGTCTCTCTTTGTCACTCTTTCTCCCTCTCGCTATCTATCTATCTTTCTCTCTCACTCACTCTCTCTCTTTCTCTCTCTCTCTCTGTATGTATATATATATATATATATATATATATATATATATATATATATATAAAGAAAGAACAGTAAGTTATATAATCGGGTATTCTTATTGATATTTTTATTTTTACAAAATAGTGCTCAATGTAAATTTACAGTGCATAAATATATTATAAATTAACTTATTTAAAATATGGCTCCTTCGCTACAGGAATTACCATGTTTCAAAAACCGAAGCTAAAAACTTCAAATTTAATTATATAATTAAATTAAAATCATTACTTTTGGAGCTAAAATTCACTTGAAGATGAAACAGAACTAATGCTTTTAATTTAATTATATAATTAAATTTGAAGTTTTAGCTTCGGTTTTTGAAACATGGTAATTCCTGTGTAGCGAAGAAACCCTATTTGAAATAAGTTAATTTATAATATATATATATATATATTAGGAAAAAAGTATTTACATAGTGGAAAATATTTTAGTGTGACGGGTTCAGTATTTTATAAGGGAAATTTACGTTGATGTAACTGCCGAAAATGAAACCGAAAAAAAATTTCCACTTTGTTATTACTTTTCCTAACATTGTTATATATATATATATATATATATATATATATATATATATATATATATATATATATTAGGTTGGTGCAAAATAATGTCGTTTTTTGACGTTAGGCACCAACCTAATATATATATATATATATATATATATATATATAGAACGAAACGGCCGTCCAGTGCTTTCTGCATTCTGTTGAGGTTTCTTCTAGGCTCGATGAATTACTTAATTATAATTATCTCAAATCCTCCTAATAATTTCTATAACTTGCATATCCTTGCTTGAACCGGCTTCTAATGCTCTGGATGGAGCGGCTCGGGGATAGTAGTTGTGGTTCATGGGGGTACAGATCTATGGGTAAAAGAGAAACTCGGATGAGTTCCACCACCGAATATGTGATCAAGCGGCGCTATATCGAGTCTGATTCGCTACCACCTCGTCACCGAGTCCCGTTTGAACAGTTGGTGTGACGCTTGACTGATAACGCAACTGTGTTTCAATTCTCCGTAGTGGATGCGCACTGCTGATGAGTCCCAAATATAGGACGAAATGGCCGCCCAGTGCTTTCTGCATTCTGTTGAAGTTTCTTCTAGACTCGATGAATTAATTAATTATAAATAAAAAAATGTATATAAATATATGATATTTATATATATGTAATATATTTATATATGAAATATATATATATATGTAATATATTACATATGAAATATATATATATAATATAATATAAATATATCATAAATATATAAATATAATATATATCTGAATATATATATATATATATACATATACATGCATATAAAATTTATTTATATATAATTTTCTCCCATATACGAGGGTCGTTCAAAAAGTTCTAAGCCTCACCGTGAAATAAGAGGCATAGTTGACCATTTTTTGTTGTGAAAACATACTACCACTTATAAAAATAAAAAAACTTAATTAAATTTCATACTAAGATGTGAAAGTGTGCGATAAATCTAAAAATGGACACAACAAAGGCCCGAACAGTCATAAATTATTAGCAAAAATAAAAGGTATGACAGCGAAGGAAATCTATGAGCTACAGACACTTGCTAAGGCCTGCCCTTCTTAAGCATTTGTGAAGATATGGGCTGTTGAATTCGAGCTGGTAGGAGAGAGAGGATAGAAGTTGTCCTACCGTCAGGTCGTTCAAATATCTCAACTAGTCATGAACAAATTGATATCATTCACCATATGATTTGGGATGACAGACGGCGTACTGTTCAACAGATAGCGAAGTGCATAAGCATTAATTCTGGTTTAGTCCAGACTGTTTTAACTGAGATCTTGGGGATGAGCAAACTGTCTGCGTGATTGGTCCCATGAATACTGGCATCAAAACAGAAGCTGAAAAGCGTTGACATTTCCAGAACACAACTGACTCATTTCTACACTTACCCAGAGAATTTTCATCGCAAATTAATATCTTAAGTTGAAACCTGGTTCCACCACTTCAAAGCTGAATCAAAGATTTAAAAAATACTGTGGTCCTTACCTCAAATAAGAAAACAAGTAGGCAGCACCTGTTGGGAAGGTGATAGCTTCTCTTCTTGTGGAAGATATCCCACAAATCTCGGCTGTCCGATTTCTCATTTCGAGCCTCAATCCCTTCCACCACACACATATCCCAAGACATATTTATTGAACAGGAATATAGGTTTATCTTTTGTTCCCAGTTTAAGATGTAGTTTACCGGTTCCTTTCTTCTATGGACTCAATGATTTAACTCTCTTAATTTTTGGTGATCTAACTGATCAGTGCTTTCGTCATTTTGAGGGTATGGGGTTGTCAGTTTTATGGCTACTGCATCCTGACTGGTAGCAAGGAGGCGCTTAGAGAGACTTCTGTGGTCAACATTCAGTCGTATAATATTGAGAATATTTGCAGTGTCATATTGCGCATATGTGCCCCTGAATTTAATTTCGTTAACAACCTGGAGTCCATTTTGCTTTAGTCTTAACCACCTCCTGGTCATTTTTTTTTATTGTCACAGATAAATGACAGTGATAATTACTTTGGTCTTTTGCTCTTTAAAATTAAAATAATATTTCCGTGACATTAAAAGAAATACGAGTAAACCAGGATCCAAAAAATCACCTCCCCAACCTGTTCATTCTTTCTCCAGTATTCGTGGTATTCGTACTAATTTCTCTAATGCAGAAACATTTCTTTTGAAACGTCCTCCAAATATCTTAGTGCTATTAGGTTGGTGCAAAAATAATGTCGTTTTCTCACATATGTTACTATGTGAGAAAACGACATTATTTTTGCACCAACCTAATATTTGAAACTAATTTAAATTCTTCTATCGCTATCAATGAATTCTCTGTTACAGGCTATGTCGAAAAGGTTCTAGGATACATATGCAAGTTCGGTCCTCGTGACAACTGACGGCTCTCTAATATCGGGTTAAATAAGAGTAAGTTTTCTATACCCTCCCCTCTCCACTCAGAGGTGTTATCATCTTCTGTTGATAAAGCAGGATGTTTTGCCCGTAAATTCTATTTAAATTCTACTCTTCGCTCATCTGGATTATCTTTGAGTCGTTTTTCAGTGATATACATATAACTTCTGCTGTGGTTTCTGCTATCACCTCTAAACTGGATCCTCACAAATCCAATAGGTGAGCTGGCTGATCGTTCGATCTATTGACCTATTAGCCTTTCTGACAATGTACTTGCGGCTCTAAGCAATTCCGAATTGTTTAAACATCTTCACTCGGAGGCATTCTTTCAGACAAGCAATATGGCCATCGCTTCTATAGACCACCTCCTGAAGTGTTAACGGTTAATGCTGAAATAGTGTCGGAAGCGGTAAATAATAATTGTGAATCTCGAGATGGTGCTTTGGATATCTTGAAGGTGCTTATCAATGTTTGACATGCTGGCCTTCTTCACAAAATAAAAGTTTCTGATATTTCGGGATGAAATCTGATTCATTATTCTTAACGAATCTCAAAATGAAAGTTGTCTTATACAGCAAATCTTCTAGGCCTTTTTGCAATAACGCTATCCTTGCATTTACGATATTCTGAATTTTCATAATCGACTCTCATCAGTTCTCCCCTCGAGATCTATAATAATGATGCAACCATTTATTCCTGTCTTAATGGAGAGTCTGATCGGTCCGATAAGGTCAGTTGGGAAGCTGATCTCAAAAAATGACCTTCAATTTGTTTTTAACTGGAGTAAGAAACGGCACGTTAATTTTAATGACTCCAAAACGAAATTGCTCTCTTTAATCGTCTCAAAGAATCAATTTTGTCTTTCACCATCATGGCTGATGCTGACCTCCAGGAGAATCATTCATTGTACCTTCTGGGGCTAACATTTTTCGCTGGCATAAAGATCGTATTGAATCAATTGTTATGTCTGCTGCTATGAAAGTTGGTTCAACGTGTCCTGCTAAACAATTTTTGTCATCAGAATCTTACTTACACATTTATAAATCAATCATTCATTTATGCAGGGAATATTGCTGTCACGCCTAGTTTGGTGCTTCTGCTATGTATTTTCAGAATTTTGGTAAAATCCAAAGAAGAATCTCCAACGTAATTTACATTATTCGGACTATTGTCCTCATCTTTGTTGCCATATTCATCACAACGTTTCGGTCGGTGTACGCTCCGACCTTCTTCAGGTGGTTGGAATGTCAAACTGAACCCTTTATTTCGCTCACTGGGGTAGACTAGTTCCACTTGCCATGTTTAATGGATGTCAGTTATCAGTTATGTTAATTTCCCTCTGCTTTAACCGGGTATTGAACTCACACTCTTTGGGTCCTGTCACTGGATCTAACCAACGCCTTTATCCACTGGTCCATGTGTCCTTGGTTCTAAACTGTCATCTAGATTTCAGTTGCTTTCCTACGGTCGTAACGTAGATTCCAGGAGCTTTTTCTATAAATATTAATATCGCAATTGTTATGATGAGCATTCGTCTTTTGTACCGCGACTTTGCGAATTTAAGCGCAGTACTAGATTGGCGGCAAAGTCTCATCATTTTAAAGTTGAAAGTGATAGATGCAACCGTAAGTTCTATGTTACGAGTTTCTCCTCCTGCACTTCTTGGTTGTTGAACTCTCTTCCAGCTTCTTGCTTTCCAAACAACTTTGATCTTCAAAAGATTAAATGCAATGTCAGTCGTTATCTTCTGTCTTCGTAATTATTTTGAAAGAATCATATTTATTATTAGTATTATGGATTGAAAGACCAGAACAGGAAGAATGTGACGCTGCTATGCAAAAATATACATACCATAATACATTGTATGGCACTGCATCTGTTTGCTTCTTCTGGTGGAAAAATGTTTTTCTTTTGAAGTTTCTAATTGTGACTTTGGACAACATTTAGTTCTTCTTCTATGTACAATGTCCCTTCAGGACGTTGGCGATCATGGCTCGCCAAAATATCCTGTCATTTATAGCTCTTAATAACCTTCCTCTTACGTCCATAAAACAACCTAATTCAGTCACACTCTACCTTGAGTGGCTCTTAGGCTTTCTATTGTGTCAACATAAAAAAGCTCATTATTGATCATACATTGAGTTTGAAAAACCTCTAAATTATTCTTGTGGGATCTGATGCCAGGATTAGCCGTTTCCGTATAAGGAAACATTCGGTATTCATTAACCGAGCAGCCAGTGTTACTTTCCGTTGAAATTTACAAAATCTTTCTCTTAAAGCTTTTCAAGGGATTAGGTTTGTCAAGTGCAGTTATTGTTCTTGCTTTTTCCAGTACTTCAGATCATTAACGGTAATGTCTCTCCCTAATTTCATGTCATTTGTAGCTCTTAATAACTTTTGTCTTTTTGAAATCTCCCCAACGCCTGCTCCACCATCTACTCACTCAAGATTGCCAAGTAGATTGTGCATTGTTTTTCTCTGTCTTGCCATCAGTCTGTCCTGTGAGGATTTTCAAAGTCCTCTTACCACATTTTTCACATTAAAATGGTTTTAAAAGAAAAGGGATTGTTGAGACAGACATTGATAAAAGAAAAAAAAAAGTTATGATAATCTAAAAGAGACTTAACTGAATTCTACAATTGCTTCTATAGCCATTAGCGCAAGTTTTATTTTTCTTCTATGTGCCGTATCACTTCAAGACATTGACGATCATGTCTCTCCATAATTTCCTATAATTTGTATAATCTTGTAGTTATTAACTTTTGTCTTTTTGACACCTCTCCGCAAGACTGCTCCGTCATCCAAATTCACCAGATAGTTTTTGCTTTGCTTTCCTATCTCTCTCTCTCTATTACGTTCAATCTGCCATCCGAATATGAAATTTCAGAAACCCTCTTTCCTCATTATGTGCCCCAGAAATTTCAACTACCTGTTCTTGAGGTTAAGCATAAATGTCCTATTTGTTTCCATTACCTCTAGTATTTCCTCGTTGCTCACCTGTTCGCTCCATGGTATTCTCATCATCTCTCAGTCTCTTCTTCATCTGTGAGGAGATTGTCTAGTAGTTTCTGTCATATAAAAGGACTGATACTACATAATATTTCCTTGCCTCTTCCTTTGTTTCTATCGATATTTTTCTGTTTCTTAATACTTTGCTCAGCTTTTGGAAGGCATCTTTCGCTATCCCAATGCGCCTTTGGATAACTCATACTAGACGAAGCAAAACCAAAACAGAATAATAATAATAATAATAATAATAATAATAATAATAATAATAATAATCCAAACATGCTTGCCAATGTCCGCAGAGATATCATGCGAAACAACAGACTCTCAAAGGCAGAAATAGATAAGATAAAATTAGATATAAGACAAAATACTATGACCCATCACTCAAACTCTGTTGAGACGAATGTTGAAATAAAGAATGCGACAGAGGATGAGGTGGACGCTAAAGCGAATGAAATACGAAATCATCTCCAAGGAAATGAAACCAAAGATTCTACCTTAGACACAACCTCTAGTTCTCCAGAAATTGTCACTGAAGATGACTCCAGCTACATTAATTTAGAATTCCTTGAAAACCACGAAGCTGAAATCACCGAAGCGAAAAATGACGTCATCCAAGTACTCAGCAGAGTAACTTTCATACAATTGTCAGACAGAGACCAGCTCCCGAAAATCCATATGACAAATCCCAACAAGCACATCGTGAAAATATACAATGCTGCCCTGGAAACACTGTTAACAGATAAACCACCGGGAAACATAACAGAAGTTAACAACGTCATATACGCAACAGCTCTAGCAGCGATTCGGAAGCTTGGTGTCAAGACAATAAATAAAATTAACAGACACAGAGAACCAGCTTGGAAAACCAAACTGATACGAGAAATACAACAAATCAGATGTGAGCTGTCTATATTAGATGAGCTCACCAGAAACCCTAATATTTCCACACGTAAATCCAAAAAGATCAAACGGAAATATAGCATTAAATCCCTAATTGATATTCCATCGATCAAGGAAATGCTGAAACAGAAACTTCAGCTAAAAGCACAGAGAACAAGACGATACGAGAAACGTTGTAGATTCTATCGCCAAAATAAAATATTCCGAACAGATCTTAAGAAATTTTACAGGGAAATTGGAAAAACGCCTATACATGTCGAAACGCCACCATCGATTGATAATGTACAGACATTTTGGGAAAATATTTGGAGCAACCCAAAGGAATGTAACCCAAATGCAGAATGGATACGGCGTGAAGAAGAACGACTGCTGGATACACCTCTGCAAGAATGGGTAAATATATCCACAGATGATGTTAGGCAAGCACTAACGAAATCCCAAAAATGGAAATCCCCAGGAAATGACAAGTTGCCCAATTTCTGGCTGTATCATCTCTCATCTACCCATGGCATACTTGCAAAAACATTATCAACGCTTTTAAATAATCCCAATAAAATCCCGGAATGGGTTACTGAAGGTATTACATACCTCATACCAAAAACAACTGAAACAGACGACCCGAAAAATTATAGACCGATAACATGTCTTTCCACAACGTATAAGTTCATCACGTCTGTACTGACGAACCGTACTTACTCCTTCTTCGAAACAAACAGCATTCTCCCGCTGGAACAGAAGGGATGCAGTAGAGGTTCATATGGCTGCAAAGATCAACTTCTGATAAATAAAATGATCCTGGAAAATTGCAGGAGACGACGCAGAAATCTCAGTGCAGCGTGGATTGATTATCGTAAAGCCTTTGATAGTGTTCCACATTCTTGGACCCTTAAGGCTTTGGAAATGTACAAAGTCTCCCCTGTGGTATTAAACTTTCTTAAGCACAGCATGGGGATGTGGAACACAAAACTATACCTTAGGCACACCGGGGGCACTGCCATATCCAACCGTCTGAATATCCGACGTGGAATTTTTCAAGGAGACTCTCTGTCACCCCTTCTGTTTTATTTATCCTTAACCCCTCTTACACATGAACTGAACAACAGTAGCTATGGTTACAAAATAAATAAGAAAATTTTCAATCACCTACTATACATGGATGATCTCAAACTCTTTGCCAAAGACGACAATGAGTTGAAAGGCCTCCTCAATATTGTAAAATACTTTAGTAACGACATAGGTATGGACTTCGGATTAGATAAATGTGCAAAAGTAACATTCAAGAAAGGTAGAATTACAGAAACACCCTCAATAGATTTAGATTTTGTCACAAAGATTAGGGAATTGGAGCATGAAGAAGCTTATAAGTACCTAGGAATTAGCGAAGGAGATGGCATACAACACCCCCAAATGAAAGAAAAAATAAGAAAAGAGTACTACAGGCGTGTACGTCTGATACTAAATACTGAACTAAACTCAAAAAATAGAATATCAGCTATAAACACATTGGCTGTCCCAGTGGTGCATTACAGCTTTAATGTCCTTAACTGGACCATAGCTGAAATTAAGCGAATGGACGCCAAAACGAGAAAGCTTCTCACTTGCTATCGCATGCATCATCCCAAAGCTGATGTTGATCGTCTGTATGTGCCCAGATCCGAAGGAGGCAGAGAATTAGTTCAACTAGAACTGTCCTACAAAACTACAACAATTGGCCTCCAAAGATACTTGGAAACTACAGAAGACTGGATGATGGTATGCGTCAAGGAACATGAAAGTAGTAAGCGTCTTTACTCCGTAATGAAAGAAGCCAACAAATTCAAACTGGAGCTTCAAATGGGCGTAGAGATGCAACTACAGCACAATACACCGGCTGAAACTGCAAAATACTTGAAAAAGACAGCAAAGACAAATGCAACCGACCAGATACAGAAGCGATGGCAAGATAAACCGCTTCATGGCCAATACTCTGCCCGTATCAAACAAGCTGATGTAGACAAAACCCGTACCCATCAGTGGCTACGGAGTGCAGGGTTGAAAGCGGAAACTGAAGGTTTTATCCTTGCTGCGCAGGACCAATGCTTGCTAACTAGGAATTATCAAGCACATATACTAAAATATTGTGTCAGCCCAAAATGCAGATTCTGTGATAAATATCCAGAAACGATTGATCATCTTGTATCAGGTTGCACGATGTTGGCACCCACTGAATATAAAACCCGACATGACAGAGTGGGCCAATATCTGCACTGGAAAATCTGCAACTTCTACGGGAAGGAAACTGAAAGAAACTGGTACCAACACCACCCAGACCCAGTTACGGAGATAGGACCTGTTACAATTCTATGGGACTACACAATTCACACTGACAGAACAATCAAGGCCAACCGCCCAGATATTGTTATTAAAGACCACAAACAAAAACGGTGCCTCCTTATTGATATGGCATTCCCTGCTGACTGCAATGTATCTTTGAAGATATTCAAAAAGCTGTCCAAATACAAGGACCTTGAAATAGAGGTCTCAAAAATGTGGCATGTGGGAACATCAACAATCCCTGTTGTAGTTGGAGCCCTAGGACTGGTTGGAAAAGATTGCAGTAGACTAATTGCAGGGATTCCTGGAAGCCCATGCCTCAAGGAGATACAAAAAATTGTTCTGACAAGTACAGCCCACACTTTACGAAGGTCTCTATCTATGTAATTATTTTTTTTTTTTTTTTTGTCAGTGAAAAGTGTCATGATGCCATTTCTAACCTTAGGTCCCTGGGTGGGACCCGGAAAGAAATGTGTAAACGCCAGAAAGCAAAGAAAATAAAAATGATAATAATAATAAAATCTATCAAAATACATCTTGAAGTGGAAATCTAAAAAATTTGGCATATGAGGACATCAATAATTCCAGTTGTATTTGGAGCCCCCACCTCGGATTAAATGGAAAGCCTTCACTGAAGGGATTAAATATATATATATATAAAATTGTACTCACAAGTACAGCTCACACATTACAAAGAGCTTTATTTATATAAAATGTTTGTGATCTGAAAAAGAGTAAAAAATCAAGAAAAATACATTGCCCTTGACATAAAACTGAAAAATTGAGTATAAACATGACCGTTATGCTCATCATTACAAGAGCACTTGGCACAGCCCCGAAGAACCAGTGGAAAATTCTGGACAATTCTAAAGAGTTGATGTTTACTTTCACTATATAAAAACCTAGCAGATGCTAGTCAACAAATACAAAATAATTGTTGAGTAGATGTTTATAATACACCGGAGCGTTTTTTGTTTTTTTTTCTTCATGTGATCTTTGATGAAAACTATCAGTTATAAAAGTATTAATTAAATCCAACCGCATCGGATTATAGAGTTCACAACCCTACAACATTCGAACTCGGCTCGCTGTCTTCTCGTTCCGAGCTGCTGACTATTACACAACTTGCATGCTGAAAACATCCGAGCGACAGCGATAATAATTAAAGCCATTCGAACGAAAGTTAGGAAACTGAAGAGAGTGCAGGAGTACTAAAGATAGGGGGAAAAAGAAAGAAAAGAATGTAAAAACGGATATGATGAGTGTAGAAATTCAATGAGTACAAAATAATAACGGTAATACGAGTCGTTATGTCAAACAATTCAGCTTTCTCTATGACTGGGCGGGGACGAATGACCTTTCCACCTTTGACAAGTCTTTCACTTCACTTGTTACGGCCATTGGGTTCGTTTTCAAATGAACAAAAGCAATGATAGTATTTCAGTATTTTCTCTTCTTTTTATCTGAACAGAGAGACACGAAAAACCTAGAAATTAAGTTGGTGGTCGTAATGAATCAGCAATTACTTGAAATAAGAATGACCAAGCAGAAAAGTAATAGATTTAATAAGGCGCATAATTCTTTCCCCATATCCACTTTGGTATATTAAACTTAAGCCCGAAACAGGTCGGAATAAAAGGGCAGGTTGGATTATAAGGGTACGTTGGAATAAAAGTATAGGTTGGAATTGAAGAGCATGTCTAAATGAAAGGGCAAATTGGAATAGAAGTGTGGGCTGAAATAAACAGGCAGTTTGGAAAACTCAGTCCAAATTCATTTCTTTTCGTGACAAAAAAGGATAACGAGGAGGTTGGAATAAACGGGTGGACTGGAAAAAAACTTAAAAATAAAATAAACGAGGAGTTTGGAATAACAGTGGGTAGATTGGAAAAAAAATCAACATTTAAATAGCTTTATCAGGACCGGCATCAAGATGAGGACAGGCACAAGTGAGTTACGAGGCACCTAGTGAAGATTGGTCGCACAACAAAGGAATAAATTTCTATGGGAGCAGCTTGTTAACTGTTACATTACGATGAAGCGCTGTAATTTCCTGTTAAAAAGCTTATTGGTAGGAGTTTAATTTGATACAAAGCTAGAAAATCTGAGCACCCAATTAGAATCAAACTCAATAAATCTATCTGTAAGATGGGCTTTCTCTTAGTCTTATGTCACATTGATCACCCCGATATATTAAGTATAGCTTAGTCTGACATAAGGCTACCGTAGTTGCATTCCCAATGAATAATAAATACATTTGTTATGCTATGATATACATGGCCCTGCACAAATTCCTTTTTTATTATCTATGAATTAATTATCGTGACTTCTTAGAAATATAATAGTGCGGTTCCTTAATGTCTTCTCTTTGGTTTTGAATTGATTTGTCTTCCCTTAGATTAACTTTTTTTAAGCATTTCACCTCAAGTAAGCAAGGGGTTACATAGAGTGAGAGTAAGAGTAAAGAGGGTTGTTTGAGGAAAGGATATAGTGAAGGATGGGGATCAGGATTAAGGCATCAGAAGATGTCGATTGATATTACATTTGAGTATTTGAAGATTATAGCTATCAGGAAAGCAAGTAAGCGGAATGGAGTTCCACTGTCGGGAAGTGCGAGAGAAGAAGCTGTTGGAGTAGAAGAGGCGGTTACATTTAATTGTTTCGACAGTGAAAAGGTGGGACCGAGATGCCAACGTAGTAGAACGCTTGATCCATGCAGATGGGGGACCAGTGAAAATAGGTTGTCAGAGCAGTTAACATGAAGATATTTATAGAAAAGACAGATAGAAGCCTCATCACGTCGGTGAGAAAGTGACTGTAGACGAGATGACAGATAAAGACAGCGGGGGTACCAGAATATATAGCTATACAATCAAGTCTACCCTACAATTTAATTCTTTGGTGGGGGAAGAATCTTTATCAATAGGTGTTTCCTTCCTAACCTTTTGTTTGAAGTAGTATGAAACGTCAATCTCTACATTATATTACTATTTCTCGTCACGTTATATGTGCTATCCATTTTAGTTGTTGCTGCTGTTGAAAGTCCTCAAGTGAATAGTTTCTGTTATTTGGTACAGTTCTTTGTTTGTGATTTTGTAGCGCCAGTCGAGGATGTTCGAAGAAAGATGCTACTCACTAAGTCTTAAATGCTTCATTTCGCTGGGAGCCATTTTTCAACTAATGATCTGAGGCAATGGTTACATACAGCTGAGAGTCTATATGGGAAGGTAAGTATACCTAGTTTCTCCTCCAGACAAAGTTTACAGTTTTTGGATTTGTTGTTGGAGGCTGATGTTTTTTTTTAATATTTCCCATGATATTTTTTGGCGTGATTTGTTTTTTTCTTTTTGAATTCCCAAATTATTATATTATACAAAGCCTTCTATGAAATAAAATACAAACAAAATTCAGTTGCTTTAATTACGACAATGCTTGACTTTAATCACTTCCCACCGACGTTAAGTGACTTCGCTTTTTCTTTTCTTTGAATATTTTTAAGACAATTATTCTAATGACCTTTTCTCTATGTTGACGCGACTGCATGGCTTTAAAGCATTCTACAAGATTGGCAACAAGGTTTTATTGTCTTACTGTTGAATTATCTAAATGTAACCGCAAATTCAATTGTAATTTATTTCTTTTCTCGCAATTCTCATATGTGGAACTCTCTTGAGATTTCTTGCTTTCCTACCACCTACAATCTTCAAAAATTTAAATGCAACGTCAATCGCACTCTTCTCTGTTCCCGAAACCTTTTATTTTACTTTCCTTTTCTTCTCACTATAGTCTTTTCATTCTCTTTCAGTCCCAGTGACCCCTTGTGTCTTAGTGCCTTTATCACATTTCGTGGGGTGAAATGATTAAAAAAATACCATTCTACAAGATACAGAAGTCCTTCTCCTCTCTTTCTTTCTTTCTTTCTTTCTTTCTTTCTTTCTTTCTTTCTTTCTTTCTTTCTTTCTCTCTCTCTCTCTCTCTCTTTCTCTCTCTCTCTTTCTCTCACTCGCTCGCTCGTAGCGAATTAAAGGAATAGATCTTGACCTAGGCAAATTATAGGTCTCATCGGAATACTTAACGTAAAACAGTCCTCTTCCCAGCTACCCCATGCACTTCTGTAGCAGACGGATCGAAACACAATGAAAATTGATCTGTGTGGTATGTCTTGTGCGTGAGATAGTCGCATAGTGATCACTGTTCGAACTGAGACAAAAGACCAAGAAGTTGATTGCAGATTTTAAAGGCAGACACGCCAACCTAATTTTGGAAATTGGTGCAACAGATTCCCCATTATCCAATGTACTCATTAAGTTTGTACCACACTTAACAGAGTTAGCACATATCTCTCTCTCTCTCTCTCTCTCTATATATATATATATATATATATATATATATATATATATATATATATCTCACTAGCTCGCAGCAGATTAAAGGAATAGATCTTGACCTATGCAAATCCCGGGTATCACCACTAGTTATAGCTAGAAGCTTTTGTGAGGTAATAAATAATTACAATTTATCAAAAAAATAAATAAATAAAAAATAAAAAAATCCGTAGTCTTACATCCAGTGAAGACAAAACCCATTACCCTTGCTACAAGTGTTCTTGTGCAGCAAGGCGCCTTTTTCTTAGGCTCGGTTATGTTAATCTGGGTGGGTCTTAAATAAACAACAAAGAAGTGGAAACAAAAGTACGGAGGGACAGGAAAAGGTCCATGTTATGAACGTGCCTAACTGTATCCTCAGCAGGGCGTTTATAAAATAGAAGTGACATATCTACTGCCCCAATAGTTTTGAAAATGTTGTTATTTTTTATGAAAACATTCTACAATTATCCTTCACCATATTTCTTTTTTTCTTATCTTAATTTCTTTTTAATTTTTATTATTTGAAATGTCGTCTGCTTTTTAGAAAGAAAAAAGAACGATAGATTGATTAATCCTTGAACAATTTTAGTAGCCGTTTATTTGATATTTGTTATTCAACACTTGGACTGTTTCGATGTAATTTTAACTTAAAAAAACATTTAATGTACAAATGTTGTGAATATCAGCTAAGGGCAGCGAAAACTATGTAAATATCAAATAAAATGCAAAAGGACATTTTTGAATGTCGTTGTTTAAATGTAACAAATTTGCAGGCTTCTTTTTTTTCTTTACTTTTTGTAAGCCAATAACAGTTTCTCTAAAAGCGAACGCGTGTATCGCCATTTTTTTTTTTAGCGGTTGTACCTCATCTGACAAATGGTGAATGTAATAAACAACTGTTTCTATAGAGGGAAACATAGACATTCATTCACAAAGCAGCCACTGCTTAGCATGATTCCAGGCGATGTCCTATACCTAGTTGGTTTTGCCCAATCCCTTGTTGGATTCAAATTGATGTCCTACCCTGAGTTAGTGTTGTCCTAATTTTAGCTGGATTCACTTTAATGTCTGACCCATAGTTAGCATTGTTGTAACCTTAGTTGGTTCTAAGTTCATATCGTATCCCTAGGTGTTTTTTCTTAACTATAGTAATGTTCAAACTGTCTCGTTGGATTGATGTTGATGTTCGAGTTTTGTCTTAACCCTAGTTGATTGAGGCTGATGTCATATCACTAGATTATCTTTGTGCCGAACGAATCTAAGCTTCATAATATTTATAAATCTATCTTTTATGTGGTATTTTCATCTGGCATTTGTATGAATTAGTTTAGGTTACATGGGGCGAATTTAACAGTGTTTTTAAATATGGGGTCCTTGGGGTCTTTCGTTTAAAGAGATTTTTTATATACGGAGTATTTGATGGATTGTGAGAATTTGGATCAGTTAATGTTATATTAAAATTTCTAAAACAATAAAATCGGACACCATGTGTGAATTGAGTTCAGTTTGAGAACTTGCTTGTCAACCATTACTCCAAGGTGAAGGACCCATATTGCTAGTAATGAAACATGGTTCAATCTCTCACAAGGACACAAGAGTCGGATTCTCTCGTGAGGATGGAACCCACTAAAGTATTTATTACTATTTATTACATTATTTTACTTAGAGCCGTCGAAAGTAGTTTTATTAAAACGTTTCTTCACCAACTAATTTATTTTATTTGAGATAATGCGACAATGTTTGACCTTTTTGGTTAGCCCTAGTTTAACTCTTGCTACATTACGTCAACGGATGCAAGTGGAGTGGAATAATGTTTCACGTGGTTATACATACATATATATATATATATATATATATATATATATATATATATATATATATATATATATAATGTAAATCTATTTTATTTTTTGTTTTCGATTTTGAAGTAATGTAATAAAAATTTGTTTTCGTGTCTTCATTTTGAGATGAGATCTAATCATTTAATTAGTCATTCGTGTTGGTATAGGAAACAAAGTTTATAGTTTTTGGATTTGTTGTGTTTGTGTACGAGTTTAATGAATAGTTCTCGTATGATTGTGTTTATGTTTTCCTTCTACGGTGGGTTGAACAATATGATGTTTCTCTTCCTGTTTTTTTTTTGTTTTTTTTTGTGCTGCCTGTTGTTTTTTTAAGCCTGATGCTTTTTTCCTATTTCCCATCACATTTTTGACGTGATTTGGTTTTTGTTTTTGATTTCACATATAAGTTTAGAAAGCATTGTGATATTCACGTGTTTACTATTTGTAAAGGATGTTTTGTATCCGTAGTTTCTGTTTCCAAAATCCTTCAGTAACTCCTGGCTATATTTTTTCTTTACATGTTAAATTTACATTAGCTTGATATATTACATTATTCCGCAATCAATTGTCGTTTAGGAGACATTCATTCTTTACACTGCAGTTACACGTAGGTCTGATTTGTTCATGTTCTTTCTTATTTTCTGTTGTTCTTTTTATTACTTGTGCTATGTTCTCGGCGCGACTGTAGCTGATTTTTAATGTGTTTTTGTTGAATATCTTGTGGAGAGTGCTTGATGGAAGGGGTGTTTGTGTATGAGTTTAATGAATATTTTTCCTATGTTTGTTTTTATGTTTTCGCTGTACAGTGAGCTGAACCATATGCTGTTTCTCTTCCTTTTTTGTGCTGTATGCTATTTATGTGAGTGTCTCCAAAAATCCTTCAAAATTTCTCCTACACTCGTGGCCTTTAATTATCTATTTCGAATACAGATCTATGAATAAATCATTTGATATAAAAATGGCTCCCTTGTTGGAAATCTGTCAGAAGCGAAGAGCAGTAATCGAGTTCTTTCTTACCGAAGAAGAAACTTCTGTAAACGTTATGAAAAGACTTCCATCTCTTTGGCTCAATGAAAGAGACGCTAAAGAGCAAACGTTATGATGTTGAAAACTGTTGTAATGAAATAGCTACATCAGCAGCCAGGTGAGTTTTAAGAAGCTGTGATACATGCCCTCATTCGTAGGTGGAATACTGTCGTTGAAATAGGTGGTGACTATGTTGAGAAGTATTATTTCCCCTGGTCTTCACAGTGAGACATGATGTGACACAAGGTCAGGTTTAAAGTGGAGAACCTGAGCCGTACACCCGCACCAAGGACAAAAATTGCCCAGAACCACCCCGCTTGCCCTGGTATCATTATGAATACCGATCCTGCCTCTTTAGTGCAATGGGAGTTGGGTACAGCTGTCCTCCAGGACCGGGCATATCGTAGTATTTTTTTTCCTCATCTGCGTCTCTGTTCGCAGCCAGAGTCACAACTCAGTCGCACTCTGCCCGAAGATAGAAACGCAATTGAGAGATGATTAACTCTACTCGGCATGTGCCAGGTAAATATATTGAGAAGCCGAGATGTGAACCTGTGATGTATAACTATATTTTCATGTACAATATGTCTGATTTGTGTTTTTTATCTGATAAAGCGTAATAAGAGTGAAACGCATAATCTAGGTTTTGTTTGGTTTATTTTGTTATACCGCATATCAATCTCAATGGGTTATTTAATCCCGACAAAAGTCTTTATTGCTGGCAATATTTTTTTCCATAAATGGATTGCTGCTAATATTTTTTTTTTTAAATGTTTAGTTGTTTTTGTTTGTTTTTTTTTTTTACAAAAACTCTATTACTGGTAATATTTTTACAGAAAAGCATTACAGGTAATAATTATTTTTAAAATAGTGTTTTGACCCCAGTTTAGAGGTTAATTATTTGCCCATAGCTGGCACCCTATCACGTGCTTCTACCCCGGGTCAAGATGGATCTGGGAAGACCAGCAGTTAAGAGATGGTTCTACGCTGCACAAAACCTTCTTATCAGAGGTCTTGCTGTCGGGCGTAGTTTATCGTCTTACCCAGGACGCGGATGTTGTTTATCGTCTTATCCAGGACGGGTGTAATCTAGTTTCAATCAAACGGTTATCCATTTATCAAATTCTTCAAACTTTGTCAGGATTCTATATCCTATCTTATGCATATTGTCGACACGGAAAATACAAGGACAAACCTAAACATATATAAATCTTTTGCTTTCATCACATTGAATGAGGATTTCCTTTAAATTAATTTCAGAAAAGGCGATATGAAGCTTTTGTTTTCGAGCCATTTTCAAAATAGGATAATGATTTGCCTTAAATTCAACGTATAATGAATTTCAGCAAGAAAGTTGCAAAGAAAAGATACAGAATAAATACAAAATTTGCACAGGAACACAAATTTAGCGGAAAAGTACTTTGTAGAGTTTTTTTTTTCATTTAAGCATACACACAAATACACATTTATTTATTTCGTTTTTGATCTGATGAAGCCAAGTAAGGGGAAACGCGTACTCTATATTCAATGAAACGGTTTTCCATTTGTCATATTCTTAAAAATTTGTGTTCTTTATTTCTTATCGTCTTTATCTCGTATCCAAGAATTTCATTTTTTTTCTTTGCTGAACGCTTCCTTTACGATGATGGTGTTGATGGCTAAATTTGCTGCCAACATGCTGGTTCAAGACTAGAAACTTCCAGTTTCACCAAAACCTGTTCCCATCATCCATTCCCTGTCGCCGTTTGGCTTTGCAAGCGTTGGTTGGAGGTGAAAAAATATAAGAGTAAAAGAAATTGCTGGTGGCGTAAAATGTTTAAGGTAGACTTCAACTTGCAAGAATGTGGTCCATACACTTGATTTCATGACCATCCTCTTATATATATATATATATACATATATATATATATATATATATATATATATATATATATATGTGTGTGTGTGTGTGTGTGTGTGTGTGTGTGTGTGTGTGTGTGTGTGTTTTGAACAAAAAATACTGAAAAATTAAAAACTTAACATTTTGAGACACACTGGGTTGTATATTAATATTTTTTGTTTTATTATTTCAATTAGAATCCTCGACTAGTTTCGACCAGCATGGCCATCATCAGAATAAAAACAATCTTGCTTGTTAGTAGCAGTGAACTACAGGAATGAATGACTTGATGAAGAAAATGAACTTTATCGCTAGTTTTCATTTGTTTTTGTCGTTAATTTGGGCCAGTTCTTCTGTTGGTCAAACAGCCTCTTTGAAGTTGTTTTTAAGATAATATATATATATATAGTCATTCACAGACAGACTGTTTCGCTGTATCACAGCTCATCAGTGGGGCTAGACATCCGACTGCTTCAAGCCGGGATCGAAACCAGTCAGATATCTTACATCTAGGCCATCGTCGCACGGCAGAAAGTAAGTATTTTAATGGTTTTCTCTATACGAAATACGCCAGCGTGTATATATATATATATATATAGATATAGATGGATACAGAGTGAGATGAATATATGTTTGGTTGAAAATCAGAGATAAGATAAGATTTCATAATGTTTTCATAATGCTTTCAGAATTCGAAGTGTTTGCGAGTGTAAAAGCGGTGCATATCTTTGAGACAAAACGATTTCTGCATGTAGACCAGCCATTTGTAAGATCGGAACTTCATACTATTGAATGGTTGGTGTTGTGATTTTTTTTTCAGAGTCTTGCATAAGGATGACTTCGTCGGAGGTAATGGCGATCAAGTCAAACATATTCGACCTATAGACAATATGTCTATAATCATCATCAGGCCTTTACACACCCGATGAAAGACCTCCTCTTTGTTATATTCCACAGAATTCTATTCTTCACAATGTTCACCATTACTAACGTCTTTTTATCCTACCAGCGCCATATTTTGCTCTTGTCTATTGATGTTCATTCATTTCCTCTCACGATTGACCTGTTATCTTTGGTGATAAGCTAGAAGCTGTTTTCATCAGTTTTTAGAGCGTTGTACGGATTTAATTACGCCATTGACTCCCGTTGGATGTCGTGTTAAAGCTGCTTTGTTTTCTGTCTTGGGCTATAATCTTTATCCCTTGTTTTCTGGGCTGGTATTACTGTCCAGCTGTGGTTAACTGTCTAAATCTTGCCCCGTACACCATAATTAATAGGATGCATTCATTAAGAAGAAACAGGTGCTTCTAATAAATTCGTCGACAAGAAAACTATACCAATCGACGGACATTGCATTTAAAAAATCTGTCATTAACAACTTTCATCTGATGACAAAATATTAGGAAACCGTGCCAGAACCATGAAAACACGTCAAACTAGTATAAATAGAATTCAGTAAAGTGAATTTAATTATAAATTGAAATATGAAATACAGATAATAAATAAAAAGGTTTCCTTCTGATTATATTCGCTATTCACAACAGCGTCATATTTACATTTAAACTACGATATGCCTGACATATGTAATGAATGGAGGCAGTACTAGATTGGCAGTTAGGTCTTATCATTTTACAGTTGAATTGGATAGATATAATCATAAGTTTTATGCTAAGCCTCTTTTAAGTTGTTTTTAAGATTTTATATATATATATATATATATATATATATATATATATATATATATATATATATATATATATATAGAGAGAGAGAGAGAGAGAGAGATGTATAGTCATTCACAGACTGTTTCGTCCGATTGCTTCAAGCCGGAATCGAAACCAGTCAGATATATTACCTCTAGGCCATCGTCGCACGGCAGAAAGGAATGGAATTTTAACGTTTTTCTCTGTACGAAATACGCCAGCGTATATACATATATATGTATGTGTGTGTGTGTGTGTGTGTGTGTGGATATATATAGATATAGATGGATACAGAGAGAGATGAATATATGTTTGGTTGAAAATCAGAGATAAGATAAGATTTAATAATGTTTTCTTGCTTTCAGAATTCGATGTGTTGCGAATGTAAAAGTTTTCGATTGTGGACCATTTTCTCGTTTATTGGTTTCCATCCAACTTGATCTTCAAAAATTTAAATTTAGCTATCGTTCTCTAATGTCTTCTTGATTCCACTTCACTTTCGTTAATAATGTTTTTTTTACTTTTCTTATTCTTTTACACTCAGTAACCCTTTGCGACTCAGTCGCTTTATTGCCTTGTTTGGGGAGAAAGGATTAAAACAAATTGAGAGATGACAAAATAAGTGCATGGATGAAATTTAGGAAGTGTACATGTAAAACATTTTCGTATCCAAGCCAAGCAAAATTGTGATTGTTCAAAATAAAAGGACTAGAATATATTGAACGTTGGCGAAGGCCCAACACACACGTACCTACATTATGAGACAAAAAATAGTACCAATGAAAAGTCCATATGCAATAGAAAGCTCAAGAAATGTAAGCAGTCAATTGCTCATAACCCCTGACGAGTGGACGGAATGATTCCCGTAGGGTCCGGGTCTACGAAACTGAATTTGAGCTCTCAGGATTTCATCCTCCTTGGGATTACCCATACGGATTACCAAGTTTTTCATAACTTAAATATATATATATATATATATATATATATATATATATATATAGAGAGAGAGAGAGAGAGAGAGAGAGAAAGAGAGATTTCATAGATAGATAGAAAAAGAGAGAAAGAGAGATCATATTAAGAAGATAGCAAGAGAAATAGAAAGAGAGATCATAGATAGATATATAGCGAGAGAGAGAGAGACAGAGAGAGATAGAAAAAGAAAGATATTATAGTATACGTAATGTTTCTTTTGGTAGGAAATAAGCTTTACTCGCATAACCTTTACTGTCGCTATCAAAAAGGATATCTTGAAGTGTCCAGTTCATTCTTTGATCGTCGCGCTATCGTAGCTCGCAGCGTTTTTACAGTTTGGCAAATAAAAAGAATGCTTCCTTTGAAATGAATAATGACAAAGACGGGATGCAATTTTATCGGAATGTGACGCTTTTTTTAAAAAAAGGTTTTTGCTTGCCGAAAGTTAACTGAACCGGAAACCGGAAGTTCTACGCGCCCATTGTGAGTGACAATGTCTACAATGACTCAGGGTTTTTCTTGTTTTTTGTACTCAAAAGATGACATTAACGTTTCAAGTAACGTAATTCGTTTTTATGGGGTCTCTATCATTCTGAGGCGATAAGGTATTCCTTAATCTTAATTCAGTGTCAGACATGTCCATGCATATACAGGAATGGAATGCGTCGAATCATTGAAAATAAAGTGCAGGTGGGAAAGAAAATAGATTAATAGATAATAACAGAGTGAGAATGATAGGTGTATAGGTACTAAAAGTTTCATAATAAATACATGAATACAAAATGGACTAAAAGATTGCACGGTACCAATTTCACTGCAAGTAAAGCAATAAAGCTATTAAGCTTAATAACGGCGAAAGAATATGAAAAAAAACAAAAAATCAAAAACATGAGAGAGAGAGACAGAGAGAGAGAGAGTAAAAGAACAGGAAGAGAGAGGGAGAGGGGGGAAGAAAACAATAAAAGAAGAGGAAGTAAAAAAAAAGCAGAAGATTGTATCAGGAACTTTCACCGTAAACATTTTTATTTTCCTAACGCCGTACATTTGCTGCTCTTCTCGCTCTCCAGTCAACTTTGATCTTGAAACGTTCAAGCGCTACTTTCATCTCTATCTTCTGTCGGTTCTATGAATATTCGCGGTAAACATTTTTGCCTTAGGAAAAATCGCCTCAGTAATTTTTGCCGTATAAGATTTTTCCGTGAGACAATTTCGCTGCATTTTTTTTTTTTTCGATACCCTTATCTTGAACGTCCCTTTTGGATCCTTTTTAATATGCGAATTACCTTTTTATCAAGTATATTTTAATTATATAACAAGGTAGTATTTTAAATTGTTTATATGTTTTTGTGTTTGAGGAATTGAATGTCAGTTATACTTAGGATCAAAAGTGTTGCATAATGCATGTTCAAAGGCACCTCGAAGTGGTGCAATGGTTAGAAAGCTTGTCTCGCTAGATCAATTACGACTGAGTAGTGAGTTCGATCCTCACTGGGTGCCCCATACTTTCGACCTTGTGCCACATCTAAGCCACGCTTGGAAAATCACTATCAAATAGTGAATAGCTTTTCTGTTTCTGGTCGTACTATCAAACACTGCATAGCTTTCCCTACTGTTTTTGGTGGTACTATCAAATAGTGTATAGGGCACCACGAGGTGGTGTAATGGTTAGCAAGCTTGTCTCGCTAGAACAATTACGACTGAGTAGTGTGTTCGATCCTCACTGGGTGTCCCATACTTTCGGCATTGTGCCACATCTATGCCGGGCTTAGAAAATCACTATAATGTATGTTTAAAAATAAGAAATTATATTTAGGTATTTATAATGAATTTAAAACACTTTTATTGCGTGTTTGAAAGTGTTATGTTTCTTTGATTAAATACAGGGTGTCCATAAAGTTCGTGTGCACTTTAAAAACATTTATTTGTATTTGCAATAGAAATAATTTGTAAAAAAGATTAGTTTCCACATGTCCTCAATCATTAACAATACAAAGTGTGATACTATTTTTCAGTTCACGGAAAACATTTGCCAACTGATTTACAGTAATGCCTGAAATCACGTTAGTTATTTTAGCTATACTTAAAACTAGGTACATTAAACTTTATAACATTTTTTACAGATTTTTTAACGTGCGCACGGACTTTATCGACACCCTGTAATTTATACTGAAGTTGGTTGTGTATTGAAGTTTGTCAGTTTGTTTGAAATATTATATACTGCTTGAGTGAGAACTATTGAAAATCTGATATTATGTTAACAGAAAGTTTAACGTTAAATCTGAAATATGAAATTGCGTGACGGAGGTTCTGGTGTCAAGTTGAACTTTTTAAGCCCCTCACTGACAAGGATCACTGATGTATCAATTTGATCCAACAACTACACTTGAAATGTTTAAATCGAAGTAACAATAATATGAGCCAGATATACTTGATAACCAGGTACTTTGCATATTGAAAAATACGGCGAAATTGTCTTACGGCATAAATCATATACGGCAAAATTTTATACGGCGAAAATTCCTTAGGCAAGTTTTCCTACGGCAAAAATGTTTAGGGCGAATGTTCCTAGAACCGACAGAAGATAACGATGAAAGTTGCACTTAAACGTTTCAAGATCAAAGTTGACTGGAGTGTAAGCAGCCAGAATATAATTCCACAAGCGAAAAGTGCGAGAGAAGAAACTGTTAGCACAAAATATAAGATCTGTTAATGTTAAGACATAACTGCCAATCTAGTACGGACGTAAATTCGTAAAGTCGGGGTACCAAAGAGGAAAGCACATCAGAAGAATTACCATGAATATATTTGTAGATAAGACACAGGGATGATAAATTACGGCGGTGGGAAAGTGATAGAAACCAAGATACCAGGTCAGGACCGATAACAATTTCAATAAATCAAACAACGCGTGGTCATGTGTGACGTCACGAGCTGCGACGCGATTTTCGCTTCCGCGTCTCGTATATACGAGTTGTTGTTACTTGGAAATTTTCATGCAGCAAGGGCGGACTATCATTGTTGTTTCGTCCGTTGTTGTTTGATTTATTGAAATTGTCATCTTTGATAATGGTTTGTGGAAGCCGAAAGCTTCGATTGAATTTAAACATGTATCAATATGGTGCTTTCTTTTCGTCTTTCAACGATAATGTGATTAAGCTTATCAGACAATATGAAATGAACTTAAAATAAATAGACAAAACTTGTCTATATTATTTAATGAAACATGCATTTAATATTGCATATGATCCATTACTGTACATGATTAGTTTAGCTCCGTATGATATATTCGAGGTGGGTGCGGAGTGAAGTGACGTATCATAATTGGGGAGAGATCATCACAGATTCGGAGGGCACGAGACCCCCCCCCCCCATGCATTGGTCCTGCCTGATAATAACCTTTTTGATTGGGTCATTTTCTAATAGAATTAACAACATTCTGCTATCTTTGGTTTAGAAGAAAATTAATCCAAGACCCACCACAACCATCCCCACTTCCACCACCAAGTGTATAATTCAGGTCTGCCCAGAGAAAACTTATGAAGACTCACTTGCGGCCCGCAGAAAATTATCTGCCGGTCGCAAGACTAAAAATTTAGAGTAAACTAGACTATCCGTGACACTGACGTTTCAGGTTATAAAACATTGAAGTTGATTTCAACATTCCATTGAACGTTTTTATTATTTTCTTGTCTTTAAGCATTTCACCCCAAGCAACGCTGGAAGCCACTAGCACGCAAGGGGTTACATAGAATATGGAGCGAGAGCAGATAAGAGTGATATAGAAAAGGATGAAGAGAAGGATAGGGGATAGATCAAGGCAACTGGTGATGTCTATTGGCATTACATTTGAATAGTTGGAGATTATAGCTATCAGGGAAACTGGACAAGGGAAGGGATTTCTACAGACGAGAGGTGCGAGATATGAAGCTCTTGGAGTAGAAGAGACGGCTACATTTAACAGTTTCAACAGTGAAAGGGTGAAAGCGGGATGCCAGCCTCGTAGGACGTTTGAATTCATGAAGTCTGGGAATCAGCGAAAGCAGCTCATCGAAGCAATTACCATGAAAATATTTGTTAAAAAAAGACAGAGAGAGGCGATGGCACGTCTGTGAGAGAGCGACTGCAGACGAGGTGCCAGATCAGGGTCAATTGCATTGCATATCCGTCTCTGGATCTTATCAAGGACCTCGAGGCAAACAGAAGGGGCTCCAGACCATATACGGCAGCAATACTCCATGCAAGGGCGAATGGTTGATTTGTAGATTTGAAGGATCGATTCTGTGGAGAAAAGCAATCGACTCGATGTGGCCGAAGCAATTGACTCGATGTATTTGTTCCATCTTAGTCCAGCAGACAATGTGAGACCGAGCAACCGCAGAGAGGTGCTCTCGAGAAGTTGAGCGTCAGACATTTTAATGGGGGTGCAGGGAAGGATCTCTGTCGTGATTAATAGAGAGCAGTTTTGGTTTTGAGGCGTTATGATTCACTTAAATATGTCCGTTCGTTCGTGTCATCATCTTGTTTATAAGTTCATGCTTAACGTTTCACTGATTGTTTACAGCATTTAATAGGAACAGAACTTCCGGGATAAACTTGAACTTATTAAAACTTATTAGAACTTCCGGGATAAACTTGAACAGATTGAGTTAAAAATATTTTAAAATATGCCAAAAAATATTTTTTTTAAATATTTAAAATATTGTTTGTTTAAAGAAAACTTAAATGGAAATAATTACTCTATAAACAACTGGACGAAACAGCAAAGCGGGATCTCTTTGTGTCTGTCTTTAACTTTAAAATATTTTAATTAAAAAAATTGTCTGTTTGTAGAAAGTTAAAATAAAAATACTTACTGTATAAACAACTGGTAAATCATTATGCACCGGACGGGATCACCATAAAAGCACGCATGCACGCACATATTTTACTATTATATATAGATAGATTACTGGTTGAAAAGTTGGCGCAAATAGACTACACAAGGAATTGACTATTTTCAAAACCACAAGCGGGCCGCACTCTGTGGTCACGTGGGCCGTATTTTGTGTCAGTCGGGAATAATTTATGTGCAGATTTCTATCATTAAGAACTGTGCAATTTTGTCACATATGAATTGAAACTGCCGAGATATAAATTTGTTAACGAATAGTGGGAATGTCATAAAGAAAGCCTGCGACACAAGAGGAACTTTTAAGGGGAGCAAGAACTAGAAAGACAGTTTCTAACAATCAAAAATTGAATTTTTGAGGTCATATAATAAAGAAGGAAAGAGGAGCAAGGGAAAGCTGCGAGTAATCTACTTGAGACATTTGAGAAAATTGATCTAGGAACAAGTACCATAAATATTAACCCCTTCCCTAGTTTAGACGTGTATATACGTTTTTACAGTAAGTAATTTGGGGGGGCAAAACATAACGTCTAAAAATCAGCCACAGACGTGTTTATACGTCGGTCTTTTATGCCCTTCTGAGCTTGAAACGATTCCATTTGTCTACTCATACATCTGGTAGAAGTGTTAGCCACCGCTCAGTATTTCAGTTTCTCAGTTACTATATCAAAAACAAAAAAAAAATCCTCTGAAAATGAAACGTTTTTCTTGTTAAAGAAGAAAGTTCAGCCAAAAGAACAGGCAATTACAGAGAAACATGATGATTCACTGTCTGAAAGAGACTTAGCATATATAAAGAGAGAATGAAAAACACGTTATCTCATATTTCTCAAATTGATGGTACGGGTTAACCATGATACTGGCCCTACCAAGAACAGTGGCGTAAATTTGTTTCTCTGTAAACGTCTCGTAATTAATTTTCCCTATTCATTGTCTACCCAATGAATGACGACCTAAATAGTAATAAACTTTCAAAGTAGGAACTGCAATATGCAATATGCGAAGAAGATCTTTTCTCAGGAATCATTAAATTTGTACTGAGCATCCCAAAGGAATCTGCATCTATCAAAATGGCAAAGGTCAATATCAAATATGTTTTTTATCTTTCAGGACGTAGACGGTTAAGCTCTTCACACGTTCCTTTTGCTTCTTTACCATTCTTCTTTGCCTTAGTTCTACTTTTCACTCGTTAAGTATATTACGCGCTATTAAATCTTGCATTTCTTTGCTTCTAGAAGTCCTGTGAGTGTTAAATTCTCTTAGCCTTTTTTCGTTATTATATGTTATTTAGTTGTCAATTTATGATTGCTGACAGTTGATTTCTTGTAATTGCAATCATCCTTACACTATTCCTTATTACGTTTTTTTTTTTACTTTCTAGTATTCTCAGCAGTTGTTAAAGTCCATTTCAGTCGCATCATATCTCTTTTTATTGGAGGATTTAAATCAAGAGAGTTTTCGGGGCCAGTCTATAGTACTTTGATTTGTTAACTGTTAAACCTTGGCGGTGTGTACGTGCAACGTTACAATTTTCGTACGTTTTGTTGTAGTAACGTCCATCGCAGACAATGACCGTAGGATAACTAATCGACAGTCGAGACAATAGTGTCTGGACGTGATAAAAATCTGATGCAATCACGGATGACGCAATATATTTCAATGGCAAACAAATTTCATCATACACCACGAAAATAGATTCATATTACTGCGCGTCACTGCAAATGACTTAATCTGAGAAAAAATAGTAATCGATTACACCCTGTCACTCCAGTGGGTCTAAAACTGACCGTATGGTGAAAGAAAGGAAACTAAAGCGGCTGTTTCAATATAAATATATATATCCAAAGAGGAATCTGCAATGCCATTGGCGTCTTGGCTTCAGTCACTTTTCTATAAATATTTTTATAGCAATTGTTCTGATGAACTTTCCTCTTTGGCATTTTATGAATTCAAGCGCAGTACTAGATTGGCAATAAGGTCTCATCAAATTGAATTGGCTAGATCCAACTGCAAGTTCTATGCTAACAGTTTCTTCTCTTGCACTTCTGGCTTGTGGAACTTCCTTTATGCTTTCCAACCAACTTTGATCATCAATAATTTAAATACAATGTCAATTGTTATTTACTGTTTTCTTGATTCCTCTTCTTTTATTTTTCTCGCTCTTTCAATAATGTTTCTTATTCTTTCACACTCAGTAACCACTTGTGTCTTAGAGTCTTTACTGCATTTATCGAGGTGAAATGATTAAATAAATAAAAATAAAAATTATAAAAACGGTGTAGAAATACTTTATTTTACATTTAGGTATTTGTATAAAGCGGCGATAATGATACAACTTGTCTTTTTCTATACTGTATGTTCACCCAAGACAAGGCCAAAGAGCCACTCAAGGTAGAGGGTTCTTGATTGGCATTGTTGTAGGAAAAAGTAAGAAATGCAAATTATGAGGACGTGTAGGATATCTATTGGGAGTTCCACAGGCGAGAAGTGCGAAACATGAAGTTATTGGATTAGAAGAGACATTTAACATTTTCGACAGTGAAAGGGTGAGAGCAAGATGCTAGCCTAATTGAACACTTAAATTCATAAAGTGTGGGAACCAGCTAAAGCAGCTCATCGGAGCAGTTACCGTGCAATATTTGTAAAAAAAGACAGAGGGGGGGCAACGACAATTCTGTCAGAGAGCGGCTGCAGATGAGATGCCAGATCAGGGCCAGTTACATTGCATATCCGTCTTTGGATTTTATCAAGGACTTTGAGACAAATAGAAGGGGCAACAGACCATATATGGCAGCAATACTCCATGCAAGGGCGAATGGCTGATTTGTAGATTTGAAGGATTGACTCCGGAGAGAAAAATTTCGTGGTGTGGCACAGGGAGCCAACTTTCCTAGCGGTGGACGAAGCTATTGACTCAATGTATTTGTTCCATCTGAGGTCAGCAGACAATGTGAGACCGAGCAGCCGCAAAGAGGGGCTCTGATGGAGTTGAGCATCAGACATTCTAATGGGAGGCAGGGATGGTTCTCTCTGGTGAGTAATAGAGAGCAGTTTAGTTTTTGAGGCATTAAAATTAACCAGCCAATTCCTGCCCCAGGCCATGACCGATTGGAGATCCTTTTCTAGACAAACTTGCCCTTGATACGTCCAATGAGTGTTACGATTACGAAGCCTTCTTTCCTCATTAGCTAAACAAGAATTTTCAGCTGTCTCTTTTTGAATCTAAGTTTGAACGTTTGAATTTACATTCTTTTCGTTCTTGTTAAATTTGAATATATACATATTGAATATATATATATATATATATATATATATATATATATATATATATATATATATATATATATATATATATATATATATAAGTGATACCACTGTTTATGAGTGCAACGGCAAAAATCTTGATGACCAGATTCTTGCAGCTGATCTATCCTCGGATCTAATTTTTACAGTTTAATATAAGATAACTCAATTGTAACATTCAATACCTATAAAACAAGGCAAGTAGTTTCATGATCACCGAGTAAACTATTTTTTTTCTAATCATGATGAACAATTGCATTCTCATTGAGGCTACTTCTTTTGAACGTCTGCTGAGAATCAAGCTCACTCCAGATGTCAAGTGGCACTCCAGACGTCAAATGGCACTCGTATATACGATACATCCCTACTTCTCTAGAATTTACCTGATTCTTGTAATGCTCTGTTTTTATAAAAATTCAAATCAGATTAAACCAAAAATAGATTATAGCTCTAATATTTGGGCCGAAGCTGCCCGACCCTCACTTTTGAGCCTTGTGGGTGATTAATCATTTTCCAACCTACAATCACACTTTGCTAACCTATCAACCCCAAAATTTATTTGATGAAAGCCGAAAGAACATATTGGACAATTTTTATTCAAATTCTTCCCGGGATCATGCAAATTAGGCCGAACTGGAGTTTCATTTGATAAAAAAATACTATAAATATTATATCAAATAAGTGTATGTGTTTGAGTAGACATTTTTTAAAACAGTAGAATTATTATCCAATGCTCTAGATCAGGGGTCGGCAGTTTTTTGCTAACTATGAGCCAACTTAGTGTTTAAAAATAATTCAGTCTGCAAACTACATACGTATTTTTGCACAAGATAAAATCAATATACCTGTTCTACAAAATTTTTTATATAGCAATATATAGTATATATACTTTAGTATATATTAAAAATCAAACAGCTACATATCTTCTTTGCGTTGTAGTAGTTAGTTAAAAATAGGACCTTTCGGGCATATATACAACTAATTTTTTTAATCATGAATTGCAATTCATTCAGGATGGCCTTACAAATACAACACACACACATATGTATGTCTTATATGTTTATCAGACGCAGGAGTAAACGGTCCGTTTATTTATTAAGCTGTATATTTATTTATTTTCGTCTGCAATCCTGAATATTCAAAATCTTATTAAAGAAAGTTTGCCGGTGAGCTAATATTTATCTTTAATAAGATTTCTCAAATATTCAGGATGGTAGAGGAAATTAAATAAATATACAATTTAATAAATAAACAGGCCATCTACTCCGTCTGATAAACATATATACATATAAGATATATATAAATATGTGTGTGTATGTTTTGTGCTTGAAAGAATATCTCGAACGCATTGCAATTTATTACTAAAAATATTGCACTTGTACTTCGTTCAATTTTACCGCCATTTCTAAACTTCCTTCCTTGCTTGTTGCCAAATGGAAAATATGTTGTAGTTGTTAATCAGGATACGTTGTTTAAATGTTGCTTAATATTTTTGTATCACATGTTTCTGCGACACTTCGTTGGATATAATCAAGTATTTATCGCGCTTCAGTTGCTGCACAGCACACTCATTTTAATCTGATTTTGTCTTCAAATACAATTATCAGGTATGAAACGTTTTTTTCAACTTGTGCCTTCTTCACAACCATACAGGCGCATACACGCTCAGACACACAAACATAGACACACATACACTCTAATGCTTTCTCTCTCTCTCTCTCACACACATTTCTCTTCGCAGATAGATAGATAGATACATAGATAAATAGATAGATATGGATAAAATGATATAGATATGAACAGACTTAGATATGAACAAAATGCAATAGATAGATAGATAGATAGATAGATAGATAGATAGATAGATAGATAGATAGATATTGTTTAAAATTTGCGATATTTATAAAGTGCACTCAAAATCGGTGAGAAATATTTTGGAGATATAGATAATGTAGACATCGGAATCAACATTGCATAGTGACTGACCGTTTCACATTTCAGTGTAATCTTTATACCAAAGAATAATGATAGCATTGAGACGTGAAAATGAGATTGTGCATGCACTATTGATTCCTCTATCCTCACTTCTTCTCTTCATACATATATATATTTATATATATATATATACAAATATAGATAACTATACTCGTTTCGAAAAACCCTCGAGTTTTTTATTTTGGTTTGTCTGGCTCACTAGGTGTATCTCTCTCTCTCTCTCTCTCTCTCTCTATATATATATATATATATATATATATATATATATATATATATATATATATATATATATATATATATATGTATATATATATATATATAGATAGATAGATAGATAGATAGAATGAGAACGAATGGAGTATAATTCCACTGCATGTAACATTTAGTTTAAAAAGTGGGGCTCTATACAGAGTAGAGCTAAATATTATTTATTTTAAGATATTAAAACATGTTAAAAATCGCCACATAATGGCAATTATGTTTCAACACTATAAATGTGTCTCCTCGAGCGATGTTTAATTACTGGCGGGACCAGTAGTTTAATATCGCCCGAGGAGATACATCTATGATATGGAAAAATAATTGCCATTATGTAGCTATTTTGAACATATTTTAACATACTAATATATATATATATATATATATATATATATATATATATATATATATATATATATTGGACAATAAAAAATATTAAATAATTAAAAAATTAAAATCTTCAGACACACTGGGTTGTATATTAATATTCTTTCGTTTTTATTATTATTTCATTTAGATTCCTCGACTAGTTTCGACCAACATAGACATCATCAGGAGAATTTTTTTCTGCTTGCTCGTTGCAGTGAACTACAATCATTAAATTACGCAAAGTGTAAAAAATCATTTTTTTTCGGTTTTTCCCTTTCACTGTTGTAATTTTTCCAGCCAATTTGGACTTCAAACCGGCACTGAAGAATTATCTATCAAACAAAAAAAAAAATTCATCGAAATCAGATGAAAACTCTGGAAACGCATAAACAACATCCGATCACACACACACACACACATACACACACACACACACACACACACTCATTTTGAGAATTATAGATATAGATGGTTATTATGATTTTGATCAGACCCATAATAGTTTTGGATATGGTTGTAATTATTTTGATGTTTTTTTAGATTAGATAATTGTTTTGGATATTGGATGTTATGGAGTGGGTAGGTAGCATTATGTGTTTGTTTTTATCTAGTATTTTGTCATTGTTATTGTTGTTAAATGTGTTTTTTTGTGGTCGTATGCCTTTCTCTTAGCATTACGGATTAAATAATAAGGATATTGGAGGTTTTTAAATGTGTCTTATATGTATATTTCTTCTATGGGTAAGTATTGAGGGCTGCAGATTCTTAGTGCTCTTAAATAGAATTCTATAACTATTCCCGATTTGATCTTGTTACAGTGGTGGCAATAAAAAGTGACCAGGTGATTCTTCCCGGTGGTTTTTCTGTAAACTTCAAATTGAAGTCCGTTATTATTTCTGTGTAGCATGATATCTAGGAAGTGTAAAGTGTTGTTAGACTCAGATTCAAAGTCTATTTTGAGTTCGACGTTATTTAACTTGTTGACAAGATCGGGTAATACTGTCTTGTGAATGGATTATTAAAGAATCATCTATGTATCTGAAGTAAGAAGAATCTTTTAAAATTTCCAGAAATTCCTAAAATAGACAAGCCAAAACGTCACCAAGAAATTAGCAGAAATTTGGTACACCAGTGGGTCTCCACTGGTGTACCAAATTTCTGCCTATAAAAATTATCGAATGTGAAAAATCCTTCACTGGTGATTAATTATATATATATATATATATATATATATATATATATATATATATATATATATATATATGTGTGTGTGTGTATGTGTATGTGTCTGTGTCTGTGTGTGTGCGTGTGTATACAAGAAAATGTTGAAAACCTCTCGCGCGAACAAATGGCTGTTTATAAAAATTATCGAATGTGAAAAAACATTGACTGGTTTGGTTTGGTTTGTTTTGCAGCATATCGACCAATATCAATGCCGACAAGATTTTTATTGCTAGTAATATTTTTTGCTTTTAAGATATACTAGGAGCATGGCCCGGCGTTGCCCGTGCTTGATTCAAAAATCGTACGACTCATACAGTAATCGCTATCATTTGACTTAAAATATTTTTGCCCTTCCTTGCTTTTAAAGAAGTGCCCTTTACCGTGCTGATGTTGCTACATGCCTTACTTCTTGCCTATCTCAAACTGCAAATTTTTTCTAAGCTCTTTACTAAACATTGAATCTGTTATGAAAAAAGAACTAAACAAAATGAACACAAAACGATCAGCTTTATAAAAGGACTCGTAACTGGAAAAACCGAATGAAAAAAGAATGTTAACAACAAATACTTTTTCACACCCAACCCAGTTCTGCGGAATCAGAATCAACGTTGACTTTAAGCAAGCGAATGATCCAATTGAACTAAAGTGCAGATTTAAATTTTTCCCACTTGTGACGAATGCAGCTATCAATTTTTTTGCATGCTAGCATGCTAGTTAACGTTCGTGTCAGTCATTTGTTGGCTCTCACGCTGGCCAATAGAATCTTCCTGCCTATTCGTGGCAGCCAACTATAGGCTCTCACTCTGGTCAGTAGAAAATGGCCGCAAACTACACGAAAACTGCCGTAGAAGCATGAAAAAATCAATGATTTCCATTATCGATGGGAGTTGGGAAATGCAAAGTCGGTCTTGGCCTTTCCACTAGCTTGGAGCATGTGCATGTAAATTTTGGTGCAAAACCGTCAAAAATTGCGGCCGTGCATTCTTTACACACACACACACATCCTGCTTTCTATAGATAGAGATAGCTGATAATATATATATTTTTTTTTTGCTGGTAATAATAAAAAGTAAAGTATTTCTGGTATTATATCCTATTTTTGCACTTTCATATTTTTTTGAGCCCAATTTTGATGTTAACTATTTACCCAAAGCTAGGACCGTAACAGGTGCTGCCATCCCAGATTAGGATGGACCTGGGAACACCATCAATTAAGAGGTGATTTCACGTTACTCAAAACGTCCTGATCAGAGGTCTTGCTGTTGGACGTGGTTTATTGTCATACCCAGGACACGGATGCAGTTTATCGTCATACCCAGGACCGACATTGACTGGTGATTAATTATATATATATATATATATATATATATATATATATATATATATATATATATATATATATATATATATGTTTGTGTGTGTGTGTGTGTGTGGACAAGAGAATGCTGAAAACCTCTTGCGCGAACAAAGAAGGAATTCTAGATTTTTTTTTCTTTAATAAGATTTCTCGAAAATTAAGGCCGGTAGACGAAAATAAATAAATAAATATATTGCTTAATAAATGAGCAGTGTATCCCCTAAAAATAACGTTTAATGTCATAAATATCTGTCGGATTAATAAAAAATTAATTCCAAAAGAACAAAATTCTCTTTACGTTTCGTTTGCTTTGTTTCACCTCATATCATCCTCAATGGGTTATTTAATGTCGACAATTTTTACCTAGTAATATTTTTTGTCAAAAATCTATTTCTGGTAATATTTTTTTCCTCAAAAATGTATAGCTGGTAATATAATTTTCAAAAACGTATTGCAGGAAATAGAATTTTTCAAAAATATATTGCTGGTAATAGTTTTTTTCCTTCAAAAATTTATTTCTCGTAATAATTTTTACAAAGTATTTCTAATATTAAAACTAATTTTTTACACTTCTATACTGCTTATTACCTCATTTTCGGGGTTAACTATTTGCCTATAACTGCGACCCTAACAGGTGCTACCACCCAGGTCAGGGTAGACTGGGGAACACCAACAATTAAGAGGTGGTTCCACGCTCCCCAAAACCTCCTGATCAGAGGCCTTGCTGTTGGACGTAGTTTATCGTCATACCAAGGACGCGGATGTAGTTTATCGTCAGACACAGGACGCTCTTTACGTTTGGATGCAAATCTGTGCAGACATGAAAAACTTTCGCGACTTCCATTTCTCTCTCTCTCTCTCTCTCTCTCTATATATATATATATATATATATATATATAATCCAGTCGATTTCATTTATACCTTTTGCTTATGTTTATATTGCTTTTGTTATTAAATATCGCACATTCGCGATAATAAAAGAGCTGCCAAGAAATGTGAAATATTGTAAGAACCTAATTTAGGAAAGGCCTACCAATAAGATTCTTTGTATAGCTAAGGAGAACACACCTAGATAGACATACGCTCAGACAGTCATTGCGTGTAGATTGATGGACTGCATAGGCCAGTAATGCTCAAACTTGAGTAGCTTTCGATCCTTGTACAGACAACCCTCTCATCAACAGACTAATAGGGTAGGGCGGGCTTCGTTAAGGCCGATGATCCACAGATGGGAAGGGATTATTTTTTAGTTATAAAATCACTATAGTAATTACCAGTAATTATGATCATAATGCAAATACTATAAACATGTATATATGCCATAAATAAATATATACTTAATATAGGCATATTAATCAAAATAACAAAAATAATAGATTTCTCACTCACGCCATGATATATCGTACTTTATATACTGACTTCCGTCTTTGTTTACAATCGAAAGGCCCACCACCAACGCTAAGCGGTCACTTTGAGAACTAATACGACTCGTTCCGCTAAACCAGCAAATTTTGAAATACATCGCTTACGATTTTTTTTTTATATATTATCTGCAAATTTTGTCAGTTGATGGAGGTGGGGTATCCATAGATGAAAAGTTTTTCTGTATTCAGTGAATGAATTCTAGTATAAAATCCTACATGCTTAATATTTACCTATATATATATATATATATATATATATATATATATATATATATATATATATATATATATATATATATATAATGAATTACATAAAAATGAAACTCACTTATACCCCATTTTTATGGTCATTTCGCTCCGCGTTTGATTTTTTTTATCAAACGTTTTAGTATTGACAATCTTCAGGGAATTTATCCCAATGAGCGAAATAGTCATTAAAATGGGGTACAAATGAGTTTCATTTTTATGTAATTCATTTCTATGCTCTATAATAAATATATTAAGCTCTCTTTTGTGGATCAGTTTTAATATTTTATATTAATAGGATTCACTTGACGGATTTTTACACACACACACACACATACACGCACACACACATACACACACACATACATATATATATATGTGTGTGTGTGTGTGCGCGCGGTACTTATTAGAAAGCGCTCAATATCAGAGATAGAGCTAACATATTTGGTTGGATATCTATCCAACCAAATATATATATATATATATATATATTCAATCCAAATACTTTTCTCGGTAGGTAACTGAAAACACCTTCCCAATTTTGTGTGTGTGTGGCTTTCCAGTGTTTCACTCCGTAGCTTGACTAAGCTGAGTTCAAATGTATATTTGAATTGAAAATATGTCACATACTCTCCCCCATGTGAAGAATTTCAGATTTCCGCATCGGCAAAGCAAACATTTCATTTATTTATTTTGAGTCGCAAGTCACTTGAGATGCCTAAAATATTTCCCAAAGCATTTTATTTTTTGATTCTAGGAAATCTTCCTTGTTTATGTGGAGCACTGGACGACTGAAAAAAATCACATGGCGAACTCAAACAAAAATCCTTAACGGAATCTCTTTGACACTGATTCAGAAATAGAAGTCGGAAGTGTATTCTCTAGATTCATCATAACTGTATCTCTCGAGGAAGTTCTTCTGGCCAACTTGTCGCCATTATTAATTGAAAAAAATTTACCAGCTGGGCAAATCCTCGAACAGTAGAAAAAAGAAGTGGCAATCTACTTGTAAACTGAGCAAAAAGAAACACGCAGATGCCATACTTAAAATTCATTCTACAGTTTAAAATCTAAGGCTTACCCACTCGAAAGACTTAGCACCTAAAAGGGAGTGGTGTGATGTCCCTGGCTTCATTAGATGAAATAAATGCAGTCTTAGGAAAGCAATGCATGTTTTCTTGAATGGCCACTCTTCTAGATCTTTTTGCATTAATGCAGGTGTTCCCCAGGTCTATATCCTATATACATTGTTCCTAATTTTCATGAATGACTTTTCTGATGTCATCAGTTCTCAACTCGATATATTTGTTGGTGACACAACTATTTACTCCTGTCTTAATAGCAAATATGATCGATTTGATAAGGTCAAAACGGTAGCTGATCTGAAAAATGACCTACAGTCTGTTGTTAACTGGGGTAAAGAATGGCTTGTTAATTTTAACGCCACAAAAACGAAAGAATTCCCTTTTAACTGTCTAAGAGAACTTTTTACTGTAGATCAACATGACTAGTGGTAACCTCCAGGAGAGTGATTCGCTGAGTCTTCTCGGACTAACATGCAGACATGAAGTGGAAAGATTCTATTGAATGAACTGCTATGTTTGCAGCTAGGAAAATCGGTTCACTGTGTTGTGCTATAACATTTTTCTCGCCAGAATTACTCTTACATATTTATAAATCTACCATTCATCCTTGCTTTGAATATTGCTGGTTAGATATAACCGTAAGTTCTATGCTAGCAGTTTCTTCGCCTGTGAATCCCTCTTCCAGCTTCCTGCTTCCCGGTCAAATTTGATCATCAAAAATTTAAATGCAAATTCAATCATTATTTTCTGTTTTCTTAATTCTTGTTCTTTTATTGTTCTCCCTACATAATAATGTTTTTCTCATATTCTTCACCTCCCAGTAATCACTTTATTGCCTTTCTTGAGGTGAACTGATTAAAAAAAGGGGGTGACCAACTATAGAAGAATACGCATAAAAAGGCGCGATCAACAAATTCAAACATACATATATTTGACCTTTTAATAAAACCTCAATCCCAAAAGGAAAAAAAAAGGGTTCAATTTACAATTTACGATCGAGAAAGTTGAACAATATATTCCCAATCCCTTCAGGAGTTCAAAGTGTCATAAGTATGGTCACCGAAGGAGACCTGCAGATGACACTACTCGGTATTTAGAAAATGTGGTAAAAAAAGACGCAGATTCAACACAACCTTCCAGAATTTTCGATATATATATATATATATATAAGGCATTTTTTTATGTTTATACGTTCACTTTATAGATACAAATATTTTGTATGAAAATTTCTTGGACATTCGGGCCGGTAAATGTTGTTAATACTGTTTATTATAAACAGGGCATTTACTTAAATATTTGCATCTATAAAAAGAACGTATAAACATAAAAAAAATGTCTTAAAAAGTAATTGTCGGACTTTGTCTATTTCATAACATATATATATACATTTCTCAGAAGCAATAAAGATAGTGGAATCATACATCCTTGTTCAAATTAATTGAAACAACCGCTTTAGTTTCCTCTCTTTCCCCATCCGGGCAGTTTTAGAGCCTCTGGAATGACAGGGTGTAATCAATTTCTATTTTTTCTTCGGATTATTTCATTTGCAGTTTTACGCAGGAATATGAATCTATTTTCGGGGTGTATGATGAAATTTGTTTGGCCTTGAAAAATATTGCGTCATTCGTGCTTGCATCAGATTTTCATCACGCCCAGATACTATTGTCTCTATTGTCGATTACGGCCATTGTCTGTCATGGCTCCAAAGAAAGCTTGCAGTGAGACTGGTAAAGGAAAAATGAAAAGTTAAAAGAAAAAAAAAAAACATTTGTTGATGATATTGTCTCTTCTTAGTTTCATATGTCAAAATCATTGATCTATACTATTGTTATAAATAAAGAGACGATCATGTCTTTCCTTCCCCCTTTCCAAAAAATAACATCTCCTTCCTTACCCTTCCATCCCATCTTCCACTTATGCCATTAACTCTTCTACTTGCATGTACGGTAAAACTAAAGTGTTCGTCTATATTTTATCTATTTAGGGGCACCTCGACGTGGTGTCAGGGTTAGAAAGCCTGTCTTGGTAGATCAATTACGACTGAGTAGTGAGTTCGATCCTCACTGGGCGCCCCATACTTTCGGCCTTGTGCCACATCTAAGCCGGGCTTAGAAAATCACTATATTTTATCTATTTAGTATTGGGTTTCTTTATTTTTTCTTAGATTTAATTATTTTCATTAGTTTTGTGTATAAACTTACGGCCAAAGTACTTTCGGAAAAGTTTAAATAAGCAATCATCTTGGGTCCAGGAACGGATTAATCCATTTTACAGTAATTCCTATAGGAAAAAATAGTTTCGGTTGACGAACATTTCTAGTTACGAACGGGTTTCAGCAACGAATTAAATTTTTGAACCGAGGTTCCACTTTAGTGGAAGACTATTGTATTTCGGTAAACGCAATCTGACCAGATAGTTTTACATGCATCATCCAGGAGATTTATTTTTAGCTATACGCTAATTTATTATTTGCTTAACCTTTTGAGCCCTGACCACCGCTATACCGGTGGTAGAGAAAAATGAGGTAATGCCCAGCCACCGGTTGAACGGTGGGTAAACACTTGCGTCGTATTTTGCTATTGGTTGTCTTATTTTGAAGAGCCAGTCAGAAAAGTCGCGATAGTCTGATGTCATTGAACTTAAAACCAATATGTCGGGGCCTTTTCATTGTGATTTGTACATGTGTTTTGGATTTTAAAAAAAAAGACCGTTTTTACCATGAAGGGTGCAGAGTCTTAACCTGGACCCCTAGGGAAGCAGTCAGGGATAAAACGTACGAGAAAAGAACTGTATACAGCGTAGCAAGTAATTGGTTTGCTTCATGATTTATCGGAACTCAGGCAGAAGGGTCAAAATTGTTCAGGAACGCTGGGCCCAAAGGCTGAATTCTCTGGTCTGTTTTGTTTCATTAAGAAAATATATAGATATTCTAACCGAAAAAACAATCTACTTGTTTGTCTAAAAAAAAATGAACATTAGAGCATTGATGAAGAGAGTGCTGTCTTATCGCAGAATTGTAACACGTAATCTTTATGTGTTACAAAAAGGTAATGACAGAATCTTTAGTGCATCTACAGTGGCGAGAATTTGTCGAAATAGTCTCCACCTACATTCTGAGTTAGAGGTGCAGATAAAAATCAAAGAAACTCTGTGATTTATCAGGTTGTATCAAAAGTATTTTCGTTTTTAATCAATGTAGAACCTCTCGGAAACTCCTGTATTGCTAAGTTTATGTAATGCTTTATAAATGCTATCTTTCAATGATTCTAGCTCTTTTCAAAGGTTTCGAGTCCTGCTAATCGATTTTTTTTCAGTTTGCATTATCGCAATCGATAATGGATGATAGGCCACTCCGAGGGAATAATAATACAAGGATCTCGAAGAAAAAATCTCAAAAATTCAGCACATGAGGACATCAATAATTTCAGTTGTAATTGTAGCTTCTCGGATTGATTGGAAAAAGGTTCCATGCCTTAATGAAATACAAAAAAATTATACTCAGAAGTACAGTTCAGTTTGACTCCAAAATTCGCTTGAGGATGAAATGGAACTAATGTTTTTAATTTAATTACAAAATTAAATTCGAAGCTTTTAGCTTCCATTTTTGAAACATGGTTATTACTGTGTAGCGAAAAAGACATTTTAAATCAGTTAATTTATAATATTAATGCTCTGTAAATTTACATTGAACACTATTTTGTAAAAATAAAAATATCAATAAGAACACAGGATTATATATCTTACTGTTCTTTCTTTTTATTTATATATACATAAACATATATATATATATATATATATATATATATATATATATATATATATATATATATATATAATATTAATAATATAGTGGGGTCATAATATTTAGATATGTATATGAAATAAGTTTGTAAAAAAATAAGTAAACATTTGATATACCCTGATAATATATAACTACTAATTTATTTAACTTAGTTTGGGCACAGGGTCATATTTAAGGGGACACTTACTGGGAATCGATGTCACTAATTAGTAGTAATGATGTGCGACCCCAGTTTCCTGGGCGTTAATAATATATAATAATGAACGACTACACCTGAAAGAGACAGGAAGGTATGTCCCAATTGTGATATATAATATGCAGAAATAAATAGATATAAACAGACTACGATATATAGATAATGACTGCTACCCGTTTTTCTTTTTCAGAATACACCCGCCTGCTAGAGTGGAGAGTTAATTCCAGTTGCAGGTACCCGCTCAAGTACACCTGTCTTTCTTCAACACGTGCAAAGCCAATCTGTTATTTATATTGCAACTCCCGTTCTTTTATTGCTCTCTCTCTCTCTCTCCCTCCCTCCCCTCCCTCAACATCGCTCTCTCTCTCTCTCTCTGTCAGTTACCCTTTGCATCCTTGTAGTTTTTTTTTTTTTTGCCTCCCTTGGGGTGAAATATTATTTTAAAAAGTATACTGAGCAAGCCTTAATTAAAGTTTCTATTAGGTTGGTGCAAAAATAATGACGTAATAATTAACTACATTATTACGTCATTATTTTTGCACCAACCTAATAGGAGAGAGCGCCTCATTTGTTGTGATCAACAAATTGAACAAGAGCAGTACATTCAAATCCTCGGTCAATTTTGTTTAACCGAGCTTCACTCAAGTTTTGAGTCAACCCGTGGTAAGGTTTTAGGAAGTATCCAACCAGGCTGCACGCTGGTCCGATATTATCGAGAAGATAATAAATCGACCATGATGAGATTCGAACCGGTACCTCAAGGTCGGAATGCTAACGTTCTGTTCACTATGCCACCCGCTTAAACATTGCACCACAACGAAGCAAACAAACCAATCTTTTCTGATCTTTTCTCATTTGGATTTCTTCTAAGCTGGATTTAATTTCAATCCCCCCCGTGGTATTTATAAGGAAATGGGTTGATAACTAATAGAAAGAGAGCAATTCTGAATAAAAACACCTTTTTAGATCAGACATGAAGTAGCATCTCACACTATAGAAGCGTGTCGAGTTTTCGTTTTCTAGATTCTATATGCCTTCCTGGCGTAGGCGATCTCTACAGCTTCCTATCGACTGTGGTACAGGCAGCGTTTCTCCACTTTCCAAGCCTCTCGCTTTTGATCCTGCTACTTTCTCCCATCTCTCTTTTTCTCGTGACATACCCTGTGAAGTTTATGTTTTCAAAGACCTCTTTTTCGTGTGTCCCAGAAATTTCAGTCGTCTCTTTTTGATTCTGATTATAAGAGTTGTGCTTGTTACCATTTTTTTTTAGATTTCCCCGTTACTTACTCGCTTCAATGATTGATTTGATTTGGACATTTAACGGCATCTCAACACCTTATGGCTCATTTAATGCCGAAATTTTTTAAGAGCTTTGAAGAAATTTTATAATTTTACTATAAATAGTTAATGGTGATCATTTTACTATAAAATATATTGTTGGTAATTTTACACACACACGCACAGGCACACACATACACAAACACACACGCACACATATATATATATATATATATATATATATATAAGAGGTCATGAAACACAGATTTAAAATTGCAACGAATAAAGACGTTATATTTGAAACAAAATTTTCGCTAGAATTCTCAGCATGCTCCTGTAGAGCCACATTTTTCTTCCCTTCAGTCTATTCTTCTGTGTGGAGATTGTCCAGAGTTCACTGCCATACAAGAGGACTGATATTCCACAGCAATTCAGCATTCTTTGTTAATAAGGAAATTTTACTTTCTAAGTGAATTGTTTAGCTTTTGAAATGCCTCTTTTGCTAATCCAATAGCAGTTAATATAAACAAAGGAAAGACTGCATCATCCATTGACGGTTTGATAGGCCCTTTCGCGTAGCTTCCAGCATCTGGTATTCTACAGCGGTCACTCATCTGAACACTGGCCATGCACAAGTTGATTTTCCTGTTTTTAAAAAAATAAATATTGCACTCGGTGTGAAATCCTAGAAGTGATGTGATAAATGTCCTTAGCAAAAATTAGATGATTTGATTTCAACGATTTTTGAGCATTTTATATCGTTTGAAGAAATATACAGAAATAATTAATATCCGCAGTTTTTTTTATTTATTACAAACCGACTTAAAATTTTACAAGAATAAATCCAATTTAGGTTGACATCTTTTGATTTAGATACATTGAATGGGAATATATTAAAACCAGAATTCTGATTATGAATCACCACAAGTAAAATATGCATTTTTTTTACTGTATTTGGTAAGTAAAAACTGTGTAAAAAATTGTAAAAGATTGCAAAAAAAGGCTAATCAAGGAATGTGATATGTTAGATTATTGTTATATAATTAATAAAAACGAAAAATAGATAAACGTGTATATAACATCATAATACAGGTGGGCAGGAATTATTAGACAAAACTTTTTAAATTTGCTTTGTTTACTGAAAATTACGCTAAAACTATTGCACTGTATAACATATTACATCATAATGTAGCTACATTGTTCAGTATAATTTCCTTTTGAGCTGATCTGATGGCACAAAGATTTAGTAATAATGTGTTTGTGCCATGCAACTTGTCCATGAACAGTTTGTAAAGCCTCAGTAAATTATAAATCCTATAAAGCTATGCTATATGTCTTTCACTGATCTTCTTTTATGTACCGTGTCCTTTCAGGACGTAGGCGAACATGGCTCTCCACTTACCCATATCCCTTGTAGCTCTCAGTAAGTTTTATCACCCTGCTACTTCCCCCAGGCCATGTTCTGTCATCCACCTACTCAAGCTGTGTTGCCTTCCCTTGTCTCTCTTTCCCTCTTTTCGACCTGTAATTATCAGATTTTCCAAACCTTCCTTTTTCATTACGTATCTCAGAAACTTCAGCTGCCTCTTCCTGATGTTAAGTATAAGATTCCTCCTTGTTTGCATCCTCTCTAAGACCTCATCGTTGCTCACACGCTCAGTCCATGACATCCTTATCATCTTTCTGTAGAACCATACCTCCCTTTCCTTGAGTTTTTTCTTCGTCTTTGAGGATACCTTTCAAAATTTTCTGCCATATCAGTGGAATGAAATTCCAACGTTACGATTTTCAAACCTAAAATTAATCTTCAAAGTGGTTGCATATTGTATGCTAGGCCACAAAAATCTCCTGAGCCGACCAAGCATAGAAATGAATACAATATGGGAACCAGTAATAAGGAATGCTAGAGAAAAGCAATAATAATAACAAAAAAAGCAAAAAAACATGTAAAAACATGTAATGATAACAGCAGAAATTGCAATACGAGCACTGGTAAAAAAAAAAGGTTGCTGAAGACATTATGCTTATAATACCCAGAAATTCATACACAGGTGTCCTGAAGAGCACATGGCACAGTGGATAAAGACGTTAGTTAGATCCAGTGACAGGACCCAAAGAGTGTGAGTTCAAAACCTGGTTACGGCGGTGGAGAACTTGGAAAGGGAATTAACAGAAGACATGGAACGTAAAACTAGAACAGCGAAAGAAAGGGTTCAGTTCGACATTCCAACCACCTGAAGGAGGGCGAAACGTTATAATAAATATGGCGACAAAGATGAAGACAATAAAATTGTCAGGTTGAAATGCTACTGAGATACGCTTTTATCTTAACATTGAAGTCTTAATCTATTATCTATCCATCCCAGTCTGTTCATTATCGCTCTCTTTCTCTCTCTCTCTCTATATATATATATATATATATATAATTTTCTATATATCTATCTATGCCAATCTAGTTGTATTAAAAAAAAACAATACTTTCTTGGAACAGTATTACGCGCGGATGTTTTCTCGCATACTACAATCTTCACGACGTCAAATCAAGAATCAATCATTGTCTATACCCTATAATTTTATAGTCTTCACTGTCTTCGTCCTCTTACGTTCATATCAACCGTCTCATTCAGTAACGCTCTACATTAAGTGGCTTTCGAGCCTTCTATTGAGTAAACATTACTAACAAAAAAGTTTTTCGATCGGTTCCATTTTTTATCTACATACATATATTCATAGGTGTTTGTTTATGTATCGTGATATTTAAATATAGAAAAAAAGAATCAATATTTGTATCTATCAATATTATCTCTCTCTATCTATCTATCTATCTATCTATCTATCTATCTATATATATATATATATATATATGTGTGTGTGTGTGTGTGCGCGCGCGTGTGTGTTCGCGTGCATATATGTATGAGTGAGTGTTATTCGTTGTCCATTTTGTCAGCATTTCTTTAGCATTCTCACTTTATAGATAGATAGATAGATAGATAGATAGATAGAAAGAAAGAACTGTTACAGGCATTTTCATTCTGCCTTTAGTTTCTTTGAGTTCCTGAATCACCCTTGCTTTCTTTTTAATTTCCTGTTAAAGACATACATGAAATATACATATATTCATAGTTCACTTTGAAACTATGAATAAACACATCTTAAATTATCCTTTGTTTATTTGTTAATTTTCAGGAAGCTTCGTGAATGTGCGTCTTGTTTACTTTCACTTGTCCCGACTGGCGCACCTACTCGTATCATTTAATCATATATTCATTTCCATCTCTTCAATTGTCGATTGAAATATCTGTCCTTCTGTCTTTATTTGTTAATATGTGTCTTTCCCAAGTTCTTTATATAGATATCCTTATTTTAAAGAATTAAACAATTTCTATTTCTTACAAAGAACAATGGATCATGTGAACTTGTAGATTACGCCATCTTCTCGAAAAGAAAACAACTATATAATTACATTGAACGTTTACAAATATTTTCTTTTATCGTAATCATTTTTCAGCTTCGGTTGAGGCACGGTGGAGTAATGGATAGCGGCTTGGATTGAGTAATCGGAGAGCCGAGTTCGAATTCAGGTCGAATCCATTACATTCACTTACATGCTAATACTATTAGGAAAGGTATGAATCTTCTTCTCCCCCTAGCTATGGATAAATAGCAGAACAGACCGGGATCTATAGCCTAGGATGGCAACTGGTCTACCGCAGAAATAAATGGCAACCTACTGCTGGAAAAATCTGCCTTGTCAGTCATGTATCGAAAGATATATGATCGCCTAAGCGTGTATCACGCATGGCACATAACTGACTTCTTAATTCTTATTCTTTCATTATCCTATCTCCTTAATAGTAGTTTTTCTTAACTCTCAGTAACCCCTTGCGTACCAGTGGCTTGTTTGGGCTTAAAAGAATTTACTGAATGAGAAAATACAAAACTAAATTTACTAGAAAATACTGACTATAAACCACGTCTTCAAGTGTTACTAGCAATTAAAGTTAGTTAATAAATAAAAGGAGAGATGATCGATATTATCCACTGTGCATTATCCCATCTATAAAATATGGTTGAGAGATTGTCATGATTAATCTGCAGAAGATATTGGGAATATGTACTCGATAAATGGCATCAGAATCAGGCCAGAGATAGGATAAGAACAGTGCGAGTTCGTTAAAGACACCGGAACAAGAAACGCGATATTCATGCTCAGAATGTTATCAGAAAGCGCAATACAAATACAGAAGGACGTGTACCTATGTTTTATAGACTACGAAAAGGCGTTCGACAAAGTACGTGACAAGGATCTGCTGGAACTGCTCAGCAACCTTGATATATTCGGGAAAGATATTAGAATAAATAAGAACCTATACTGGCAGCAAACAGCATGTATGAGCATAGAGAAAAGAGTACAACAAATATACAAAAATAGAAACGGGTGTAAGGCAAGGATGCGTCTTCTCACCAGACCTATTCAACCTATAAAGCGAGACAATTCTGAGAGAATTGGAAATCCTACCGGGATTCAACACTGGCGGCCATAACCTTTATACCATAAGATACGCGGATGTCATAGTACTGAGAGCAGACACGGAAAAAAAATTACAAACCTCCTGCAGAAAATGGCGAAGGAGAGTGAGAAGAAGGGACTAAGCATAAACTATAAGAAGACGGAATGCATGGTCATCAGTAAAAAAATGAACCCGAAATGTAATATGTGTTGTTCTTGTCCTAAGTATTATCGTTCATTACCAACCTCCGTTTGATTATTCTATTCAGTAACCTTCCATAGGTTACAACAATAGATGTGATCTGATTAGTGTAGGACTTATTTAACAAAAAAAACAAAAAAAAAAACAAAAACTCAATGAGCATTGTTCGCCACAGACTAATAACTTCAAAGTCCGGATTCAACTGTTCTTGCACAGGTGTTAGCCGGGATAGATTTAAGTTTACAACTAATAAAATTATATCAAAAGAAGCTGTATGGCAACAAATCCAAATTCTTTGGTATAGTATTGGAAAACAAACTTTGCTGAAACTTGTGAAATATTCGGCTAGAATTCAGAGAGGCTATAAAAGTAAATGTTGGACACACTAAGTATTAAACTATAACTCTATTTACTTTCATGCTTCGAACTTTGGTCCATTGTTCAGTTAATGTCTGTTTCTTATACAGATTGCAATAAAAAATTTCTTTTTTCTTATTCTAAGTATTCTGTTTTAAAACTCCTGCAAGTGGAGGATCTCTTTGTTCAAATACTTATAATGAGTGCTTTCTGTAGGGCACTGATCCTAAGTGTTTGAACAAACATATAATCTCTATTGCCTAAGATTTCATTGGTTTCGATCTTTCAAGCTCCTTGACTGATTGCTGAACAAGATTTTACAAGGATAGAAAAACACCTTTTTTATATTGTCTAAGATTTCAGGGCTCATCAAAGAATTTAAGCAAAACGGACACAAATTAACTTACTAGTTAGGAGCCTCTTCTATATAGTAATATGAATTCACACTTTCAATCTCCTTGACTGATTACTGAACAAGATTTTAGAAGATAGAAAAAAAATATTTTTCCTGTTGTCTAATATTTCAGGAGCTACCAAAGAGTTTAATCAAAGACGGACACAAATTAATTTATGAGTTAGACAATTCTTCATAGTATTGATGTGAATTTCACTTTTCAAGAAGATTTTAGAAGAATAGAAAAATATTATTTTTTCTATCGGCTAAGGTTTCAGGATTTTCGGAACACCTTGAAAGAGTTTAAGCAAAGTAAGACCCAAATTAACTTTAATTTTCAAATAGTAATGTGAATTTACCTTTTCAATCTACTTGATCGAATGCGAAAAAATTTTAGAAGTAGAGAAAAAATTCTTTTTTTAAAGAATTTAATTGTATTAACGCATAAAAATACTAACGACTTTTTCATCAGAACCACCAAATGAAACGTATATCCTGTTGTGATGATTACACTGAAAGTTGCTTCTTATATAAACTTTCTGTTTTTAGCTCTAGAAACTAAAATTGATTTGTATTCTACGGCTTATCAACCCCTTGCAGGTTACTTAAAGCCAGAAAATATTTATAGATTGTAATTGGGAGAGCAGAGGTGGATTCATGACGTTCCCAAGGTTATTTGCACGTAAGTGAATATAGCGTAACAGTAATAAGAACTTGGCTCTCCGATTAACAATTCTGTATCATTGTCCATTACACCACCCGCACATCCAATAGAAACTAAATCATAAAATATGAATTTCATGATTTTGTTCAAAGGGATATCAAGTATTATATATATATATATATATATATATATATATATATATATATATATATACATATATATATATATACATATATATATATATATATATATATATATATATATATATATATATATATATATATATATATCGAAAATGGCCGACAAGAAAGATTTAATTAATGTTTTATTGAGTTTTTTCAGCATATTTTCGTTTATCAGGAGTTATAGAATATAGGAATTATCCATAGTTATAATTGTTCCGTGTGCTTTCGGCTAGTTCTCTAGCCGTTATCAAGGATGTTGTTTTTGGATGGTGAATGTCTGTGTACAGTTTCTTCATAGTAGTTTTGTTGTGTGAAGTATGTGCGGCGGGTGTTGTATGCTTTTTTGTGGTCACGTGCTATGCGTGGACGGTTGACTTGGGCATGTCTTCTATTTTTAGAAAACTTTTAACACGTTATCTCCACTACTAAATTGTGTAAGATTGAATAGCGAGCGAATGAAATTTAATAAGCAATGCTTCCCTAATTATGAGTTTTCTACGGCTTTGTGATTGGAAAAGAATCTTTGTGTTGTCGATTAGAAATTTTTAAAAGGTTCTTTCAAATTATGAGTTAATAAATGTTTATTAATCGAACACTGCTTCGAAAAGTGGCATGTAATACGTCTACTTAAGGAGGTCGTGGTGTGTCCGTTATAGGCCATTGGCTTTGTAACAGTTTTGTACTGGGCATTGGAATTGGTACACTATATTGGTCATCGCAATCGTCATCCCATATATGTGGAAAAGTATATATAACAGTCAATTTACTCTTTTGCCGACATGGTCTAACGATTGCATTTAAGCATGTAACAAATTGTCGACATACAGTGTTGATATCAATGTCCATAGTTGTTATATTTATATAAGTTATTTCCCTGATATTGAGTACTTTACTCACATAAATATAATGCACATTAAAACTATTTTAACACACACACACATATATATATATATATATATATATATATATGTGTGTGTGTGTGTGTGTGTGTGTGTGTGTGTGTGTGTGTGTGTGTAAGATGAGTAAATGAATAACAAAGTTAACAATTTTTTTCAGTTAAAAATTTTAAATTTCAGAATTTCCACATCTTCAACTTTTTCTCTCGGTGCGTAATTATAAGCAAAAATGGCAGTTTTATATCTACGCCTTCCGCACTTCCGACACCAATATAATTCCATCAATAAGAATATAACTTTAGTCCCGATGAAGTACCTTCTGGTGGACAAATCACCTTTCACAGAATTTAGTTTCACTTTGTCATTCATTCACCTAACATTGATTTATAAAAAATTATATATCATAATCTCTTACCTATATTTGTAAAATAGATAGATAGATAGATAGATATGAACACTCTACGATAAATAGATATAATTAGATATGATAGATATTTAGATAGATGCATAGATTGATAGATATGAACACTAAGATAGATATTAGATATAAATTCTCTAAGATAGATAGATAGATAGATAGATAGATAGATAGATAGATAATATACAGGATGTGATAGAGAGAAAGAGGGGTATTTGAACAGACTGAGATTGAAAGCTAAAGAGAGAGATGTATGTGTACAGATTGAGATAGATAGATAGATAGATAGATAGATAGATAGATAGATATGAACACTCTACGACAGACAGATATGATTAGATATGATAGATATCTACATAGATGCATAGATTGATAGATATGAACACGACGATAGATAGATATCAACACTCGAAGATAGATAGATAGATAGATAGATAGATAGATAGATAGATAGATAGATAATGAACTGACTGTGATCGATAGAGAGAGAGTGGGCTTATGAACAAACTAAGATAGATAAATAGAGAGAGAGAGATGTATATGTATGAGATAGATAGATAGATAGATAGATAGACAGACAGACAGACAGACAGACAGACAGACAGACAGACACGTATGAATAGTCAAAAACAGATATAGATCCGCTGTAATATTATTAGCTATTTATGTTTTCATTTGCATTTATTTTCCCTGATTATTATTCAGTATTTGTAATAACACAATGTTTAAATATAACAAGTCATTTTTCCGTTCATTAAACATCAACAAACATATTTAGAGGCCACTTGTTTATTCTACGCATTGCTCATAAAAAAAACACGTCGATGATTCAGCAAACTTTCTCATTTGTAATAATTTATTTTTAGTATATTAATCGTTTTTTGTTTCCTTAAATACATTGCAATTAGGTAACGTAATGTTTACTAACACGGAAAAACAAAATCAGCGAATCGAGTTCAAAATTCATGGTCGCCCATTTAAAGTAACTTTTTATTAATATCCTTCAAAATCGCATTAAATCACCTGCCCCTACCTCTTGTAAAAATCACCGGATATCAAGGCAAATATTCTTGTTACTAGTATGTCACCAAAGTCGATTGAGAAGTGTGGATGAGCAAACGATTTTGTTATCTGTCCAGAAAATAGTAACAACATTTTTGGGAAGTGTATTTGGCTCAAACCTTCTGAGGCTGACCTTTAAGGTCAGATGATAAACAAAATAGGGATTTCGATTTTGATTGGCTTAGCCGAACGTGTGAATGTTAGAGTTAGAAAGTGTTTTCGATGAGTTAAGTTTTTGAACGAACGTCGAAGAGATCAGACGTGATTATTTCGTGTCCCGATGAACTGGGATAGAGAGTCCCCACTGGCTAATTACCTTCGAAAAAAAAAAAAAAAAACAATTAACGATTACCCGACCGGAAGACGGCCGAGAGAAAAGAATGCAGCTTCGTCATGGAATCAACCCCGTCAACCAACACCCCCAACGCGAAGGAGTATACAACATATGTGTTATTTGGCGCAGTGTCCTCCCCAGGAGAGAGGGACTATACAACATTCATAAGAACATATAGGTAAATGTTCAAAGACAGTAATATAAGCAGCAAACAAAATATTATTAGGTTGGTGCAAAAATAATGTCGTTTTCTCACATAATAACATATGTGAGAAAACGACGTTATTTTTGCACCAACCTAATAAATTACTAATATAAATATATGAGGATTAGTCAAAAGTTAATAGCTATTCTTCTGTAGTTACACTATTTATTAGTAGAAGGCCACAAAGCTGACCATAATGAAGGCAAAATTTTAAGAGGCAAAATCTATTCATCAACATAATCTCTTTCCTTCTCAATCGTTGAATGAGGGACGATCAAATATATATGCTGCCATAACTGGTCTGATGCTCCTGCTATATTTCTCGGGCACCTCGACGTGGTGTAATGGTTAGCAAGCTTGTCTCGCTAAAACAGTTACGACTGAATAGTGAGTTCGATTTTCACTGGGTGCTCCACAGACTCGGCCGTGTGCCACATCCAAGTTACACTTAGAAAATCATTTGTCCGTAGTTGGAGATTCGTCTTCAGGTGTGCTGGTCAAACTCTCTGCCCGGAGACATAGAGGATCACCAGACGAGGCTATGTCGAGGGGCAGAGTCTCGTCTCGGGAAACAACTACCCGACGCCGTTTTATACGGGGTCTACAGGGAATTTTTGGCCGATCCTATGGACTTGGATCCTCACATTAAATTTGGCCTTGTGCCACATGTAACCGAGTGGGGCGATTGGTAGATATCCTGCTATTTATCTCGATAATGCTGACAAAATCAAAAGAAGGGTCTGTAATGTTATTGATCTTCACCTGGCATCTCAACTTCAGTCAATTTCTCACTGACGTGACGTGGCTTCCCTTTGTCATTTTGACAAATATTTTTATGACAATTTTTCTGATGAGATTTTTTATTAATGCCTCGACTTAGTGACGGCTCTAAGGTTGATGGCACCCCGGGTAAGCTGAACTTCGGCTCCCTCACATGTATGATTTTTTTTTTAATTTTCACAAGGAGACAAACTAAAACAGTAGAATAACGAGTTTATTACAATATACAACTTAATACAAGCTAAAAGAAACATTCGTTATGCTACCTAAAACAATTTTCTATCCTTTAAATCTGCAAATCTTTTCGTGGTACTTTCTACCCCTATTTTCTTTAAAAGATCATTTTCTATTGACAAAATAGCCAAAGAATTTAATCTGTTTTGAGTTACAGACGACCGCAAGTATGTTTTTATGACCCCTGGAAGATCGCAGAGACATAACATGGCGGCGTGATGACATCCTTGTCCTTAATGGCGACTTCCCGAATTACCAGTAACTTGAGGCTCGACTGCATGAATTTCAGTATGCTACTAGATTGCTAACAAGACCACATTTTTTTTAATATTGAACTAGCTAGAATCAAATGTCTCTTCTATTCTAACAGTTTCTTTTTTCGCCTGTGAAACTCCTTTTCGATTTCTTGCCACCTACAATCATCAAAAATTTAAATGTAACTCTATTTTCTGTCTTCCTGAAACCTGATCTTTAATTGTCCTTTCCAATAAAGTTTTCTCATTCTGTTTCACTACTTGTAATCCCTTGCATCCTAGTGGCATTATCCTCTTGCTTGAGGTGAAATGATTAGAAAAATAGAAGAATACATTGGTCGTTCAAAAAGTTCTAAGCCTCACCCACAAGGAGTTGGAGAAACAATTTCTTTTATTTTTGTTCTTTTCTCTATTATCACATTGTCACATTGTTTATCATTGCACAGTAAAAAGAAATGAACTTTTATTCAATTAAACGGCGATTTAATATGTCCCAAATATCGTCAGAATCCACTCGAACTCTGTCATTCCTCCCTGCAATGAATACTGATGCTTCTACTACATATCTTGAGATTCTTGACAAAATCAAAAGAAAGATCTGTATTGTTATGGATCTTGACCCAGATTCTTCAGTCACTTTCTCACCGATGTGACGTGGCTTGCCTTTGTCTTTTCTATAAATATTTTCATGGCAATTTGATCCAATGAGATCTCCTCCTTATTAGATCGACTGCATGAATTTAAACTTACCACAAGATTAGCTACTAAGACGAATCATTTTACTATCGAAATAGCGAGAGATTTAACCGTAAATGCTATTTTGATAGTTTCTTTTCTCTCCCGTGGAAATCTCTTCCAATTTCTTGACTCCTTGTCGCATATCTTCCTCAAACATTTAACTGAACTATTCTCCGTTAATCATCTAGGAGACCCCTCTCTGCTTTCCATCATCATAGCTGATGCTGACCTTCAAGAGAGTGACACGTTGTACCTTTCAGGCTAACATTATCGGCTGACATGAAGTGGAAAAACTATATTGAATCCATTACTAAGTCAGAAGCTAAGAAAGTTGGTTCACTGTACCGTGCTAGACGCTTTGAAAAATCCTGTGAATTCTAACCTTCCAATTGTATTATATATATATATATATATATATATATATATATATATATATATATATATATATATATATATATTTCTAAAGAAGCTGGAAAAGTGGTTGGTTCATTGTGCCGCTCCAGTAATTTTTCTGCAAACTCTGTAGAAAATTAAATGCAATGTCAATTGCTATCTAAAGTCCTCCTGATTAGTCTTCTTTTGTTCTCGCTCTTCAGCAACGATTCTGTTCCTAACACTTTCGCACCTTGTGTCGGAATGGCTTTATTGCCTTGTGTGGTGTGATGTCAATTAATGATATACAACTTCAATCGCCATCTTGTGTCTTCCTGAAATCTGTTCTTTTATTGCCCTTTGTCCTCATGAAAGCCTTTTCATTCTCTTTCACTCCCAGTAACCTCTTGCATCTTAGTGACATTATCACCTTGCTTGGAATGAATCGATTAAAAAAAATACGGATTAACGGAGTTTTATCCACAATCCGACATTATTTTTAAATACTCTGTACGTTATGTTAAGTGTTTATGTGTGTTTGAGTAGACGTTTCTGTTTTTAAACAATATATTTTTGTCTGCCTACCTGGGTTTTACGAGAGAAAAATCTTATAAAGAAAATGTAACTTTCGGCAGACATAGGTGCGAATACTGGCAAAGGTCACTTTATTCTTATTAAAGAAACTCGAAAAGCCAAGACGGGGTGACAAAAATATACTGTTAAAAAAAGAACCTCAAATCAAACACGTCTATCCATTTTTTTATAACAAGAATGTATCTTGAGAATCTTGACAAAATCTGCAATGTTATCGGTCCTGACATGACATCTCGGTTTCAGTCACTTTCCAGCCATCGTAACGTAACTTCCTTCTGTCTCTTATATAAATATTTTTCATGTTAATAATTCTGATGAGCTTTTCACTTTGGTACCTGGACTTCGGGAATTATAATTAAACTGGTCGAGTTCGAATTCCGGTCGGGTTCGTCACATTTACTTACGCTTTGAGAAAGGTCCGTCTCTTCTCCTCCACTAACTAGAGGTTGAATAGCTGAACAGACAGGACTCTATAGCTTTGGTTGGCAACGAGTCTACCGCAAAAATAAGCAACCTACTCCGGGAAATCTTCTGCCTTGTCAGTCGTGATTCGAAAGAGACATAGTTACCCAAGCGGTTAACACGTATGTCACTTGAATGAACGGCACTAAATTGTTAGCTAGCTCTCATCATTTTACTATCGGAATTGCTAGCTGTAAGCATAACTTCTATTCTAATTCTTTTTCTTGCCTTGCATTTCTCGCTTGTCGAACTCTCGTCTGACTTCTTGCTACGATCTTTAGAAATTAATTTTCTGTTTCCTTAAACTCTGTTCTTTTATTGTCCTTTCTCCTCAATAAAGTTTTCTGTTTCTTTCACTCTCGCTTCTTAGGGGATTTAACCCCTTCCTTGGAGTGAAATGAACTTTAAAATGTATATTAACGAAGAAGGAGATTATATAAAAAAAATAAATATTTCTTTCTTTTTCTTCGTTATACTTCGGACCTACTGATGAACCTGCCTATTCTTTTTTGAAGATATTTACTGAACGGAGTTCTTACTGGCACAAGGCTATAATTTGGGGCATCTAATGATAAGTGGAATTTCTACATACTTAATGGTGCAAGAGCCAACCTTCCTTACTTTCACGGTACAGAAAATAACGCTTACATATTTATTAAGCTTAGCTGAGTTTTACAAATATACACAAAAAAAGTCATCCAGGAAGGATCGAACTCTGTATTGCTTTGTGAAACAGTGTAGCTAATTGTTGAAAAAAACATTTTAAAAAAAAATGGAGAAGAACCTGTCTTTATTAATCTGGTATGTTCTTTTTGTTCGTGTAAGAATGATAAAAGAGAAATATTTGATGGGTTTGCAGCCTGGAAGATTAACCCAACAAGCAAAGGTATTTTTTTGTTCGGCGAGTTGATTCATCAATCATTAATGTCAACACAAGGGCTACGAAAATGTACCACACATTTTTCTTTTTTTCGTTCCATACCCAGGTGGTTATTTACAAGCGGCCCCTCCATCTAATACTTGAGTCAATAACGTCTTTATTTCCTAACAGTTGTTGGCGTTTCCTTGTCTGTTAATGTTAAAAGGGATTGGCTAACAAGGAGAAAAACCCAAGAGAAGGGGTTTTGTGCCTCACATGATGTTGGCGAAAATAAGCGTCATTTAGGTAAGGGTTGAAAATATCTTTTGTATTGCATCGGACATTTTCCTGTTGTGGTCGGGAAACATTCTGTGAGTGATCACCTGATTTTAAATAAAGTCTATTGACATTTCTTCTTTTATGCTTTTTTTTTTTTCTTTTGAGCTTCGTCCAGAAAAAGGGCCAAATAGTGGAAATAAGAACTGAATGATTATGTTACTCCAAACGTGTACATCTAAAGGGACTGTCTCTCTTTAGAAATCAGTATTCGAACTTTTGACCTTTCAGCATCGTAGCGGTCGTGAGAAAGACGTAATTACCTCAGACATTATGAATGGCCTATTTACTAAGTTTAACTTATTACGTTACTCGAACAAAATGATAGGAAATGGATGTTTGAAGATTGTGCTGCGCCATCTTCCAAGTAGAGTAGACATTCTTGGTATTTGGAAAGATTAATATGGCACAAGTATGAATAAGAGGAAATTGTAATAGGAAAGTTGTGCTGATCCAATGTTCCAGGAAAGGGAGAACATGCCGACCCTGAACACATAGAGCTATAAAAATATTATAAAATATTGTAAAAATTATTACATTTATTATAAAAAATGTTCTCACCTGAAATACTTAAAATACAACGACACTGCACGTTTCAAAATTATGTAAC
>OZ010578.1:3061483-3071483 GCA_963932145.1 Acanthosepion lycidas
CAACTCCTCGAACGAAGCCAGAGCCCCATCCTAGCTAAACAATAATCTGTGTTTAGTGTGATTGAGAAGGGCTAATCTACTACGAATGACTTGAAAAAAAAGAGAAAAAACAAAACAAAACATGACCATGCATGGCTTTATGTTCAGCAAATGCAACGGTTCAGTGAGGCAACCCAGCTAAAACTACCCCGGCCGACGACACAGCGTGCTTATCCAACGCGACAATGCCCGCCACAAAGCCACTCATTTGACCAGAGCTTGGTTGGTAAATTCTACCACGCCCATCATATTCTCTTATTTATCATCTTTTTCGGTCGCTTTTTATCAGTCTACGAGGTATTTTGTTCACTGTGTTGAGTTTAAAATGTGGCTCGAAGAGGTCTTCGAGACAGGACCGGGTGATTTCTACCGTCAAGACATTGACAAGCTAGTGGAAGGTTAAAAAAGGAAGGAGAATATATTATTGAACTATTTGTTAAAGTTGTTAATGAATCTTAGGATTAAAATAATAAATGGTAAAAACGAAGGAATTTATCTGACAACCCTTAAGTCTCTTATATCCGGGTTTCTCGTATATCCGAGTCTCTTATATCCGGGTTACACTGTATCTATATATCTTACACTTTTATCTAGCTAAATAAATGAGTTTGTTGTTATGGGGTACAGGTAGGGGGGAATGTACATATTATGAGGCTATCCTCATAATATGTACATTCCGCCCACTCCCTGTACCCCATCACAACAAACTCATTTATTAAATCTGTACCTGGTGTTACTCTTGAAAAAAGTGTTTATATTATTTGTGGATTTGGTTGCAATTGAGCTTCTTGCACAGTTCCTAGGGGATTCCCCTTCCAAACCAGTTCTGTCACTGTTTACATTCATTCTTGTTTATTTTAGAAGCATTCAGTTACAATTCCGAACCATGAAATTCGCATGCAGTTGGCAGAATTTATAGACTAAATCAGCAAAGCGTTAAACAAATGGGACACCACGTGCGGATTAAATTCACTACTCGTTTTCTAATCAAATTTAGTATATAAAGTAGAATATATATATATATATATATATATATATATATATATATATATATATATATATATATATATATATATATATATACCCAAGTATAGGATTGGTGTATACGGAATAAATTCCAATAACCAAAAAATACTATTCTTATAAGAATGCTCAATACAGAGTAGAGCAAATATAATTTATTCGAAAATTATAACATAAAAATGTTATAAATAAAAAATAGCCATTTTGCTTCAACACTTCCGGTGTCTTATCAAGTGATTGTGTTGAATGTCTACATTCTGGTGTCTACATTCTGGTCTCTTATCAAGTGATGGTGTTGACATTCAACATCACTTGATTACACCAGGAGTGTTGAAGGAAAATGGCTGTTTTTGTATGGATTATATATATATATATATATATATATATATATATATATATATACTACGCTTGTATTTGTCTAATAGAAATTCATCAGGAGAGCGATCTCTTTAGTAATCTCAAGGGTGTGGTATTGAAGGTTGCTGCAGGAATTCTCTAACTCTGACAATCTTCTCAATAATCAAGTCCTCCCTGTCAAATTGGTCGATGAAGGTCTTTGTTAATGGCTGGTCCTCTGGACAACCCCTTGAGATCAATGTATGCGTCCTCCTATGCCCTTTTCTCAGTCCTACCCTTTTTCTGTTTTATATTAACTAAGAACGCTTTCAGATCATTAGTAAATATATATGCAAACTATACCACATTTTATAGCTTCACCTCCAAAGATCGAAATGACCAATACCTGGCAACTCATCTCTGTTCTAATCTCGTTCTTACAGGCTTAAGGCCATATCACGTTGAAACACCGGTTCCAGTACGATCACCGAAATTAAACAACGTCGAGCCTCTTCAGTACTTAAATAGGTGACCGCTTAGGAAAACCAGGTGTTGTAAAGTTGGGTGTGCGGCTGGTGTAATGGATAGTGGCTCAGAATTGTTAACCGGAGAGTCGATTTCCATTTCCGGTTAGGTTCTTTACATTCACTTACACGCAAATAACCCTGGGAATTGTATGAATCCACCTCTTCTCTCCCTAGCTATGGCTTAATTAACAGGACTTGTATCACTAAACCATTATTATTTCCAAAAATTTCTTACAATCTAAAAATAATTTCTGGCTTTAAATAACCTGCAATGGTTTGATAAGCCGTACAAAACGAATCATTAAAAAGTAAGCATGGAGTAGACAGTAAGTATCAAGCTCACTTCTTATTCATAATGATTTGAAGACCTACCTAAACCTCGTATTCTTTTCGCTATTGGTGCTTACGCTAGATTGCAGACCAACATGACACAGTTCACTCCAAAAAGACAGGTCTTGTTAAGATTGCATAACATGATTAGTTTAGTAAAAAAAAAAAATTGGTTCCTTATTACAAGCACTAAAACGAAGCCGTGATTTTTTAGCGAGAATACCTAAGGAGGTACCTCCTGATAACTTAGATCTCAAGATTCTTATCATAGGCTCGAATAGATAATATATGTACAATTAAGTGTCGAGACCCCCACATCCGAAATTCTTGTTTATTTCTGGACTCGCGGCGTCTGTGCAGATAATTTCGATATGGGTCTTCTGGTCGCCTATTTTATTGCGTAGGTTGCGTAAGGCTTGTCGTCATGGCAAATGGAATCAGCGAACCGGTATCGAATTCTGGCAAATGTTTTTGGCTGTCGCTTGAATGAGAAAATGATAAATATAGTTCAGATTTTGTTCTTTCACTTCAACGCATACAACTAACAAAGTATTTCGTTATTACCATCCTACAATGGTTGCCAGTCACTCCGCCATAACTATTATATCAGTAAGAGTCTGTTTTTAGTGCTGTGGTCTTGGAGAGGTTTCAATCAATATCTAGCATCCCTTCATTATCTTCCGTTGCAATTACCTTAGAAATAAAAAAAAAATCATAAATTTTACTTAATAATGATCCCAAGAATTTCGATGCTGCCAATTAAAATATACCAAAGACTTACCACAAAATGCTTCCTCGATGTGAAACATTGTATGTCCTCGATAAAGAAAGACTAAATATTAGGTTGGTGCAAAAATAATATCGTTTTTTGACGTATTTTTTAACGTCAAAAAACGATATTGTTTTTTCACCAACCTAATATGAACCCAGTAGCCAACCTTGTGGAATATAATCATAGTCTCATCACGATAGGGACACACATTCTCAGAACGATAGGTTTTTCTACTGTGATTTTCAACGGGGTGAGATTATAACCCCACATCCAACCTGTTTTGAAATCAGAACTTTCCTTCTCCTAAGTTGGTTGCCAGCCAAAGTTAGAAAGCTCAGTTTACTCTATTATGAACACCTAGCTGAGAGTGGGGAAGGGGAGAATGTCGTTTTCATTAAGAAAGAAACTAATTTATTAAAGCGAAAATATATAGAAAGTGCTCTAATTTCTGAATATTCAACGGTAAATTTACGTCCGGATTCGTACAACATGTCGCCTTTCTTAAAAAAATCTTCTGCCATTATGTGGGATGGAAGCTGAATGAGGATCGGTTAGGTGGTGCATCAAGTCACAGGGAACAGTTGACAAATAGAGAGGGAAAATCGAAGACATTTTCCCTGGTAATGTGGAACTGAAAAAAGGGTCATCTGGATTGTCTCATCCCTACGAATTAAAATGATGCACCAAAGCAAAAACGAATTGAGAAATAAAAACAGAATGAACTCGATTCAAGAGTTGGGATGATAAAAATGGATTCCGTCGTAACAGGCCGGTGGTCTGGTTTATATTTTCTCTAAGACGATATTCGGTTCAAGAATGAAGAACAATGTGTCTCCTTGTTGAGTATTTAGATAAACAAATATATTTTCGTTGACGAAAACAAATTGGAAAATAATTTTATCTATCGTTCGGAATGTTAAAATGAGAAGCAGTGGTCTGGTTTGTGTTCTCGCTAAACAGCGTTAATAGTAGGGAAGTGGAAGGGAGTCAGAGAATTGAAATTAATGAGGAGAATAAACTTCACCCTTTCACCTAGGCACTTTAAAAATTAGATTTGTTACAAAGACAGTTGCGCCAGCCCTGAGAAGTGAGCAGAGATAGAATACCGATAAGGAAGGTGGGAGTGGCAGAATTTAGCCCCGCCTGTGTGGAGTTGTGGTGCACCAGAAGCTTCAATACGAACATTTGAGGATGTCCTGTGTGTCAATCTGTGGACAGTGCAGAGGATTCGGAAAGAGTTGGATGAGTCTAATGGTGATTACGAAGGTGAGAAGCCACTGTGACGTATTTATCTACATGTTTTATTCATTTTGCCAAAAGAATTTGATCATTCTTTTACCTTAGGCAGTGGGAAATTTGAATGAAGGCGATACATTATGAGTACCTGCTGGGGTGGGGGGAGCCATGTTTTTAAGAAATTGCTCATTTTTAACCATTTCCCCTAAAGCAATGCAATAAAGCCCCTAAGACACAAGGGTTTACTTATTGTGAAAGAATAAGAAAAAAGAGAAACATTATGAAGGAACGAGAACAATAGAAGTGTCATCAGGAAAACAGTAGATAACGATTGACATTAGATTAGACATTTTGGAAAGTCAAAGTTGGCTGGAAAGCATGAAAGAGAATTCCACAAGCGAGAAGTTGCCAAAAAGAAATTATTAACGTAGAAATTACAATTACATCTAGCCAATTCAATTTTAAATACATGAGACCTTATTGCTAATTTATTACTGTTCGTAAATTTAAAAATTCTAGCTAGCATAGCGAAGAGTTCATTAGAACAATTACCATGAAAGTATTTATTTTAAAATGCACAGGAAAATTAAGTTTTCCGAGGTGAGAAAGTGACAGGTCATGACCAATAATATTGTTGATTCTTCTTTGGAATTTAACAAAAATATCTAAATGTACAGCAAGAATTACCAAAACTGCAGCATGGTAGGCAACTTACGATTCCGTGAAATATCAAATGATCGCTTAATCTCTGGGTGGGCTTCAGACCATAACGTTTTCTTTCTTTCCCTCTTTTAATTCGATACTTTACTCAATACTAACACCACCCAAGTAGTTACAATTTCTTTTAATGACTTCATTGCAAAGAACCACCAATTTTTTCTTCATGCGACCTGATAAAAATGTTACCCTTATACGAATCTGTCTCTCACTTCGGTCAAATGGCATCAACTATAAGGGGTTGGTGCGATATTTTAAATGGAATTCTATTTATTAAGGAGTTTATATTGTGTCCCAAAGTTCAGGAGACATAATCTCATTCAGAAAATTATATATGAAGTGGTGCTGAAAATTTCTCAGCCCGACCCACTTCTCAAAATCATATCTTTCTTAAATCAATAGTTAAAATGGCTAGGAGCGAGGGAAGCGCGTGGATCTTGGTAAAGACCATACTTCTTCGAACGTTGTGGACTGGCGCTACACAATCACAAACAAAGAATTGTACTAGATAACAGAAGCCACATCACTTGAGTACTTTCAACAACAGCAATAACTAAAATGGATATCATATATAACTCGAAGAGTGTTCCACACTACTTCAAACAAAAGGCTAGGAAGGAAACCGCCGTCAATACTGGAAAGAGCGATAACAGTTACTGGAGTTGAGAAAGTTATTTTCTTGAAAAATTGATTTAATAGGAAAAAAAAAGTTCCAATCGATAGCAATACAGGCTGTTCAGTCAACGAATGTCGAATGTTTCCTTATAAGGAAACGGCTAACATTATCATTACCATTTGTGTATATATATACCGTTTATCGTTGGGCAACTCGAGGCAATGTAATGGTTAGCAAGCATGTCTCTCTAGAATAATTACAACAGAGTAGTGAGTTCGATCCTCACTGGGTACCCCCTACTTGCGGCCTTGTGCCATATCTAAGCTATGGTTGGAAAATCACTATATCATTTATTGTATCTTCTTGCACTGTAACTTATATTGACTAAGTGATGTTATTATATACATAGATACACTATACTATACAGTGGAACCTCGGTTCACGAATTTAATTCGTTCGTAAACCGAAAATATTTTCCAATAGGAATCACTGTAAAATGGATTCATCCGTTCTTGGTTCCAAGATGATTGTTTATTTAAACTTTAACAACAGTACTTTGTGCACAAGTTTATGCACAAAACTAATGAAAATCATTAAATCTAAGAAAAGAATAAATAAATCTAATACTAAACAGATAAGATATAGACAAACATTTCAATTTAACTGTATTTGTAAGTAGGAGAGTTAATGATGTAAGTGGAAAGGGAAGGAAAGAGATGTTATTGTTTGGAAAAGGGGAAGGAAAGAGATGATCGTCTCTTTATTCATAAGGATTGTATAGATCGTTAATTTTACCATACAAAACTGAGTCGGAAGAGACAATATCATCAACAAATGTTTTTTTTTTTCTTTTAATTTTTCTTTTTCCGTTACCACTGTTATCTTTCTTTGCAGCTATGACGAAGGAATAATAAAGAAAAAAACAATGCACAGTACAATAAAAAAAAAGAAAAGAAAAGCACATCACAACATACGAATGTGTACAATATGCTGGTCGACTAAGAAATGACCCCTTTCGCGTTAAGTCGGTTCGGCTGCATTCGGCAATGTTGTTCGAAAACCGAAATTTTGTTTGATAACCGAGGCATTTTCATCTGGAATTTTCTGTTCGAAAACCGATTTGCTCGTCGTGTGAGACGTTCGAGAACCGAGGTTCCTCTGTATATGTCTTCACTCGGAAGAAAGTAAGGAAAAGATAGTAAGGTTTTTTGTGTTTATATCTGTGTGCGGGTCAATGTTTCTTTGTCGAGTTTGTGAATTAATTAATGCTATTTATATTATATAAAACATTTAAACGATTCAAAACTTTCGTGAGAAATGGGATGCTCATCGTCGGTAGTTCTCAATTAAATCTTAAATATCATCGATGTTTTTGTTACAAGCTGATATTGATCCGTTTTTCATTTTCAACTTCATCTCGTCCTTCTTTGAAATGAATTACTCATTTGTAAATTACTGAATTTTTTCTAAGAAATTATTTACTTTTCTAAACTCACCAATAATGTCCTCGGTCTTCCAATGAATTTTGACTAAAATTTGATATCAGTTCTTTCTTCAGTTTTGTGAGGGTCCATACTGCTCTATAGAAGGTAGTTTTAAAACTGACGTAAACTTCGATGAATTTATTTTGAAATAAATCCGTTCTAAAGAGGTTATAACACGTAAGTCTAAATTAAATGTGCTGTAAACACATAACAAAATATTTTCCAGGAAATTTTAGAATTTTCCTCATATTTGCGATCAAGATAAAAATTCCGAAAAAGGTTTGGATTGAACTGTCAATTTTAATATCAAAATAAGATTTTACTTTTAGTTAAGTTCACTAAAAACAAGAATTAATAGACGCTAAATGAGGTGTGTGATATTTTTTTAATCCTAAAAATATTAAAAAAGAGAGAAAATAAATGAACAGGAATTAAGACGATAGAAGATAACGATTGACATTGCATTTTAATTTTTTGAAAAAGTTGACAAGAAAGCAAGAAGCTGGAAGAGTATTTCACAAATCTGGTACTGCGCTTACATTCATAAAGTCTACGTACCATAAAAGAAAGTAATATTTATTTTGTAAAAATTCAAAAATGTGACAGAAAGCTAAAAAGTGGGTATGAGGAAGGCTGGTCTTCATCTGTCTTATAATTAAACTTAGCTAGCCACAATTACAAACAGAAAGATACTACAGTATTCCTTACACCAAAACAACACATTCTTACTTACCATTCTTTCTGCAGTCACCACAATGCCTCAGAGTCTCTATGATGTCCTCTATGAAGTCCTAAATAGTCCCCATAGAAGAAAGTTCATTAGAACAATAAGCCATGAAAATATTTATAGAAAAGTCAGAAGATACGTTACAACAATGGGAAAGTGACTGAAGTGACAAAAGCCGAGATACCAGATCAGGACATTGCAGATACTTCTATGTATTTTTTTTAATCTGTAAAAAATATAGCAGAAGCACCAGACTAGAATATATGAATATAAGACGAGATAAAAGGAAGTGAAGATTATGAGGATAAGGGTGATAGATAGCAATTCAACTTTGACTGGATAGAGAATGTAGTATTCAAGGAAACATCCAGGAGGAAGTCTATTCTACGTAGTAGGGGTTCTCGAGAAGACGATGTCTGGCTGGAACTTTCCCCTTACAAATGAAATACGAAGGAAACACGTGTGATTCGAATCTGTAGATATAGCGTGCCCAGTCCTATCAATAAAGATCTGAAGTGGTCGATTGGTACACATCTGAACATTTGCCATGGAAATAGCGTTAGAGTAGAGATAGGCTTGCAATGATGTGTCTGTGGGTAAAGAGGCAACAGAGTGGAAAATAGGCCCACAACACCGCGCAAACAATTTCAAACTCTATCGAGGCTAGAAAGTGCTGTTTGAACAGTTCCAGCTCAGACGTGCGAGCATAAAGAATATAGAATTAAGAAATCATTGCATACTGGACAGCTTGCTTGTTGGTTGAGACAGTTGCATGTTTTCTTACAGTCACCAGACAAGGTTGGAGATCATATAAAAATCAGGTTTTCAAATGCTGGTTTTTAGGTACGGCAAGCTCCCATATATAGAAGATTGTCACAGAATAATCTCTTTTAATCCCATTCCCACGCCAGTGATTTGACCCTATCCCATACTAAGTATAGCAATAACAATATACAATCAGAAAGTGATTTTATACGCATGCGCATTTGAGCCTTCGCACGCCCATATCGCCATATTGCGTTTCATCCCTGAAACTGTTTCTTCCCCGTTTCATAAAAATAAAACGGAAAGTCAATAAATAAAATATCCGATGGGCCGCACATTGAGGCAAGTCACCCAAACCGACGAGGAGTTTAGAACTAAACACGGCTTCTTTTATCATTCATTTTCTTTATCAACAAAAGCGCTTTGGACGGGAAACGGAGAATGGGTCATGAAAAGAGAACTCTTTTAGGACACCGTTTCCCCAAGTGCATAAATACCATGAAGGACTGTTTCTTCCGCAACACCCAGTTGTTGTCTTCCTTCCTTCCTTCCTTCCTTCCTTTCTCTCTTTTTCTCTCTCTCTTTTTCTCTCCCTCTCTCTCTTTCTCTGTTTTTCTCTCTTTGTTTTCCACCGTGTAGCATTATATCTTCCTTGCTTTTATAGATTAACTTATTTCCCTCTCCCCATCTATCTATCTATCTATCTATCTATCTATCTATCTATCTATCTATCTGTTCCCCACCCTATCTATCTATCTATCTATCTATCTATCTATCTACAGGGTGAATAATTTATTAAAAGTATATTTACACATAAACATTTTATTTACTCGTTATTTAATTGTCATATGTGATGTTCAAAATGTCTTCCTTTTTTTTTTCAAAACACATTTCAATTCTGTGCCTGTATTATTCATTAACATGCCGGAGAGTTTCATCAGCCATTTTACTGCATACAGATTTAATTCTTTAAGTTTTTCAATAATTCTTGGGTGCGTTTAATAAACAACTGATTTCAAAGAATTGCGGTTATATTAAATGAGTTCCATTTATAAATTATTTGTCCTGCAGTGGATGGATGGATGGAGCTGCAATCGTTTTTAGATGGACTTGTAGCTTTCCCCTGACTGGCGAAAAATCAGTAACTCCTTCCTGGTGACATCAGAAACCTCCTTTTCTCTCGGCATTGTTGATCTTTGAGGCAGTACAGTAGCTTAGCTGTTATTATCATTATTATATTTTTATTATAATAAATCACAATAAAAACATCTGACAAGTTATGCCCCCGCCTTTAACTTACGAAAAGAGGTAATTTTTTTAATTATTTTTATCATTAGTTACTTATCATCGCCTGAAGAAGTAACATCTTATTACTGAAACATGAAAGTTTTTGTGTAGCCATGTAAAATGATTTTATTATAATAAAAA
>OZ010578.1:3076483-3093983 GCA_963932145.1 Acanthosepion lycidas
TTGTTGTTAAGCTCAAATATTTAACGATTCGATAGGGGAATTTCTACGGATATTTTATGATCGTATAAGTCACCGTGTGCTCATTCAATGAGGATTTACTTAGCAATTAAGAATTTTCAAATACGAAAACCGTGACGTTTTCACCGTTTAAAACTAGTTATTATCATTATTATTAACAAATCCACGTACAAAAACACACACACAAATACTTCATAAAGTATAACTGTTCGTCCTGAAAAGTTCTCAGTCCTATCAAGAACCCTTTTAAATAAACGAAAACTTCTCAGCACCCCCTCGTATTATACTTACTCAGTCCAAGCTAAATTCATAAATTAACACCGGAGATTAAGTGACGAAAAGTCTCTTTACTACACTAGCATCTTTCTTCCAACTCTCGTTGCTTTCGATAATGCTTTTGATTAGATAGTTTCTACTGTTTGCCTAACTTCCAGTTCTACCCACAGCTTTTCCTGAAATCGTTGGAGCTGCTCTCAACATTCAGATAATATCAGCCACTATTCCTTTGTTCTCTGGCAAGGTCCAAATCCTTATCTAGCTGTTTCATTTTCTTTCACATCTGTTCCGTTATTCGCCAGAACAGCTATATCAGTCAATCAGGAAAATAATATTATGGTTTGATTTGAATTTCCTTAATCAGCAGGTATTCGCCGTAGCCTAATCGGTAAGGTAAAATTATCCAGAATATGGTAGGCCCGTTTTAGTCACATCGGATTTTCATTCGTTATTTCTGGTCTGTCGAATCGTAGAATGACAGTTTTTGAGTTGCGATATAAAAAAAGGGAAAAAATGGGGAAAAAATTAAATTCGCAGAGAATTCGAGAAACATGTAAAACATGGTTGCGCAGAGGACACTTGAAAAATGTGGCAGAACAATTAAGATTATATGTCCAAAATAAATGTAGTTGAAGTGCATTAAGTCCAAATTAAAGAAGACGCCAAAGCAGCAAATGTTGCTTCTGTGAAGATACATATTTGCATCGAATTGCACCAAAAGTCGCGATGAGTAGGATTAGTGATTAACTAGTAATCGTGCAAATGAACATCTAAACAAATGACTTTGAAATTCAAACAGATCAGCCACGCCAGGGCACAAAACCGATTCCATTCCTTGTCGCCAAAGACAAGAAACTTTATTTACATTGTTCGTACTGTTGTCCTCATCTTTATTGTCATGTTCATGACGTTTCGGACGTTGTACGCTGCGGTCTTCTTCAGGTGATTGGAATTTCGAACTGAACCCTTCATTTCGCCTACAGGGGTAGATTGTTCGAGTTCCACGTGCCATGCCTCTTCCGAATGTCTCAGTTATCTCTCTTTAACTCAACAACTCAACTCTCCAAGTTTTCTCGTTCTTTCACACTCTTCTTGCGTCTTCATGGTTTTATTGCCTTGCTTGGAGTGAAGTGATTAAAAAGAAAATCTTTCGTTATTCTAATGCACTTCCGGATTCCGGTGCCACTTTTTCAGGCGCCTTTTACTTCCTAAAGTGAAGTCTATTCAGTCTGTTTATCCCCAAGTGAATATATGTTGTAAAAGATGTGAACAGATGTCACTTGCTAAGCACGTTGCATGTGGTGCTCATAAGATAATAAATGTGGCAAAGTGTTGAATGTTCTCTGTATGTCGCTCCAAATCGATGTTGCGAAGATATGAGTAAAGAAAACATCATGTAAGGAACAGAGGTAAACGAAATTCTACGTAACCATCGAAGTTTGGGATCAGTGAGATAAAGGCTAACAGAAACGCGAAAAATGAAATAAATATCTGACGAAAAATACCATTTATCTAAGAGATTTCGAATAATAACACATTCTCAGGTAAATTGTTTGATACTCTTGATGTTGAAATTGACTTTATTGGAGTCAATAGAATTATTATTTACATTATTTACACTATTATATTTATAAATTTTGAGTTCAATTCCTGAGCCCGGTATTGCAGGCTTTGATTGAAGGGAAAGAGGGAGAGCTATAAGTGAGCAGATAAACAAGAACAAGACGGGGTATCCCTAGATGTCGACATGGAAAAGTGGGAAATCTTCAGCCGTAAATTAAATAAAGTGTTCAGTTTAAAATTAGTGAAGATCGACAAGTACCTGAAGAAGACCGGGGGGCAAAACTGCCGAAACGTTGTGATAATGATAACCAAGATGGGGACAATAGTCTGAGTGGAAATAATGCAAATAGAATTCTCTTTGCTAACATAGTCTCACTAAATATATTTATTTGATATTCGTCAAGAAAATATTCATTTCAAGTAACGAGGGTATCTTTCCAGGCAATGATCTTTCTATTGGTTTAAGAGGGGAAGAAACTGAGTCAATCTTTCATGTCTAAGATTTCCCAGAAATCGGGTTTTGAAAGAGACCGACAAATTTTTTACGCTAACCCCAAGAGTACGTAAGGGCCGTAGCTTAAAGCGAAATTATGTCAGATTTAGTCCATGTGGATACAAATAAACTCGCCAATATATCCAATTTATTTTACAAAATCCTAGCTGAACGGATTAGGGACATATCTTGAAAACCGTTCGTATTCAGACATCAAGAATTATGATATTTACTAAATTGTGTGAGTCTACACGTTAAATCAACGTTGTGTCAAATTTGCCTCGGTGTAAAAACAAATAGCATACACCCGATTTATAATTCTTTACATTATTTACATAATTCGGGCTGTTATCCTCATCTTTATTGCCATATTCACAACGTTTCCGCCTTTGTACGCTCCGGCCTTCTTCAGATGATTGGAATTTCGAACCGAAAACTTTATTTCGTCCATCGGATGTCTCGGTTATTTCCATTTAACTTAACTCTCCAAGTTTTTTGGTTCACCACTGCTGTAGCCTGGTATTGAACTCACAAGTGGGTCTAAGTTCCGTTATTATTATTTCATATTTTTTACCAAAGCTTATATTGCATTTTTTGTGTGTTGTTATTCATTGCTTTTTTCTATCACTCATTACTGGTTCCCATGTTATTTTCATTTCTATGCTTGGTCGGCTCAGGATATTTTTGCGGCCTAGCATATGTGCCGATTCCTTAAGTTTTCGTATTTTCCAGTGATACTCTCTATCTATTTTTGCAAACTCATCCAGTGATGCTCTCTGTCTATTATTTCAATCTCATCCCTCCATATATGGTCAGCGATGCCTGATTTTTCTATTTCACCCCACCTCTTTACAATGTCCTTGCATTCTTACCTCATCCCATTAAGCTTGGTTTGGTTTGGTTTGTTTTACAGCATATTAACCTCAATGGGTTGTTTAATGCCAACAAAACTTTTATTGCTGGTAATTTTTTTTTTTCAAAAAAGTATTGCTGGTAATATTTCCCTTCAAAAAAGTATTGCTGGTAATATTTCCCTTCAAAAAAGTATTGCTGGTAATATTTTTTCCAAAAATGTATTGCTGGTAATAATGTATTGCTGGTAATAATTTTTCATCAAAAATTTATTGCTGGTAATTTTTTTATAAAAAATATTGCTGTTATTAAACCTACTTTCACACTTTCATAGTGTTTTGACTCCCGTTTTGGGGTTCACTATTTACCCATAGCTGGGACCCTAACAGATGCTACCACGCTGGCATACGCTCCTCAAAACCTCCTGACCAGAGACATTTTTGCTGGACGTAGTTTATCATCTTACCCAGGGCGCGGAAGTAGTTTACGTCTTGCCCAGGACGCCTCATTTGGGTGGGGTCTTGCCCTCTGCTGAGGTGCAGTATTGTGAAACCCCAGCCGACAGGGCTATGAAACATCCGCAAGAGGCATGGCACATAGAACTAGAACAATCTACCCCAGTGGACGAAATAGAGGGGTTTGGCTCGAAATTCCAATCACCCGAAGAAGGCAGTAGCGTACAACAACCGAAACGTTGTGGATATGACAATAAAGACAAGGATAACAGTCCAAATAATGTAACTACATCTGATTTATATTGCAAACATTTCACTAGGCAAATTATGAATTCATCTTGGAAATCTTACGTCATCTGATAAACAGGCATGTGGCAATTAATTAGATGCTAGCTTAATTATAATTAATTGTTTAACTAAACGTCCTTGTATATCAAGTTTGTTTCGAAATATATTCTGTAAGTTTTTTTCATCCATTATTGATGGATTCTTTTTTGGAAGGAGCCTTTTATGAAAAAATAATAAAGCTAAACTCAAGAGGGATATTGATAATAAAAAAAGAGGGAAAAGGTTTTTCAGGTGTCAAATGACAGAGGAAATTCCTATTCTTTCTTTTCAAACATAAGTTTTCGAATTCGGTAACTGTCATCAGACGAGTCTCTCGCCATTACAATTATTACGACCAACTCAATATATGAACAGTTCAAATCTAAACATTTTTTCACATAACCACACCTGCTCACTGACAGTGTAAGCTCTTACTCTCCTTCGCCTTACTCTTCAGTTGTCAATCTTAAATCTTTTGTCTTATTCCCAACACTAAAGTAAAAAAAAATTATTCCCGTCACTTTCTCTTATTCTTTACATCAATGATATTTACCCAACAGGAACACCAACGGTTTTTACCAAAAGAGACGTGGCACGCCATTGCGCTACGAGGACTTTGCAGGTGTCATGTGAAAGTGAATCTGTATCGTGATTCAGAACAGCTTTCAACGTTTCAACATGATTGCAAACAGTAGTTATTGACGTTATCAACATAGAAATGTCGATCTCTGCCTTTACCAAATGCTTTTGTCCGAAGTAAACAGAGTATACATTGTTGTTACAATCAACGGTAAGGACACGACTCACGCCAAAAATGAATAGGTTTTACTTAATAGTCTCAAACACATGAATAGTGATTTTGACAATTCGGCTATGCCAAAAGGAAGCTCTAAATGTCTTCTTTTCAAAGTAAAAACGTGAACGATCTTGATTTGATAAGGAAAGAAAAACAACCGTTAATGAATGCATCCGTAACTTTTATTTGCAGTTTTCTCTTAGCCTTATTCTTACTGTGTCTAATTTATAAATTAAATTTGATCATAGGTTAGCATGATCAGGAAGACATATGCATGGTTCTATATTATTCCAAGTCTCAGGCCTTCGTTGATTGTCTTGGAACATATCCTCCAGGATAAGGATACATTAAGCGTGGGTATACATATGTGTGTGTGGGATATATATATATATATATATATATATATATATATATATATATATATATATATATATATCCCACTAAATAAAATAAAAATAAAATAAAAGTAAAAATAACATGTAGAGCGTTTAACTTAAAAAATCAGGAGATCAGTTGAATCCGCTACCTTGATTTCAACCTTACGGTATCCTCAGGCAATTTTTATCAAATGACGTCTCAACACTTTATTTAAAAAAAATATATATTTAAGATTAAGCTACGTTTATTGAATATATATGGACACCTGACAATGCTGCTGTTAGGGGGTCCACCCCTTTGTATACAAGTGGACTCGCCCAGTGTGTACTTGTACTGCTGCCAGTGAATACCCAGTGAGGGTGATACAGTAATACAGTAAGAGAGTGAGAGTGTGAGGTAACCGCTTTGTAGGAGTCAAAGTTGCGAGCACGTAGACTCAGAATGAAGTCCGACTTCGATACTGAATTTCCCAGACTGTATATATATTATTATTGCTACTAACCGCATTTCTGGATCTACTAACCGTATTACCAATTGTATTATTACGTCAATACATTTATTTGCTATATTTCATTCCTGCGTTTGTCATTCATTTGAGACCGGATTTCATCCCAGAATCCACAACAAATTGCCGACGAGCGATTCGAACTCACACTGGAAAAACAAACAACAAATTTTTTTTTCCCTCGTCGTCACAACAAATTGGCGACGAGCGATTCGAACTCACACGAGAAGAAGAAATAGAAAAATCTTCCCCTCGTCCACAACAAATTGACGACAAAGAGTCACGAATATTAAAAATACGTAAAATTGAGTTATCATGGAAGATTTTTTAAATATTTTGGTAGAATTGATAAAATACCAAAATGATCAACAATTACAACTACAAGAAAGAATGGAAGAAAAATGGAAAAAGCAATTGCTACAAACGCAAAAGGAAAATCAAGAAAGACGAATAGAGCTCCAGGAACTAATATTGAAAGTAGCGGGTAACAAGCAATTAGATATTGAAAAAGAGGCAACTTTTTCGCAAGACGCAGTGTGGAATACCATAGAGATTTTCAAATATTCTCGAGATGAGGATAAAAATTTCGGAGATTACTTCAGAAGACATGAAGACATCTTTAACATCGACTGTCAAACCTGGACAGAAGCAAAAAAGCTGCGTCTATTGCTTAGAAAATTAGGAACTGAAGAATATACAAAGTTCGTGTATTATATCTTGCCAAAAAAGACGAACGAATTAACATTTGACGAAGCAGTGATATGTCTTAAAGAAATCTTCAGTCCGAAAACATCACTCTTCCACAGGAGGTGGAAATGCCTTAATCTGGTAAAGGGCGATAATGAAGATTATTCCACTTTTGCCGTAATCGTAAATAAAAATTGCGACGACTTCAAATTAGCGAAATTAACCCCAAACAATTTCAAGTGTCTCATCTTTGTTTAAGGGTTAGTTTCAACAAAAGATAGTGAAATGCACAAACGAATTCTTTCAAAATTACAAAATGAACCTGGACTGACACTACAACAATTATCGGAAGATTGCCAGAGATGTCTAAGTATAAAGAAATACGCGAAGGACATTGAGGATCATCTGTATCTCATATACGTAAGTTAAACAAAAGTCTACGTTCTTCACCCTCCCCGGAAAGAAAACAAAAATTCAATAATAAGAGAAAAAGTACAACATACAGGGCAAATTATGACGAAAATCGAAGCAAATATAAATCCCCCCATCAGCATGTTATCGATGTGGAGGACTACATTGGAACAAGGATTGCCGTTTTAGATATAAAAGTGTGGAAAAAAGGGCCACAAGGCATCCCAATGTAGGCACAGAAACGATACTAGTAGAATAAGAACTAGTAGGATGCATAACGAAGACAACACCAACATAAGGAAATATGTGGAACTTGAAATTTTAAATAAAAGGATAATATTGCAACTGGATTCGGGTTCCGACCTCACGATAATCAACCTACAGACATGGAGAAAACTTAACAGACCAACCATGTTACATACACAAAAAATTGCCAAGTCGTTTACAGGCAAGCGAATAAAATTCGAAGAAGAAATAATCGTGAATGTTAAATTTCACGCGAGAACAAAAAAAACTTAAGATATACGTTATGAAAGATACTGAAAATCTAGTAGGTATCGACTGGATTCAAAAGTTCAACGTTTGGGATCTACCTATCAGATCTTCTTGCAAAAAGTTAGAGGTTGAACCATCAGATGCTATAAAGTTAAAGGAATAATTATATAACCAATTTCCTGAGGTATTTTCGAGCGGGTTCGGGCGATGCAACAAATTTAAGGCCAGAATTGTATTAAAAGAAAACGTCCAACCAGTTTTTAAAAAGAAGCGAAACGTACTGTTCGCTACTATAGAAAAAATCGACAAAGAATTCGAAAGACTTGAACAAACTGAGATTCTTTCAAAAATAGAGTTTAGTGAGTGGGCGGCGCCGGTAGTTTATCTCAAAAATAAATCAGGAGAAATCCGCGTATGCGCAGATTTTTCGACGGGGCTTAACAAGGCTATAAAAGACCATCATTACACACTACCGAGCCCAGGAGAAATTTTTACAAAGCTCAACGGCGGTAAGATATTTTCAAAAATAGATCTAAGTGACGCTTATCTACAAATCCCAGTACAAGATGAGAGTACGAAAATACTTTGCATTAATACGCACAAAGGGTTGTGCAAATTCAACAGACTACAATTTGGAGTAAAAGTTGCAACAGCAATTTTTCAGCAAACGATGGACACAATACTCACGGGTCAGAATTTTGCGACCGCTTATCTGGATGACATTCTAATTAAGAGCGACAATGTTGAAGAGCACATATCACACATAAATGAAGTTTTCTGAAGACTTCAGGACTTCAGGGTTCAAAGTAAAAGGAGAAAAGTGTGATTTTTTCCTAAATGAAATTAAATACTTAGGTCAGATAATAAATGAAAATGGCAGGAAACTGGACACAGAGAGGGCATCGGCAATTAAAAATATGAGTGAACCAAAAATGTTGCAGAACTACAAAGTTTCCTGGGCCTAGCTAACAGCTATGGTGAATTTATTGATAATATGCATAAACTGAGGGCTCCACTAAATGAGTTACTAAAAAAGGAGAATAATTGGAATTGGACAGAGGACTGTAAAAAAGCATTTAAGGAAATAATACAAAAATTAACTTCGGAGTTAGCATTGATACATTTCGATCCCGAACTCGAAATCATTATTGCAAGTGACGCGAGCTCACATGGAGCATTCTTCAAAAGATGCGTAACGGTACAAACAAACCCGTTGCACACGCATCTAGATCATTATTACCGGCCGAGAGAAACTATTCACAGATCGAAAAGGAGGCATTGGGTATAATTTTCGCAGTAACTCGTTTTCACAAATATATTTATGGGAGAGAGTTCACGCTCCAAACGGACCACAAACCACTTCTTACGATTTTCGGTTCAAAAAAAGGTCTATCAGTCTATAGAGCGAACAAACTTTTAAGATGGGGAGCTGTGTTACTAAACTACAATTTCAAACTTGAGTTCTTACCATCAAAGAAAATAGGACACTCTGATGGACTATCGTGATTAATACCTGCGAAAGACGAACCGTTAGAAGATTCGGTAATTGCGGCATTGCATTCTGAAAATGAAATCAGTAAGATACTATGCAATACAATAAAGAAACTACCTGTAACGCTGCTAGAGATAAGACGAGAAGCAGAAAGAGACGAATTTATTCAGAATACCAAGAAAAAAATAGAAGAGAAGGTGAGGAATTTAGCAGACAGTTTCTCAATCTGTGACAACATATTATTGTATAGCGAGAGAGTAGTAATACCGAAGTCGCTACGAAGACGGATCTTGAAAGATTTTCACTTAGGACATCACGGAAAAAACCGGATAAAATCACTTATGAGAAGTTTTGTCTACTGGCCGAACATGGATGATGATATTACGCAAATGGTGGAATGTTGCAAAGGTTGTGCTGCTGCGGCGAAAGCACCACGCTCTATACAAAAGCCATGGCCTAAAGTCGACAGACCGTGGTCCAGAATCCACGTGGATTACGCAGGACCCATTGAAGGTTACTACTATTTAATAACAGTAGATAGTTTCAGTAAATGGCCAGAGGTTGCCAGATTTAAACACCCGACGAAAGAAAATACCATAAACTTTTTACAGGAACTATTTGCGAGATTTGGCGTCGCGGATTGTTTGGTAAGCGATAACGGCACACAATTTACCTCCAGTGACAAATAAAGCATATCAAGATAACTCTGTACCACCCGGGTTCGAACGGACAAGCTGAAAGATTCGTTCACACACTAAAAAGAGCGTTAAAAAATGCCGAGGATGTACCGACGATAAAAGCGATACAACAGTTCCTCCAAGTGTACAGAATAACACCTAACGTGAACACGCCATCGGGTCTTTCACCAGCGGAATTGATGTTTGCTCGGAGAATGTCTGTGTTTGACAAATTATTGCCAAACAAGAACAAAAACCAGTATACACCTATTGTACCCAAGAGGTCATTTAAACCAGGAGAACGGGTTTACTTTAGGATGTTTAGAAACAATATGGCTTACTGGGAGGCTGGCACAATAATTAACAGATTAGGAAATATGATGTATACAGTACAAGGCGAGAAGTTTTCACATAGAAGACATATCGACCAATTACAAAAAAGACGGGTTGAGTAGCCAAGCTCGTCACCCGCAGAAAACGACGATTCAATGGATGCAATCTTCGAAGCGTTTCAGATCCAAAGACCACAGGAAGACACAGAAATGAGAAGGTCAAACAGAAAGAGAAAATTTACCGAACCTCTGATTATCAACCATAAGAGAAAAAAATATTAACTCCCCACAAAAGGAATCTTAGGGGAGGGGGGTTTATGGGGTCCAACCCTTTTTCATACAAATGGACTCGACCAGTGTGTACTTGTACTGCTGCCGGTGAGAGTGATATAGTGATAGAGTGAAAGAGTGAGCGTGTGAGGTAACCGCTTTGTAGGAGTTACAGTTGCGAGCACGTAGACTCAGAAGGAAGTCCTACTTCGATACTGAATTTCCCAGACTGTATATATATTATTATTGCTACTAACCGCATTTCTGGATCTACTAACCGTATTTACCAATTGTATTATTACGTCAATACATTTATTTGTTATATTTCATTCCTGCGTTTGTCATTCATTTTAGACCGGATTTCATCTCGGAATCCACAACAGCTGCTATGTTTTGTAAAGTGACCCATCAGCTCTGAGCCATTTTGAGCTAATCGTTATGAATATCCAGACTCCTAAATCATGACAAAGCCAGGGTATTATTCACATGTAACTGTATTGAGTGTCATTACCATCGGGTTCTCTACAATTGTGGTAATGTATCAGAGGAAGTTAAGCTTTTATTGATTCTTTCTGTTTATTGGTTTAATCATTGAGTGCGCTTCAAAGTTCAAAGATAACAGCCAACGCTACTCTATACAAAGAGAAGGAAAAATAGTCTCATCAGTAATATCATATGGACATACTTAGGGAATAGAATCTTAGAAGGGTTTTTCTTATCTGAGGAAGTTGATTTCACTGATGTTTTTCGTTCTTCCGTTCTGTTATTTATCTTTATTCATATCTATCTCAGTCTCTTTATATCTATCTATCTATCTATCTATCTATCTATCTATCTGTTCCCCACCCACCCTATCTATCTATCTATCTATCTATCTATCTATCTATCTGTTCCCCACCCACCTATCTATCTATCTATCTATCTATCTATCTATCTATCTATCTATCTATCTATCTATCTATCTATCTATCTGTTCCCCGCCCTATCTATCTATCTATCTATCTCAGTCACTTCATGTCTATCACATCTGCTTCATATCTCAGTCTTTTCATATCTAGCTAGCTAGCTAGATAGATAGATAGATAGACAGTTCATATCTCTCTATCACTTTCTGCTAGCTAGTTAACTTGCTATCTCAATCTCCTTGACATCTATTTATCTCAGTTTATACATATATATGTGTGTGTGTGTGTTTGCAATGAACATTATCACTTGACAAGACACCAGAAGTGTTGCAACAAAATAGCTATATTTGCAATGATGTTATAACATACATATGTTATAATATATGCAAAGAACGAGAGGGTAAACTTTTTATTTAATTTCGTTCGTTTGAGGTTTTTTTTCTTAAAGTCTGTAGAAATTGTTCAAATGTTCTACATACCCGAGCGCGTTTATACTTTGCAGACTTTATGTCCAGAAAAGAAAACATTTGTATGAAGAGAAGAAAAATTAAATAAAAAGCTTAACCTCAGTAATTTGTCATTCGTCTTTCATGAAACACCTGAAAAATAATGGGATGCTGTGTTTCAAATCAATATCAATACGTATATATCATTACATCAATATGGCACACACACACACACACACACACACACACACACACACACACACATATATATATATATATATATATATATATATATATATATATATATATATATTCATTTGTATGGATATGATTTTCACGCTTTTGCGATCATCAGACAAACGTGAAACCCAGGAATACAAACTCATATGTTAGTTCCATCACTGATATTGAGAACTTTCCAATAATATATATATATATATATATATATATATATATATATATATATATATAGCCCAATCTTTGCATACTAGAATACCAAGTCAGAATCGAACTCACTTTCAAGATATCTTTTTTTTCGGTGTTCAGTATCTCATTAGAACGTGAGCAATCATTATTCTCCACAACGTCCTATACTTTGTAGCTTTCAGCAATGTTTATGTCATTACTATTCCTTCTACCTCCTGTCCTGTCATCCATTCGCACAAAGCTCGTCGGGTCCGTAACTCGATGTCTACTTCTGTCCTCCTTGACTTCAATAGGTTCTGTGAGTATCATATTTTCCAACCCGCATGTGCTCGTTTTTTTTTTTTTTTGTCTCTTTCTTATTCTAAGTATTTTGTCTTGTTGTAGAACTTGTTTTCATTTTTCCCATTTTCCTTAAAACATCCACATTACATTCTTTGCAATCTTCCTTGGATACAGTATTCGCTTCGTCTGTTAATTGTCCTGCATTCACTGCCATATAGGCGGAGAATTTATATTACATAGCAGTTCGGTACTCTTTCTTGTTTCTTAATACTTTACTTAGCTTTCAGAAGGTATATTTCGTTATTCCATATATATTTCGTTATATCTCGTTCAGATTTCTGTCATATTTTCGTCTGTAAAACACATTCGAGAAGTTAAATTAGTTGCTTTATTTGTGCATCTCCATTACGTAGCTCGTACCTTGAGCAATTCATATTACTAACGACCATACATTCTGTCATATTACATTTGATGTGTTTACCTTTCTTCTTGCTTTAATTTAATATTTTTGTGATGTCAACGACCATCGTTGTCACTTTTGTAATGTCAACGAATACACGTTGTCACTTTTGTAATGCTTTCGTAGAGACTTTGTAATCGCAGATACAACTATAGTAACGCCACTGAACAATACTAGTGTCAGACGCCATAGTATAACGCTCACACTAATAGTACTTTCTCGATAAATCTCGTTCGAATAGTAACCATTGAATAGTGATCCGAATAGTAATCCGTAATAGTGATATATTCACCTAGCGTTCCACGCGGTCGGATTCGGCACAAGGTCAAGTTTATAGTGTGGTATCCGAGCCCGTATGCTCGGGCAAAAATTCCCCGTAGATCTCGTAAAAACAAGGTCGAGAGCTGTCTCCCGAGACGAGACTCTGCTCTGCAGAGTAGCCTCGTCTGTAGATTCTTACTGTCCAAGGGCAGAGAGTCTGACCAGCACATTTCCGAAGTAATCCGTATAGTGATATATTCACCTACCGCTCCACGCGGCCGGATGCGGCACAAGGCCAAGTTTATAGTGTGGTATCCGAGCCCGTATGCTCGGGCAAAAATTCCCCGTAGATCTCGTAAAAACAAGGTCGAGAGCTGTCTCCCGAGACGAGACTCTGCTCTGCAGAGTAGCCTCGTCTGTAGATTCTTACTGTCCAAGGGCAGAGAGTCTGACCAGCACATTTCCGAAGTAATCCGTATAGTGATATATTCACCTACCGCTCCACGCGGCCGGATGCGGCACAAGGCCAAGTTTATAGTGAGGTATCCGAGTCCGTAGGCCCGGGGAAAAATTTCCCGTAGACCCCGTAAAAACAAGGTCGGGTAGCTGTCTCCCGATACGAAACTCTGCCCTTCGGCATAGCCTCGGCTGGGAATCCTCCCTGCCCGGAGGCAGAGAGTTTGAACAGCACACTTCCGAAGTAATCCGGATAGTGGTGGCTTAGACGCTACGCTAATTCCAATATACACATTTCCTTTACCATCACGGGATCGCCTGTATTTGCTCTCTGGTGATCTGTGTTCAAACTCCAGTGTCGGCAGCGACAATTTATTCCTATATAACAAATATCTTAGAAGTGCTTATAGTTTGCTTTGGATGTCAACTGTATATCTGATGTTAAGACTGTGCCAACCAATAATAAATCCTTTTGGGACGTTTTGTTCTCTTCAGTTTAGCTCATTTTAAAGATGGAACAAAGCCGATGATAAGAAACGTTTTTGTTTAAGGTCATTGGTATTTTTGTGTATTTACTAAATTCATTCATATGTAAGTAGTTTAATGTCTAGATTATTCTAATAGCCTTCCTAAATAAATCAAGTTTTCCTAGAAGTTCAAATCGAACATGATATATTCTTCTTCTTCTTCTTCTTCTTCTTCTTCTTTATGTCGTATCTCTTCAAGACTTTGGTGATCATCGCTCTCCACAATTTCCTGTTCTTTGTAGCTCTTAATAATTTCTGTCTTTTTGTTGAATACCATACCATCCATTTACTCAAGCTCGCTATGCGTTGCTTTCCTCGGTCGCTCTTGCCATCAGTCTGTCCTGTTAGTATCAAACTTTCCAAGCCATCTTTTCTCATAATTTCAAATTTTTCTTTCTTTTCTTTAAGTATAACTGTCCCTTTCGTTTCCATTTTCTCTAAAACTTCGTTGTTGCTCACATATTCAATTCATGTTATCCTCAGCATCCTTCTGTAGGACCACATTTCTTTTGCTTCAAGATTCTTATTCATGTGTGAGGTGATTGTTCAACACTCACTGCCATGTAAGAGGACTGATATTACGTAACAGTTCAGTGCTCTTTTCTTTGTTTCTAACGAAATTTTCCTGTTTCTTAATACTTTGCTTAACTTTTGGAAGGCATCTTTCGCTATCCCAATGCGCCTTCGGTGTCGCACTTTCCATCTTCTGTTAGAACAATTCTCAAATATTTCAAAATGTACTTCTTTGCGTTTTGTATTCCCAAATTTGTAATTTGCATAGACAGTGATTAAAAAAAAAAAAAACTTTCTCTCCACTGCATGTTCTACTTATTTCGGTTTTAAAAGTAGATTAGGCGTGCTGATACAATGTGGTATTCCAAAGGTATTTTAACCCGGATAACACAGTTATTCTTGTTTGAACGAGATTTACGCCCACGATTGGACGGGCGGGCCTTTGTGAGTTTTCAGTTTGCTTGGCGACAGAAACAAGCAGATATTTCCTGTAGGAGGACGATAAAAAGAAAAGAAAAGAAAACAACTGGAAAAATAACAACAGAACCAACTGAAAGACTGATATTGGTTACTTATCATTCCTGAAATTCTTTGGTGTTGCCGATAAGCTGAAGGCTGAAATCAAAAGGGCCAAGAAAACTTGAACACTCACATATCTGTAGATTTCTGTCTCTTTCCAAGTCGAATGATAAGATGTGGGACCGTGTTTAATGAACGAAAGTGATACGTACGATGCTGATAGCTTATCAATCTTTACTAAACTTACTGCTACACGAAGACATTGATTTTCGGAACGAGAAAGACTATGTTACGCCAACCTTTCAAGTGATTAGAAGCTGTCTTGAAAGTCAGCATTGAAAATCTTGAGCACAGTTCGAACATCGACCTGAAAAAATATCACACATATGTTGATGTTTCTTTCTTTTTGCTCCACCCGTCTTATTATGTATATATTAGACTAGAAAGTACCCGTAAAAAATAACAGGATTATTTACACAAGCCTACAATCAGAGGATCTCTGGGGTTTTTCCTCGAATCAAATTCCACAGTTTCTGCACTGAGGAAAGCCGTGTTCTGAGGATTCGAAGCTTGTGACAGCACCTCACATATTGCACTAAAAAGTCAATGTTTAATATCAACGTCAGCGTGACAGTGGTTGTGGGGATTGGGTATCTTTTGTCATTAGCATATATATACATGTATATGTAAAACTTGCTAAATGGATTCCATTTTCGGTGATGCCACCACCCGTAGCACCATGTGTCTCCTACCCCAGCTAACACAAAACATTATTGCAACGTTGCAACCACCCTGTACTTAGGTTGGGGGACATGTGATATTTTATCTTTTCCCTGACTTCAAACTGATTGATCACCTGTTGTCACAATGTTTTATGATAACTTCGCGAAATGCTGTAACTGAAAAATTCCATAATGGTCAACTGACATAAAAATATTTTGTTTGCCTTTAACAATATATATATATATATATATATATATATATATATATATGAAACTAAAGAACCTACCTAGATTTCACCTACGGTAGATGAAACCTAGGTAGGTTTGCCTGGCTCTTTAGGTTCATAGTTAGGTTTGCTCTACTTAGTGTATTGAGCACTTTACTTAATTAGTTTTGCTTTTCTCGTTTCGGAGTTTGTTTTTTTTTTTTTTGTTTGGACTCTGAGCTTGGATTCTGGACGATTGTTTTCGCCTAAATTACATATTCTTAGTTCTTTCTTTTTTATCCCTCATTTTTCCTTGGGTATTGGTCAAAACACCTAAGGTCTTTCCAGACGAGTATAATTACTTATATATATATATATATATATATATATATATATATATATATATAGAGAGAGAGAGAGAGAGAGAGAATGTTGGAAAACTATATATAAATATATGTAATGTTTTAATATAGAAGAGCTGAGTTCAAATTCTAGTTTGGAGAGTTTGTATTCACTTCGTACTAATGACATCTCCCTCTGCTATGGGTAAATAGAAGAGAAAACTACTCTCTCTACATTTGGTTGGCAACCAGTCTAGGACAAAACCAAGAGTAGAATAAGCACTTATCCACCAGTTACAGATAAAAGTATCAAAATTCTGAGAGTTTGGGCTTACACACTACACCCCGTCAAAATCTACTTGCTAAAATCCCATTCTGACAAAGCCAACGTATCGAAATATATTATTCTATCCACCAACTGTATCACAACTATAACTGAAAAGAATTCATCTAAGCATAACATAAAATATGTTACTACTACTTCTAAAACAATAAAACAATATAAAACTTGAATTTACTCTACCATCAGTAATGATTGTCACAAAGAATATATAGGAGAAACCTTGAAAAATTTAAATGAACTATTATATGATCACAAAAGGGATATTTTACAAAACAATATACTAAATGCATTAGTTTTTTGTTTTGTTTTTATTTTTTTCAAGCGTTTTACCCTAAGCAAGGCGGTAAGCCACTAGCACGCAAGTGGCTTAGAGAATTGGAGTAAGAGCAAATAGGAGTGATAGAGGAAAGGATGACGAGAAGGATAGGGGATAGATTTAGGCATCTGGAGACGTCGATTGACATTACATTTGAATAGTTGGAGATTATAGCTATCAGGGAAACAGAAAGAGGGGAGAAGTGTGAGACATGAAGCTATTGGATTAGAAGAAACGGCTACATTTAACAGTTTTGACATCGAAAGGGTGTGAGCGAGATGCCAGCCTAGTAGAACGCTTAAATACATGAAGTTTGGGAACCAGCAAAAGCAGCTCTTCGAAGCAGTTGCCATGAAAGTATTTGCTTTTGCTGGTTCCCAAACTTCATGTATTTAAGCGTTCTACTAGGCTGGCATCTCGCTCACATCCTTTCAATGTCGAAACTGTTAAAAGACAGAGGGAAGCGACGGCACGTCTGTGAGAGAGCGACTACAGACGTGATGGCAGATCAAGGCCAATTACGTTGCATATCCGTCTCTGGATCTTATCAAGAACCTTGAGACAAACAGAAGGGGAAACAGACCATATATGGCAGCATACTCATTGTAATGAGTTTGACTATAATATTTATAAAATGATAATTTAATTAAGAGAAAGCAATTTACTAAGACGAAAATGTATCGAAATTGCCTTAATCGCACGGTAAATTTAAGTGCATGTTCTTATATCATTTTACATTTTTGGCATATC
>OZ010578.1:3098983-3313983 GCA_963932145.1 Acanthosepion lycidas
CCGGGTGAGGCTGTCGCGTTTACTAATGCTATGGAGAAAGCATATACCTATTTGTACTCCTTCCACTTATAGGGAACATAGTAAGCAAATTAAGTCCTCTACCCTTATTAGGATAACCATTCTTGGAGAATTCTAAATTTGAAACCATGGAGAAGGCAACGAGGAATCACTTCTCTATTTTTCCAAGAACATTCCAGAGAAGTCGCAATTTTTGAAGAGATATGATCGCTTCAGTTAAAAAAAAATGTATTTATCAAGATAGACTTATGTTTGCTAAAATCAGACAACATCTTTGAAAGGACTCGCAGCTGTGCAAGTTATAGGATTCTTTACTTAATATCTTCGTTTTAAACGCTTCCGCTTTGAAAATCAACCCACCTCAGCATAAAAATCGTAAAAAATAGTCTTTGAATAACAACGACAGCGAACAGTTTTGTTCTTTTTTCATTGTCCCGAAACTGGAGAAAGGAATTGGTGACGTTTAAACACGAAGTAAATACAACGCTGGTCTTTTCAACGCTTAAATCGAGCACATGTTCCCAACAAAACAACTTGTTTAATCACGACACTTTCGGTTCTCTAAATAATATAGACACATTTCTCTTTATTGCCTTAATCAAGAAAATAAAATAAAAGTTTTCTTTCTTACGCTGCTTTCAAAACAGGACAAGACTCGTTTTATTTTTTAAGATATATGTATGTGTGTATGTGTATGTGCATGTTTGTGTGTGTGTGTGTAATTTAAGTCAAACATTCTGAACGACCACAGTGTCGTCTGCTTCTTAGTCTCTGCAGAACTGATATCTGTAAAGTCAGTTGCGCACTCTTCCTAGTCGCTGTCCACAGGTGGAAACCTTGTCACTTTGACTGACAGCCATCCAAATAAAGAATATACAACTTTCTTTTTCTAGACTTATCTTGTACTTATCATAGCAAAAAGAAAACAAAATCTATTAATTTCTTTGCGGGGAAAAATAAAGCTGTCAGGTAATTCCCTCTGTCTATGCTTGAACGCAGATTGACATTTTCACCAGAATAGGTGATAGATATTGCAAATGCTTTTTCTTTTCTTTTTTTCTGCTTTTTCTTCTTTTCTTTTTTTCTCCTTTTCCTCTACACCTTTTCTTTCCACTTTCTTCTCGTCGTTTTTCCTCTTCTTTTTTATCTTCTCTTCCCCCTTATTTTTTTCTCATTATTCTATTTTTCATTTTCTCCTTTATTCCTTCCTCTTCCTTCTCTTCTTTCTATTTCCCTTTCTTTTCCTCCAAATCCTTCTTTCTATCGCGAGACTTTATTATTCAACTTGTTGTTCACCTTTTTTTCCAGTTTTCCTCCTCTTCTTTTTTTTTTTAATTGTGGTCTTTCTACACTTACTCTTTCTTATTTCCTCCTCTTCCTCCCTTTCTCCTTCTTTTCCTCCCAACTTCGGCCCCTCTCCCTTCTATCTTTCTCTTTTCATTTTTTTTGTTTGTTTTTCTTCCTCTTTTTTCTCCGTTGTACCCAGTGATCGGTTTGCATAGAACGTTTACTAAAATTACACACAATTTCGCATAACCTGCTTTCAAATTCGCTTAGTCTATATATTCATCGACAAAAAAGAAATCTGGCATGTCAAGGAAGAGAAAACCCGTTCCTAAAAAAATTGAATCCTTCAACTAAAGTTCTTTCTTTCTCTTTTTATTCTTTGTAAACGATGGAGGGGAGTAGAACATTCTTACACTTTAAACAAATATTTATTCAAGACTAATCATTAAATAATGTCGTTAATTAAACACTCAATCTTAAAAATACCTTCATGAAGAGTAGTTGGCATTGTTTAACTAATAGCGTGTAGGCCTGGCAGGCATTTTGCAGTGTTCGCTGCTCATTCAGTGCACATTTAAAGTGACCTTGTGCCAATGTTGATCTCTCATGAAGAAAATTGTTGACATATAATGATACGAGGAGACACGTTTTATAAAAAAAAACATAATGACAATGTCACTGTGTCTATATTAAATGAACCTTTAAACTTTATATAAATTTTGGTTTGGAACAAAATTTCATAGAGTTTTTAAATAGGTGGCGTTTAAACACGTGATTTTGTTAAACACGTGACTAATAATTATGCCATATATATATATATATATATATATATATATATATATATATATATATATGAAAATTTCTCAGTTAATCTGTAGAAAAGACAATATTTATAAATATAAATGACAACAGAAAAAATGTAATAGTTGCCGACGCGTTTCGTCCAGTGTGGACTTTCTCAAGGCAAAAAACGAAATGAATTTATTTAAACAAAGTAACTAATAATAACAAAAACAAAATGTCCCTAGCAATTGGAAGAATTTAGAGAATGCTATTTTCATACTGTTAACTGAAAATTACCATTTTACTGTCGAAACAGTTAAATGTAACCGCCACTTCTTCTCCAACCGCTTTTCGACAGTGGGTACCGTGAAAGCAGCTTGTCAGAGCAGATGCTGTGAAAATATTTATAGAAAAGATAGAGGGAGTCCACATCTCGCCATTGTGAAACTGACTGGAGTTGAGACTTAAAGTCAGGACCTTTCACATTGCATATCCGTCTTTGAATTTTGTCGAGAACCTCGAGATGAACAGCGGGGTCACCAGACCATATACGGCAACAGTATTTCATGCATGGACAAATGATAGATTTGTAGATGTGAAGGATGAACTCGGTCGATAAAAACCTTCTGGCGTTACACAGAGAAACAACTTTCCTTGCAGTAGATGAAGCTATTGATACAATGTAGTTGTTCCAATTGAGGTCAGTGGAGAACGTGAGACCAAGAAGGCACAGAAAGACGCGTGGAGTTGAGCATCAACCAAGATGATAGGAGGCAGGGACGTTTCTCTATGGGGAGTAAATGACAGCAGTTTGGTTTTGTATGCTTTAAAATTCATAAACCAATTCCTGCCCCAGTGAACCACATATTGGAGGCCGTTTTCTAGATCAACGGTCGGATTAATTTTGTCAGCGATACCGGATTTACTATTGAGACAGGAGTAAATGGTAGTCACGTCTGTGCAGATGCCTTCTCAAGAAATGATGACGTCAGGAAGATCTTTGTTGAAGATCAGAAACACTGTAGGATCAAGGATAGAGCCTTGACAAATACCAACGTTCGTATGAAAGGAACTGGAAGAGAACCCGTTCAGGACAACCTTCATTTCACGGTTAGACAGGAATGATTGGATTGAATCAAATAATTGTCCTCTAATAGCATATCCCTGAAGATTACGCCTTCGATATATCTAGAGCCATTGCTCGAGCTTCGCCGTTATTATCAAGAGCTTGGTATACATATTCAGTTATGACCGTAAGCACATCAGTGGTAGACCGAGCAACGCGGAAACCATATTGTTTGTCAGAGAGCAAATCGTGCGAGGTGAGATGCTTAACTACTTCGGCATTGATTAAAGCCTCGAAGACTTCGCCGAAAAGCGGTAGGATACTGATAGGATGGTAGTTAGCGGTGTCAGAAGGGTCTCCAGCGTTCTTAAAGACCGGGACTTCGGAGAAGGACTTCCGACAGGCTGGAAAGCAAGAGTCAGTGAGGCAGTAATTATATAGTTTGGAGAGGACTGGTGCCAGTTCAGGAGCACATTTCTTCAGGACAACGGCTGGTATCCCGTCACTACCAATTGCTTTATGAGAGTTAAATTTAGAAATGGTGTCTAATACCATCCACGGGTTTATGCACATCTCACACAGTATAGCCTCAGTTCTAGGGGGAATGATGAGTCGTATTTTGAGTTGCATGTGAATTTCAGAACGAGTCCCAGTCTGCGCGTTGATGACAGAAACATGTTCTGGTAGTAGGAGGTTCGTGGCTGGAGTGGGAGTGGAATCATGAAGCTGCCCAAAAATGAAATATACTACAATAAAACAGCATTTATGGTATTAATTAAATCGGTGTACAACTATTAATATATATTATTTTTTGACATATACTGCAAGATGTTATAAACTTTTCTTCCAACCTATTAAAATCAAGTTCCTTCGAAATCATTTCATAATAGGTTAACGACTGCTCAGCCATCTAGGGTGGGTAACTGCTTATGCATACTAGATACTGCACGTTTTGGGCGTGCAGGTGGTATAACGGATAATGATTCGGAATTTTTAATCGGAGAGTCAAGTTCTAAATTCAGTTGTGTTGGTTATATTAATTTACACGCAAATACCCTTGGGAAAGGTATAATTCCATCTCTTCTTCCCCAAGCTATGGGTTAATTAGTAAGACTTATATGACTAAATCCTTATTATCGCCAAAAACGTCTTACCATAACCTGTAATCAATCAATACTTGCTAGGTTAGATAATATTGGCAACAAAAGCCGAGGTTCGATCTCAAATAAAAGCAAAGATTTTAATATTGGTCAAAGAGAAACTTGAAACTTGACGCAACATGATCTTTCTGTTTCATTGTTCTTTTAGTTGGATTTATTCTTGGATATATTCGCTGCGTAAAATTCTTGAATGTTACCACCCGGTACCAGAGTTGGACGTTCAAATCCAGGTAAAGGGAAATGATTTATATAATGGTTTTCAGAGGCCAGGAAAACTATTCTCACATAGACGATTGGCGCAACACAATCGCTGTAGCTGAGGCTTTAGAACAGATTATGCGTTCTCTTCCAAAAATGGTAATTATTGTTTGCTCAAAAGTGTGCCTAAGCATGCGCCTGCGACAGGGATTAGCTACCTCACCTCAAATAGACGCCATACATTTGGATACCCACTTCTATTATGTACCGTGTCCCTTTAAGGTGAGGCTGATCATGGCTCTCCACAACTTTCTATCCTTTGCAGCTATAAGTAATTCCTTGAACCATTATTATCGCTTCCAGTCCACGCTGTGCCATACATGTACTTGTTAAGTAGGTTAATCGTTTTTCCTTCATTGTTCCTTTAGTTTTCAATATGCCTTGTGAGTGTCAAATTTTCTAAGCCGTCTTACTACTTGTCCTAAAAATGACACGCTTAGGCATGCAGTGCATGATTATAAATAATTCTTAGCCCGCAAGAATCATTTTTTCCGGCTATACCAATGTGATAGCTGTGATCACATCAGACGCCTTTTTATGTCCACCCGTAATAATTGCAAACGCGTCTTCAAAGAGGCTAATTAACTGTTCACTGATACATTGAGACACCGTATAAAATCTCATAAGTTTGGTTCTTGTGACTATTAGCGGCTCTGTAAGAGTATAGGTTAAATAAAGGTAAGTCCACCTCTCTACAATAAGTTTGAAGAACTATCATCTTCTGCCGATAAAGTAGAATGCTTAGTCGCAAATTCTCTTCCAATTCTACTTTTCATATATCAGGAGTGAATTTGCTTGACTTTCCACTTTGAATTGAGTCGCCACTGCGTGATTAGGGCAGGCTGATTTTCTTTACATTTTTAGAAAATAACATTGTATTCGGTGTAGAAGATGGTGTTTGATGTGATACGTACTTCCATACAAAATTAGATTCATTACTTTTACCAATGTATGAGTATTTAGTTTTAAAGACCGTATGAAAACTGACTTCAGAATTTTACTATTTCAAGAATAAATCTAAATAAAATGAATATATTTTCTATTAGATTGCATTGAATGAAAAATATATTCAAGCCATAACTCTGATGTTGGAATCACTACTAGCAAAATATTTTTTACCATATTTGATAAGAAAAAAAACTGTTTACTTTAAAATAAATGAAGGTCTTTAGCAATAATATGCTTGCGCCATGCATCTTGTCTATATACAATTTGTAAAGCTTCAGTAAAGTATATATTTTAAAAGGATGTGCTATATCACTCACTGATCACAGAAATTAAATTCCAACGATACGACTTTGAACCTAAACTTAATCTTTCTTGTAACCTAGGGAAGGTTACTGAATAGAATAATCAAACGAAGGTTGGTAATGAACGATAATACTTAGGACACGAACAACACATACAAGATTCGCCAGCGGCGCGTTGAAGTTGTCAACTGCTAGAAGTGAGTTAAATGAATTCCACAATGAATCTCCAACTGTAGGATATCTACCAACCGCCTCACGCGGTCAGATGCGGTACAAAGCCAAATTTAATGTGGAGTGTCCGAGCCCGTAGGCTCGGGCAAAAATTCGCCGTAGACCCCGTATAAAACGGGATCGGTTAGCTGTTTCCCGAGACGAGATTCTGCCCTTCGTCTGGCAACTCTCTCTGCCCGGAGGCAGATAGTTTAACCAGCACACCATATGACGGATCTTCAACTGCAGACCAACATACAGTATTTACTACTGTATTTATGTGAATGGGGACATACCCATTATCGTCCGTGGGTATGCTGCAACAATCTTTAAACTCATTTCCTCAAAAAACGTTAGAGATCTGGAAAAATAATTATTTATTTTGTCACATTACTGACCCTCAACTTTTAAACTGAGTAGACTCCCTCACGGTTCCAAAATCGACCTGTCTTACTGCGTAATATGCATATATTTCCGTTCATGGTTTCCGCTATCATTTCCAAATTGGATACCCACCAATCACGTGGACCCGATAGTATCTCTGCAACTGTCTTTAAGAAATATGTTCCTAAACTGGCACTTGTTCTCTCCAAGCTCTACAATAGAAGCTTTGTTGCTTTTTGCTTTGCAGATTGTTGAAAATCCTTTTCTGTTGTTCCTGCTTTTAAGAAATCTGGCCAACAGTATGACACTTTGAACTATCGATTTATTAGTTTTCTACCTCTTCTTAGTAAAGTACTAGAGGATCTAACCAACTCTGTGTTCGTTAAGAATCTCACTATGTATGGGCTTTTTCTGACAAATAATACGGCTTTCACTTCTTTAGGTTGATCACTAACGCTTTGACGGTTATTGCTGAAGTATGTAAAACTTTAGATAAGAATGATGAAGATCCGGCACTTGCTTTAGATATTTCGAAAGCATTTGATAAGGTTTGGCATGCTGGTCTTTTTCACAATTTGAAAGGTTATGGTATCCTTGATTCGACAATGTTTCGTATCAAACGGCGTAATGGAAGTTATCTTGAACTACCAAGCTTCAGGGCCTTTTTATATTAATGCGGGCGTCACCTATAATTGAACCTATTTTGTTCCTTATTTTCATCAACGGCTATCTTAATGTCATCAGTTTCTGATTCGTTGTGTATGCTGGTGAAAAATCTTTACTTTCGTTTTAATGGCAAGTCTGTTTTGTTCAATAAAAAAATAGAAAATGATTTCGAAAATAAGCTTAAATCTGTTGAAATTGGGGCAAGAAGTGACTCCAAAATGAAGCTGTTCTCTATTAATCATCTGTTTTAGATTCAATCAGCATGGCTGATGCTAACCTCCACGCGATCAATTCACTGTGCCTTCTTGGTCTCCAATTTTCTACTGACATGAATGCATGAAGAAGGTTATGGTATTTTTTATTTGATTCAGTATTTCTTATCAAACTGCGTAATGAAAGTTATCTTGAACCACCAATGCGAGCAATTCATTCTCCTTTCTTGATCTCCCATTTTCCATTGATATGAATGTAAATATTATATTAAATCAATTGCTAAGTGTGCCACAGGGAATATTTATTCATTGTGTCGTGCTAGTCAAGTTTTCTCGACAGAATCTGCCGCGTCTTGGATAAGACGATAAATTACATCCAACAGCAAGGCCTCCGATCAGCAGGTTTTGAGGATCGTGGAACCACTTCTTAATTGCTGGTGTTCCCAGGTACACCCTGAGCTGGGGTGGTAGCACCTGTTAGGGTCCCAGCCATGGGCAAATAGTTAACCGCCAAACTGGGCTCAAAACTTTATAAAATTTAAAAATAGGTTTTAATACCATCAATACATTTTTGAAGTAAATAATTATTATCTGCAATACATTTTTGTAAATAATTATTACCAGCAATACATTATAGCTAGCAATACATTTTGGAAGAAAAAAATTATTACCAGTAATACATTTTTGAAGAAAATAAATATTACCAGCAATACATTTTTAAAGGAAAAAAATATTACCAGCAATACATTTTTGAAGAAAAAAATTATTACCAGCAATACATTTTTGAAGAAAAATATCAGTAGCAATAAAAATCTTGTCGGCATTAAATAACCTATTGAGGTGTTGATTTGCCATAAAACAAAACCAACGAAACCAAAGCTAACCAAAATCTATCTTACACATAAATATTTCATTAAGTCTGTGTATCGAATGTTGTTGTCACATCTGATCTGGTGCTTCTAGAGATTCGCAACATTATCGATCCTTACTCAAACTATTTCCTGTTCCTATAAATCAGCTTCTCTGTGTATTTTCTATAAATATTTTCATGGTACCTCGACTTCCCGAATTTAAGCCCAGTACTAGATTGTCGGTTATGTCTCATAATGTCACTGCTGAAATTGCTACTTGTAACCGCAGCTTCCAGCTTCTTGCTTTTCATTGAACTACGATCTTCACAAATTTAAAGGCAGTATCAAGCGTCATCTTCTGTCTCCTTGATTCCTGTTGTTTTCAATTTATTCTCAGTAACCCTTTACATCCTATTAGCTTTTATTGTCTTCTATATTGGAAATTTTTAAAGTTTATACACGTCAAAGTTTGTGGTAACGAATCTGGAACATCCTCGTTTTCACTTTGCTTGTAAAGCAAACTGGAAACCGCAAATACAGTCTGCCTTACCACGGCTTACGTAATGGTTCGCCAAAATAAACTAAGCTTGTTAATGATTGGCTAACGGGTTGGCAGGACTGGGCGTCAAGTGTAAATAAACTCTATACTTTGACTAATCAATGTCGCCTCGACGACACCTGCGTTGTAGTCACGTTTAGATTGTTTAAGTATCTATCCGAATGGAATATAGCACAGGATCATTTTAAAGTGTGGATTGCGTACACGAGATTAGAGACAAAAAGATTGCTCCAGATCCTTTGGCATTTATCTACTAGGAGCTGAATCAGCTTCTTTTTTTTCCATATCACAATTGTAAGGCGAGAGCTCTTTCTAAGAACTGCGTAGAAATATTTCCTGAAATAGTGTAATCTTAAGCTCTTCAAGTCAAGGATGAATCGTTACCTATTCCACTTATACTCATTATTTTTACTACCGACTCCATTTTCTTTTATTCGTATCACACTCCTCATTCGGCATAACCATTATAACAGCAACCTTTTAACTTGAGTGGTTCTCGGGACTTGAATTAGGGGAATAAATTATTAAAAACTTCACGCCGTCTTACCAAGTTTATTGGGTTTTCACATAGTCTTTGTTTTTTTTCTAATTAATAAAAAAAAACATCTGGCAAGAGTTTAAAAATTGGAAGGGTTGTTGGTTTCATACATTGACCCAAAACAATTTTTTATCATACTTTTCACCATAACGTCACATTTATTTTGATTCTTCATAATATAAAAGTCACCAAAAACTCGCATTTTTCCTACGAAAATGTCTAATAAACATACTTAGTTTTTCATATTGAGAAGGGGAAAATGAATCGTATTTGCAATTTAAAAAAAAAATATCACAATGATTTGAGCTGGAACGTTAATATACAACACTTACTAATTTAATATGACAGAAAAAGCATGTTAACCGACCCCCACAAAATGATGTGTAGAAAAATAAAAGGGCAAAGCATTCTTACCCAGCCTCCTGTCACTTAACAGCGAAAGAGAAGAGGAAATTAAAAAGATGTAAATACTAGTGTATATATATATATATATATATATATATAATTATTAATTTAAAAATATGATTCCAACGCTACATAAGAGTTCTCATGTTTCAAAATAGGAGCCGAAAACTTCAATATAATTATTTGAATTAAATTGAATTAAAGTACTAAGCTCTGTTCCATCTTCAAGCGACATTTTTGGGGAAATTCCAAAAAAAATTCGCTTGAAGATTGAACAGAGCCACAGCCATTTTCTCCCGTCTCGATAGTAAGTCTGATCAATTTGATAAGGTCAAAATAACAGCTGATATCTAAAAAGAACTTCAGTCTGTTGTTAACTGGTACAAAGAATGGATTGTTAATTTTAATACTTCCAAAACTAAACTGCTCTCTGTTAATTATCTGAAAGAACCCTCTCTGCCTTCCACCAGCATGGTTAATGCTGACCTCCGGAAGAGTGACTCACTACGACATTTTTGGGCTAACGTTTTGGTCTAACATGAAGTGGAAATACTATATTGAATCCATTACTAGGTCAGTTGCCGGAAAGGTTGGTTCACTGAATCGTTCTAGACGGTTTTCCTCTTCAGAATCTATCTGTTATCGATCTTACCCATAATAATAATAGTTCCATACCTAATAAATACTGCGCCTCAGGAGTAGGCAAGGAGTCAGTAGTTCAAGTCGAATCAGTAGGCAAGGAGTCAGTAGTTCAAGTCGAGTCAAGAGTCGAGTCAGAGGCAGTCCGAAACAGAGTCGCGTTCAGACAATTACTGCAAGACATTGGAATAGTGATACTGGTCGAGACTACATTGTTCTCTCTACTAAACCTGATTGTTCATACTAACACTTCTACTTCTCTGTATATATTCCTGTTGTAATATATCTGTGTTATTCCATACCTGTGTTCGAGTTCTTCTTTATTGGTTCTACCTTGGACTATCACCGTGGTACAAAGAACCGGACCATAACACTATCTTATATATCTATAAGTCTGCCATTCGTCCACGTTAAGAATATTATTACCATATATGGGCTGGTGTCCTGGCTTATCTATCTAGAGCTCCTTGAGAAAATCCAAAGAAGAATCAGCAATATTATTGGTCCTGATCTGGCATCTCGGCTTCAGTCACTTTCTCACCACCTTACGGTTTCTTCCTGTGCCTTTTCTATAAATAATTTCATGGTAATCTTTCGGGTCATCTTTTCGCTATGGTACCCAGATTCTTCGAATTTAAGCGCAATTCCAGACTAGCGACGGTGTCTCACCAATTTACAATTAAAATGGCTAAATATAACCGTGAATTCTATGCTAACAGTTTCTTTTCTTACACTTCTCGTTTGTGGAACTCTTCTGGTTCCATGCTTTCCAGTCAGCCGTTATCTTCAAAAATTTAAATGCAATGCCAATCGCTATCTGTTGTCCTGATTACTCTTCATCTGTTCCTTCTCCTTATCAATGTTCCTGCTTCTAACACTTCCACGCCCAGTAACCCCCTTGCGTCTCGGTGGCTTTACTACCTTGCTTGGGGATAAACTTCATTAAAAAAGAAAATTGAAAAAGATCGTGTCATATTAAATATTTTTTTATCACTTAACAACTCATTATAAAATCTAATAATTAATGTAAAAATTTTTATTATTTTATGCTAGGTATTCTCTCTGACAGATGGAGTATCGTCAAGAGAAGATAACTCTTACGTAGGTATGGCGATACAGCCTTTTATACAGTACCTCGTTTACATATCACTACATTATGAATTGCCTCAAATGCATTCATGTAAAATTGAATGAAAGAAAGAATATTCGTTTTCTTTTAATTTGTGATGCATGTTCTTAGCGCACATATCTATTGTACATTTAACGATTCAAGAAAAAACAACGAAACTCCACTTATGGATCAACAAATAAATATATATTGAAATATAACATACAAAACAATCATGCAATGAAGTGTAATGATTAAGGAGAAAAAAATTCTTCCCCTTCAACTGTATTCTGATTTATAATTGAATGTTCGAAAGAATTTCTCTTGAATAAGAATGTTCAGGATTCAATGTTGAATAGAGTTTGCTGTTAGAATAGAATACAGTTAATTAAGAAATGTGTTGTTTTGAGAAATTAATAGAGTTGTGGTTCATGAACTTGGCTGAGTCACAGAGAGAGATATGTATAATGTGTTACAAAAATCTGTGTCTGTGTGTGCGTTTGAAATGTGAGTAAAGTTGTAGATTTGTGTGGACAGGCGAAAATAGCTGGACTCTACTGGCGGCTTGTGGAAAATTTGCTTCTTTTAAAGCTGCCGATAAACTCCCAGCGAAAATGTGAGAAAAATTGATTTAACACTAAAATGTTTGATTGGTTAAAATTTGACCAATTACTGATTTTGTATCGAAGAAACATGTGAGCAAGTTCACGACCGAAACATTCAAAGTGATGACTACGATTGCTAAACTATCTTATAGAAAGGCAGTATTGATTTATTAGCCAATCGCAGACGAATAAATTGTGGGCATGGAAAAGCATAGCAGTCGCTACAAATTATTCTTTGATGAATTTACTTAGATAATGCTTATGAATTTACACATGCAGAAAACTTACGCTCTATCCAGACGTGGAACCATAGCAAATATTCAAATTTCGATGCTTCGAGACAGTAATGTGAATTTTAGAGCTTCTTTAGGAATTAAAAGTTTACGTGTAAAGTTATTTTTTTTTCTTTTTTTTTTTTTTTTTTCAAATACAACAGTAAATTCCGACATTTTTAAAGCATAAAGAATTATGTCATTTTTAAGAGAGAGTGAGAGACGTGAAGCAAAAAATATGTTTGTTTTACTTCAGATAACGCCAGAATATATAAGAGGCCGGATTTAATTATAGTGATATAACTGAATTTATATTGATGTAATGAATTAACCCAGCACCCTATGAATGATTATACTATAGGTAGTAAGTACCTATAAAGTCAACTGTCTACGAGAGACTGAAGAAGTGGAGAAAGAGTAGTGAGAAGCCGCAACCTTCCAGTTAGTGACACTCACTACTAGATTGACCTGTGTGTATAACTGTACCATATTTCATATTGTACTGGTTGTATACAATAAACCTTTCTTCTATTATCCACCTGGTGTTAAGTATTTATTCCCTTAACACGGAATATAACAGTTCTGGTGAGGATTGTCGGAACATAACAGAAATGTAAACATTTGGCCACATAATAGATTTTTTTTTTCCTAAAATTAATTTTTCTGTAATATTTGAATTAAGAACGTAAAATAGTGGGAATCTTCCAGACACAATTTTCATATAGCCTCTGAATCGGATTGATATTTTCACTATATGGACTATATTTTACAAATTGTGTTGCTGGACTGCTTTATCATTAATTGATTTACTTTGTCGTTACCTACCTCTAACCTGTACCTCCATATTCACCTTTCAATCAGAATGATTTCCGCATAGCAACAGGCACAAAAAAAAATAAAAATAAAAAATACCGCATTAAACACAACATTCTCATTGGCTAATACCAACCAATGAAACATCTTCCCGCTAAAATCGAAATCTGTCTGGAAGTCAATCGTCAGGTGTAAAACCTCTGGCCTCAGACAACCCAGGGGGAGATATTCTAAGAAGGTATTTTACAAGACGGACGACTCCGGTGAACACCACCACTCTTTGTAGATTTCAAATCAAAAGAATATCCTATGAGAACAACACTATGAACTTCTTTTCTACAACCTTTCATCTACTCAACAACGAATCCAGTGGGTCTTTTAGTTTAGTGTATTTCTCATCAAAGTCCTATTATGTATTCACTATTATAATAAATGCTGTATTTATCCGACTCAGTAGTAATCTCAATTTCCTATTATTGATTTCAGCAGAAGGAAAAAAGAAAAAAAAATCACCAATGCAACAACAAGAACACAAAAGCCCAACATTCCCCAAAGCTGACCTCAAGGCTTAAAATAAAATTTAAAAAAATAATTTTATTATCTTAAAAATATCCTTAACTTTAATTTTACTTATACTGCTGGAAAAAAAAAGAGAAATGTATTTTATTGTTCACTTAACATTTTATGTTCGCTGAAAAAAATAAATTACAATTGGTTGTCAAAAATTTGGAGCTGATTGTAGGTATTTTAACTTAAGAAATTTACTTTGAACAGGAGAGAAATAAAATAAAAGGACAACATAAAACATCGATTTTTGAAATGGATCAATCGAAATGATTGTAGTACGGATTTTTACTGCTACCCAGTGTGAGTAGTACGCTAAGATCATTGTATACATAAATAAGAGAATTACGTTGAAGGAAGCGGTAGAAACTATGAAAGAAAACCTTTTAATGGTCAAAGTCATTGAACTTTTGGATAGCACCTCGTGTATAATAAAATTCATTGTGCATTTTGGTAGCAGCCTTTCTTTAATACATGTTTCATGGAAAATGAATTCAACCATACTTCTAGTAAGCTTTTATTGCGTTTTTCTTTTGTATGAAAACTAGATTTGTTTTGGTCGGGGGAAAACTCTGTATGTAGAATTTCCAATAACCACTCATCCATTTTCAAGAATGTAGGTTGTACTATACTGCAAAGTATGTTCAGGTTATTTGTGTGTGCAAACTGTTTAGACAGATTTGCCCACGTTCTTTTTTTTATAGATACAAATGCTCTGTTTATAATAAACATTTACCGGCCTGAATGTCCGAGAAATTTTCATAGGAAATATGCGTCCTCCGACAGGAATCAAACCTGTATCCTATACAGAACCGTCATATAGCCTGACGTGCCTTAACCGATTTGGCCACAAAGGATGTTTCGGCAAGGTCGATTTTACTGTTGTCAAACACAATTCTCCACAATTTAACACAATTATATATATATATATATATATATATATATATATATATATATATACATAAATATATATACATTTTCTTTCATTACATTTATATATATACATACACACACATATATATATATACATACATATATATATATACACATACATATATATGCATACATACATATATATACATATATATACATATATATATACATAAATATATACATATATATGCATTTTCTTTCTATACATACATATATATACATTTATATATATACATACACACACGCATATATATATATACATACATATATATACATACATATATATATACATACATACTTATATATACATATAAATATACTTATATATATTTGCATAAATATATATATACATACATACATATACAATTTCTTTCTATACATACATAATATATACATTTATACACACACACACATATGTGGTGGGCTTGTCGGGGTTTGAGGTTCCTTGATAACTCTAAATCTACAATCCACTTCTTTGTTTTCGGTCAGGAAAATTTATTATTTTTCATTTTTGGAAGTCTTTCGTCTTCCCACCTTCTTCTGTTCTCACGCTGGTATCTCATCATACCCTCAGAGAGTGTCAACGGGTTTCTCCTCTCTCTCACAGTGTCATCTCATACCGATCCCTTCAGGGGTGTCAACAGGCCTCCCCTCCTACTTCACATGGTTACCTTCGAATAACGCTCAGGCCAGCATTCAGCCAATGGACGCCTAGCAGTGTGGGTGTGGCCAGACTAGCCCCGGTTTAAAAAAATCTTGCTCAAAGAAAAAAAACTTATCTTCCCCCATTTTTTTTTCTTTTCTTTTTCCTTTCCTTCTTTTCTTTCGTAGTGTGATCCCTTAATCGCAGTTCTTATTCTGATGTCACCTGGACTTTATCACCCAGGACCTTCGCCAAACAAGTGGGTGGTCAATTGGACGTATCGCACCTTGGTGCCACTTATTCGTTCCGATAAAATAATTTTGCTATCATAGCCAGCTCCTGACAATAAGCAGGTGCCTTTTCCTAACGACCTTTCCGCAGATAACTAATGGTTTAGTCTTTTGTTTTTGTAACTCTGTGTGGTCCAGCGACATTTTGTTTTTCGGTCAGCGTATGACCTAAATAATTTTTATCTCCCAGCACCCTGCGGGAGGTCCAGCGGGCATTTTGTTTTTCGGTCAGTGCGTGCTTAATTAATTTTTATTTCCCAATTTCTGTTTCGTAGGGGTCTCGGCCAACCTGAAATTTTCATTATCGTTGTCATAAATTAATTTAAATCCGACACATCCGCGACCCTACTTTCCTCGCTAATGAGAATAAAAACCAAGGCACTTTTCTTTGTTAGAAAAAAAATAACATCGCTTAGTGTCCTTTTCATGATGGCTTCTTATCACCTAAATTTAATTCTCGCCTTTTTCTTTCTTTTTTTCTTCTTTCTTTCTAGCAACCTAAATGGTGTCACAGACAGATTAAAGTTCATCTAATTTTTTTCAACGGTAGACTTATCTGAAAAAATTTACTTGAGCGCCTTTTTATATGATGTTTAACTATTCAATAATCTTAAAAAATTAGAAAATATTCTCTGTAATGTAATGCTTTATTGCATTTTAAGTATTTTGGCTTTAATTGTATTATAGTTATCGCTCTTATTTTCTGATAATGTCGTATATGGACGTCCATATTTACAAAAATCGGCACGTTTATACGCACAAAGAATTCAAAATTCTTTTTAAAATATTAGGGGTCGATGAATTGTTGTAAGCTTTTCAATTTATGATTAGCAAATATTGTTTTTATTTAATAATAATATCACTTGACCGCTACAAATTAATCACCTAACTGGTAAAAATTAACAAAAGGATTTCCAAATCTATGCGTGTTGCACTGCAAAAAAACAAAAACAAAAAAAAAACGCTAAAATTCCCTATATTAATCTTTTGTTCCCACCGTTGACGCAAGAAAAACAGAACTTTTAAACAAAATTTTGAACGTTCTAAGAAGGATAAAAAGATACAATTTAATAATCAAAAATCCTTTGCTCTTTCCTCTTAATAATATAAAGATTTTTAAGATAAAAATTTGTTTTTAAGTTTGGGACATTTTATCATTAGGTCATGCTCATTTTTTTAGCGAATCTGTGTATCTTCTCACCAATGCTGTTATTAAAAGATAAGCAACACGGGCAAACTTTAGTTATATAGAAAAAAGGAAAGGAAAAAACGTAAATAAATAATATGGTGCAAAAATGCTTTTCTTGTTTTTCTTTTTGATTGAGATAAAATTCACCGGTCGTTTGTCCGATGTCACTGATGATAGTACTTGGCTGGCATTCAGATCTGCAGGAATAATTCCTTAGTTGCACACCCGTAACTATCTCATTGGAATTTGTGGTTTACACGCTACGTACGCCGAAGAAGAAGTTTCACACTCGATCACAGGTTTAAAGCAAAAGTCAGTTCAGGAAAATACAGACAAGTGACCGGTTGACTCATTCTTTTTACCTAGCTTCATTCTGATGTCATTAATATACTTTTTTTTCAATTTATACATATTTATCAATTTGTTCAAATGAATATCTATTTATTTCTCTCTCTCTCTCTCTCTCTCTCTCTCTCTCTCTCTCTTTCTCTCTCTTCAAAATTGTCTTATTTTTTTTTAAATAATGTTCACCTTGGCCCAAAAGCCACTCACAGTAGAGTGTTAAGATTTAAGATGCACAGTTTATTCGCATATTTGAAGATAACGGTTAACACGAGACTTGAACGGGTTGGGAAAGCAGGGAAATATCCTCTTGGGAGTCAGTTCGATAAAGTAGCAGTTCGTGTGAAGAAGCTGTTCGAGTTGATCTTACATCTAACCAATGGAATACGAAGGGAGAGTGGTTCGTGGGTTTTAGTCGTGTAGGTTAGAATTGGTGGAACTAAGGAACGTATTTCGTTTGGACACTTTCCATAGAAATAGCGACGTAGTAGCTCAAGGCTTGCAACGATTCGTCTGTGGGGAAAGAAGTTGTAGGGTGGAAAATAATTCATCACCCACATGGCCTCGTATAGGCTTTTGAGCTCTGTCAAGACTGGACAGTGAAGACTGGACAACACCTGTCCATATATGGCAACAGCGCTCCATTTTCGATCTGTTCTGTCTCTTGTAGATGCAGAGGATAGCACAAGAAGTCAGATATTTACTGCAGCGGTACAGAGTATCATCGACCATATATAAAAATCAACCTCACACACATACAGAGACATATATATATATATATATATATATATATATATATATATATATATATATATATATATACACAGAGAGAGACAGAGAGAGATCATTACAATTGATTATTCTCCTATCTTATTCGTTGTTGCTTCTTACTCTCCACATTATTTCTTCTTCAATTTCCACTCAAATAATATTCGTACTGTTGCCTTTTTTTTCACTTATTGATTAATATTAGGTTGGTGCAAAAATAATGACGTAATAATGTCGTTTTTTGACGTATTGTTTAACGTCAAAAAGCGACATTAATACGTCATTATTTTTGCACCAACCTAATAGTTAAGGAAATTCTCCTTCCTCGCCCTTCCCTCCTCCTCCTTTTGCTTACTCACACTGTTTTTGCAATGTACTTCCTTTCATTTGATTTTTTTTTATTAATTCCTTCTTTCTTTCTATTCATAAACGGCCTACTGATTTCTTTCTTTTTTATTTATACTTTCTTTTATTTTTACTTTCTTTTCCCAGCCTTTTCTCTTTCTTTTGTTATTTTCTTTTTTCATTCTTTTATCTACTTCTTTACCTTTTCATTCATAGCTCATCCGTTCTCTTCTTTGTTTTGTTTCTTCCATTCTTCCTTTCTTTCTTTCTTTCTTTCCTTCTTTCTTTTTGCTTTCTGTCTATTTAATATTTTCCCTTTTTTATCCATAGGCTATTCTTTCTTTCTTTCTTTCTTTCTTTCTTTCTTTCTTTCTTTCTAGATCTTCCTTTCTTCCTAGATGTTTCTTTTTTGCTTGCTTTCTTTTTGTACAAATTCGTTTTTCTCCTTTGTTCTTCTTTTATTTAAACTTTTTCGAAAGTTCATTTTTTTTCTTTTCTCTTTCTTTCTCTTTCTCTATTCACCATCTCGCTTTATCTCTCTTTCATATTTTATATTTTGAAAAGCTCTATCACTTTTTTATTGGCATCCCTGTTTTTTTTTTCTCGCCTCACATTATCTTCTTTTTCATTTACTCTCCATGGTTTCTTTTTTCGCGACACAGGCTTCACATTCATTCGTTTTTTTTTGGGGGGGGGGTGCGGTGGAGCGGGGCAACTGGCTTCGGCGCCTGCTGTAGCTGACTAATCGATTAGATGATTACTCGTGCAGAGTGTTCGAATTTTACTTGTTACACCATCATTTATTGGCTTTGTGCCAGCATTTTTTAATGCTTGTTTTCTTTTCCTTCTCCTGATGATTTAATCACAGCTATCTAACAAGACCCGAGAGAAAGTAAATAATTTAGATGTAGTAATACTTGGATAAAATCCAAACAGACGCCCTTTTTTTTTCTTTATAATCAGATATAACAGATATATCTGCGAATACTCGGCCGATTTCCGGGGCTTCCTGGAAGACACGGACGAATTTCAAAGCATTCTGGAAGAAATCCCAACAGATAAGGACGAAAAAAAAATGAACAATTTAGTTTTCAAGCCATCATCAAGTTTTGGATAAAAATAAAAACTCATTTTTAAAAATTGTTTATTCTTTAATTTCTAAGTCTATAAGAAACGAATCTGTACCACAATTTCAATGAGCAAGGTACTGGCTTTGTGGATTAAACATACGCGTATTTCTCACTGTTTTGGTTAATCCCTGTTGGTTTGGCTTACCATCCATAATACGTGTGCAAAGGATACTAACATATTTTTATATTCTAATTTTTTAAATAAAAATGCTTTAAATATAGCAACAAATTCCTTAAATAGATAAAGAAGCGCAAACCGGTAATATATATATATATATATATATATATATATATATATATATATATATATATATACATTCGCTTGAGGATGACATGTCTTTAATTTAATTACAAAATTAAATTCGAAGCTTTTAGCTTCCATTTTTGAAACATGGTTAGAACTGTGTAGCGAAAAAAACATATTTTAAATCAATTAATTTTATATATATATATATATATATATATATATATATATATATATGCATGAATTTAAATGTACTACTAGACTGGCTACTGGGGCCCATCGTTTTATTGTTCAAATACCTAGATGTAACCGTAAGTTGTTTTTTTTCTCCCACATTTCTCACCTCTGAAAATCTTTTCTCGTTTCTTGCTTCTCTGCCATTAGCGATCTTCAAAAATTTAAATGCAACGCCATTCACCATTTTCTGTATACCTGACACCCGATATAAATTACGTGAAATCTATTTGGTAGATGTTTCGCTCCATCTATGTGAGCATTACTGTTATATATCGTACCTATAAACACTAATAGGTATGTCCTAATCCTCATAAATACGTTGGTCACTATATAAAGTATGGAGTAATATGCTGTCTAAATAGTCCACCACTAGCAGTGGTTTACCTACTTCACGCCGCTGGCGAGTATTGTGTTTTGTTGATGTTATAAAGATTACCATTTCATTTCCAAACTCCGTTTTCGTTATTCCTCATTTAGTAAATCTTTCTAGGTTACAACAATTATTAAAACGTATTTCCTTTTACATACTTTGCTCGGATATTTCATATCAGTTGTTTATTATATACCGCGTGTAACAGCAAACTTGTCTAAATCGTGTAACAGCATGGGATAATTGTTCATGTCACAAAATGTTTCATATCTAAAAAAAAAAAAACTAAAAAAAACACTATATTGATTGAGTTTCTATTTTCCAGGTTTTCAGATAAGACGTTTAGCCATCTTGACACCATTTGTCTTAAGAATAACCGAAAAAAGCCTGTGAGTTATTCAGCTAGAAAGAGAAAAGGTTAAAATCGTTTTGTGTCAGCCCCACTATGTCTTCTCAACTGAGCAATGGTAAGAGGGAAATGATCATTCAGACCTTCAGTATTGGTACCAATATTCACACTCTGGCTTCCACCTTCACAGTCCATTGAAAAACCATCACGAGAACAGTGAACAATTTTAAAAAAGAGGGGACAGTCGATAGAACTGGATCAGGAGTTCACAGCTGCAAGAGGGATCATCATTTCACCTTAGAGTTAAATACATTCTTATTGTTCAAAGTAGAGTGTAATAGTGTTATAAAAACATCGGAGAATTCCAGTAAGATATCTTTAATCATTTCTAAGATACAACGGTTCAAAGCTTAATCTAACAATTCGACAATTTTGCTGTTACACTCGGTATATATTTAAAAATATATATTATATAAATTTAATGTTACAATATATATCATATTATATAAATATGGGATCACTAGACTCAGCTGAGTATTATGACCTTATAGGACTTTTTATATTATACAATGTCACAGGGTATCGTGAAATTAATGTAACTGACATTGGATTATACAGAGACGATGAACTAATGGTTATAAAGAACTCTATTAATTTTGAAATCGATAAAGCTAAAAAGATATTATATAAAGAATTTAAATACCTGAACTTAAATTTACGGTACGCACTAAATTGAAAAACGTGAACTTCCTTGATAAAACATTAGATTTAATGAAAAATATATACATACCTTATAAAAATACCCAATATTAATCATTTGTATATACACGCTAAATCTAATCATCCTCCATCTATAATTAAGCATATGCCTTTACTCATCGAAAAGAGAATAAGTACAAATTCAGCAAATGAGAAGATTTTCTATGAATAAAGCTCTAAAAGATAGTGGCTACAAAAGCCCAAAACTAACTTACATAAAAAAAGGAAAATGGAAAGCATAGAAAAAACAGAAGTAGAAAAATAATTTGGTATACACCCCCATACAACCAAATGGTAAAGTACAAATTAGGACAAAAATTCCTTGCATTAATCGTTAAACATTTTCCTAAAGATAGTAAACTCAGTACCCTTTTCAATAAAAATACCCTAAAATTAAGTTACTGCTGTACTGAATACTTAGAAAAAATTATTAAGAGACATAATGCTAATATCTTGAATAAACACTTAGACAAAGACCAAAAAAATTTAGACAGTATAATAATAAAAAGAGATGAAGATAAAGAAATTATGTAACTGCAGAAATCATAACTGCCCTGTTAATAATAAATGTCGCACTGAATCATTAGTATACCAATGCAATATCTCATCTATTGAGGATCCAGACAACGTAAAAGTCTACATCTGATGCACAGGATATGAGTTCAAGAAACGGTTCAACCAACATCAAAGTTCTGTCTATATTTCTGAGGTAAGGTATTATGTACACTATTTACATTATTCGGACTATTGTCCTCATCTTTGTTGCCATATTTATGGCAATGTTTTGGCCGTTGTACGCTCTGGCCTTCTTCAGGTCAAATAAAGATTTATATTTAATATTTTTTTTTGATATTTTCAAAATCGGGTATGATATACCCATGGTTAGTAGTGATGTAACTTTAATTGATGGTTAGTGTTCTAGGGTTCAAGTATAATTAATCTGATTTGAAATAAACATTATTTACTTAAGAAATAAGACAGCTAATTTCAAATTCCAGTCAGATTTGATACATACTCACAAATACCAATGGGAAAAATATAAATCTATCACTTCTCCCACCTCCAACTATGGATTGAATAGCATGACAGCCTGGATCCTATAGACTTGGTTGGCAGCCTAATGTGGGAAAATCTTCTGCCTCGTCAGTCATGAATCAAAAGAGACATGATTACTCAAGCATGTATCTTCATATATGTCTTTCATCACAAATGTAATTATTTGTATTAAAAAATCTTTCAAAAATAAAATATTCTTTTCTGAAAGTTTATTTGAGAAATATTAGCTGATTTAAAGTATAATTCATCTGATTTGAAACAAATATTATTTACTTTAAGCTTAAAAATATCACGGAAAGCATTTTTTTAATGGCCAATATGTGTTTATTTTTATTTAAGATGTTAGGTGTTGACAGCTTCATTTATCTAATGTTCTTCTACGGGGGCTTTATCCATAAAAAAAATTAAATAATATAACGTGAGTGCCCTTTATATATAATTTTTAAGTACTCAGTAATTTAAAAAATTTAGGAACATATTCTCCGTAATCTAATGTTTTATTGAATTTTTGATAGTTTGGTTTTAAATTTACTATAGATATCATTCTTATTTTCTTATTTTCTAATGATGTCATGTATGATCAACAACAAAAATCGGTACGTTTATAACCCCCCCCCACCAAAAAAGATCAAAATTCTTTTTAAAATTGATGTTTGATGATTTCATATTAAGCTTTGCCATTTATAATTAGTAAATATAGTTTTTACTTAATAATAATATCATTTAAAAGGGAGAAATTAATACAGAATTTTAAAAGATTTAAAACAATAAATTATTCTAAATACATCTTTTTTAAATGAAACAATTCTTGTAAAAATGAAATATTCATCGAAAAAAAATAATAATAATAATAATAGATCTTACTCAAAAGAAATTAAAAGCTTTTCTAGTTAAACAATCTCTTAGTTTTATTGCATGTTTTTAATTTTACGATTCAGAGCAGATTTTTCTTAACTGGGGGTCCTCTTTTACGAAAAAAAAAAATTGATGATTTAAATTTTCCAAGGAATTAGTGAAGGGTGTGAAATTTAAATTCTTGTAATTTCATAAAATTTTATTGGGAAACAGATGAAAAGAATATTTTTACCAAGTTTTTCTAAAAAAAAATTTCTAAAATAATTTATTTCATTTGAGTATGTTTTGAAAGTTTCATTAAAATCTAACGATAATTTGATTTTTACAAGAATTTTCAGATCACTGTGTTTTTCAGGGTATAAAAGACGCCAAAATTTCTTATACTAATCTTTGGTTCCCAACGCCGACGCAAGAAAAAGAAAACTTTAAGTAAATTTTGAACGCTCTGAAAAGGATCTTAAAATATAATTTAATAATAAAAAAAAAACACTTTGGTCTTTCCATAATTATTTTGACGATAAAAGTTTGTTTTTGTCAAGTTTGGAGCATTTATTTCATCATTGTATTTTTTTTTTTCAGCGAATTAATGAAGGTTATCTAAAATCTCTCTCTCTTTCTCTCTCTCTCTCTCTCTCTCTATATATATATATATATATATATATATATATATATATATATATATATATATATATATATATATATATGTGTGTGTGTGTGTGTGTGTGTAAGTACGTGTTGACGCGTGTACGTGTTTGTGAGAAAGAATAGTTTGCATCAAAATTCATCGAATTCTAGGCGCCAAATAGCTTCGTAAGATAATGAAAAACATATTAGAAAATGAGTTGTTTTCTTTTCGTTTTTTGCCGAGTTATTTTGAGAGATAAGAAATATCCAGAGAGACACGAGAGGCTCTAAGGAATTCATTAAATAAAATGGATTGATCAGTTTCCTTGAATTAGCGAACTTTTCTATAGTCCTTCGGATCTCTTCTATTTTTCGTCTGAGACATGATTGAGCTCGTCTCGCACTTCTTTTGCAAGTGACTTCGAATCCCAACACAACCACCTACTATCATAAAGCTACCTTTAATATCCGTTTGTTTTTCAATCTGACTAAAAGGAAAAACACACTGAGCTGTATCTATTAATATGTCAGGTTTATAGGAACTATTAGAACTATTAAACAGGTAAGCCGACCTTATGTCGTAAATTTCGTCATATGTCATATCACATATTTCTATCTGTTTGCCTTATACTCTCTTTCTCTATTTCTCTCCTTTTTTCCCCTTTAAGTGGATGAGCACATTCTATTCTATGCTTTATCAGTTGATCACTTTTTACTAACATCACTGTTTCTCGCATCCTTCAACTTTTTCTCTTTCTCTCTTGAAGAAAAAATTAACAGTCCTAAATTAATACATTTAACTTGTAAATATATTAAGACACAGGACTATACTGCCGATTTTGTTCTCGGCTTCTTCCGAAGAATGTAAAAGCAAAACTACTCAAAGAAGCAGACTATCTTAAATTTAGTAGATAAAAAACAAAATATAGTGTTCACAGATAAAACACTTATTTCAATAAAACAAAATTTCCATGCAATATTGTTCCATATGCCAAATAGTAACAAAACATAATGATGAACAAAGAGATTTACTTACATTAATAATTTCGTCAGTCTACAGAATGTATCATTCTTTAAAGGTCTATATTTGCGTCAATACCTCAATAGGCCTTATAAGTCTAATCAAAATTAAAATATAACTTTTCTCAAGTTATATTTAAACAAATTTATAACTTTTCTCAAGTTAATATTTAAACAAATTTTAGCTTCGGAATTCTACCGAAGCTAATAAAAAATCTTTTGCACATAGTCGACCGAAACGAAAAAGTCACAAACCCTTCTTCCCCTCCCTAAATAAAACCAGATATGTAGCAATTAAAGCTAAATAAATATTAACTATATTAAAGAAAATAATTCGACATTGTAAGTCGAATATTCGAGATAACACGTTACTTTACGTGACAAACTAAATTAGTTGCCCATGGAGTCAGAATACAAAGCGTTTTAATCAACCAAGGAAAAATCTCTGACTGGGGATAATCTCTCCCGTTCAAAGGGAAGTGCCGTCTCCTGCCTCCAACCCCATAAAAAGGCGGCAATAAAAAATCATCGTCTACTTTGCTATCAGAGGCGTATCGTTCCAAATTTCAATACATTAAATATTCCTTTACTGAAGTTATTGAAATGTCTTTGAATTTTAATATTCTAAAATTTTGCAAATACAAAAATTCTCAAACTCTCTATTTCTCGCATTCTCTCACTTTTAATTGTTCTCTCTCTCTCTCTCTCTCTCTTTACACGCTCGTTTACTTTCTCTTTCTCATTGTTACATGTTCTGTAGATAAATCAAATCAAACATACTCTTTTTCTTCGCCCCTTTTGCGGCATCTCTGTTTCTCTCCCACTCTCTCTAGCGCGCATCTGATTTTTACGGAAGTGTGTAAACATTTATACGCATCTCCCCCATACTCTCTCTCTCTCTCTCTCTCTCTCTCTCTCTCTCTGACTCCCTGGTGCTCGTTTGCTTTTTACGTAATTGGCTACACATTGAAATCTCACTCACATTCTCTTTCTCTCTCTCATACTCTCTCTCTCTCCACACACACACACACACCCATATATATATATATATATATATATATATATATATATATATATAATGGTTTCAAACATAGCATCCGATTATCAAATTCTTTTCAGGTGTAAATAATCAGTATTTGCTTTGGTCTCTTCGTTTTGTCTTGATGTTTAGAAATAAACTCAGATTTTCGGTTTGCTGAACGAATTCACCGGTTAACAATCCACAAACAATTACACGCATCGAAAGATCAACAAAACAAACAGCAGTTTCTTAAATATCAAAGGAAGCAAATAAAAGGAAACATTGTCGATTACGATCCTTTCTTTATATAAAGTAGTAGGATATATACCATTCCACACAATAATTATCAATGTGTATTTATCCATATATTTTGTGTTCCATCTATAGTGAGAAGGGAGGAGGTGAATAAACTTAAGTTAGTAAATTTACGAGTGATTATTCCCTTAGCCGTTTAATAATCTATACAATTAAAATATTTATCTGCATTTAGACAAAATTATTTTCCCAGCAATATGAACCATTTAATTAATCAATACCTTTACTCCGACATTTCTTAGATTGCAGTCTTATTTGTTCAAGCCTTTCGTGCGAAGCGTTCAGATACCTTTGTCTGGTGATCGTGTTGCTACAACTTGGTCTTGAAATAGGCTTTGTTGTCGCCTTCTTTGTCGTTGAGTTGCTAATATTTTTATGTGTGTTATTATATATAAAAAAACAAATACGAAGACACTTATAAATTATACATGCTTAACTTTATCGTAGCCCCATCTACGAAATTTATGAAAGGTATAAACATTTTCCTATTTGTCGCTTATTTTACCACTCTGTCGGATTTAATCCATATCTTTCAATTCATATATATATATATATATAAATCGAGTTCACCCCCAAGGAAGACAGTAGATGTAGAGCCACTGAGTCCCAAGGGGTTACTGCGTGTGAAAGAGTTATAAAGAGAAACATAGCTAAGGAGCGAGAACAAAAGAAGAGTAATCAGGAGGACAGTAGATAGCGATTGCCATTGCATTTAAATTTTTGAATATTAAAGTTGGCTGGAAAACATGGAGCCGGAAGAGAGTTCCACAAGCAAGAAGTGCGAGAAAAGAAACTGTTAACATAGAACTTACGGTTAAATCTAGCCAACTGACCTGTAAAATGATGAGACCCCATCGACAGTCTAGCACTGCGCTTAAATTCATAAAGTCTAGGTACCATAACGAAGAGCTCACCCGAACAATTACCATAAAAATGTTCATAGAAAAGGCAAAGGGAGGCAACGTTACAGCGGTGGAACTCTCAGACCGAAATAGAGAGCAGTTTAGTTTTGGAAGACATTCTTTGTCCCAGTTAGGAACAGAATGGAAGTCATTTTTTGATACCAGCTCTCAACTAGACCTTATCATACTGATTAAACTCACGATCGAGGCGGGAGTAAATAGTTGTGATGTCAGCATAGATATCAAGTTGATAGCCGATGACATTAGGAAGGTCATTAATGAAAATTAAAAACCAAATAGAATCAAGGATATAGCCCTGGGGAACTCCTGCATTAATACAAAAGGATCTAGAAGAGTTGGCCGTTCAAGAAAACTTTCATCTCGCGATTTGATTGGAATGACTGGATCAGTCTAAAAAATTGGTTGGTGACACCGTAAGTTTTCAACTTGTGAAGAATACCTGCTTGCCAAACCCTGTCGAAAGCTTTCGCCATAACCAAAGCAACGGCCCAAGCTTCACACTTTCCGAAGTAGTCTGTACATCAGCAATTGACCTAGAAAAACGAAAGTCATATTGTTTCTGTCTATATCTCAAGGCACGTGGCTTAGTGGATAAAGACGTTGGTTAACTCCAATGACTAGACCCAAAGATTTGTGAGTTCAATACCAGGCCACGGCAGTAGTGAACCAAACTTGGAAAGTTGAGTTAAAAGGAAATAAGACATTCGGAAGAGGCATGGCACATGGAACTAGAACAATCTACCCCGGTCGACGAAATAAAGGGTTCGTTCGAAATTTCAATCGCCTGAAGAAGGCCGAAGTTACAACGGCCGAAACGTTGTGAATATAGCACTGGAACAGCAGATGAGGATTTACGACAAGCAGGAAAGCAAGAGGCAACAAAACATTTATTATACAGCCAGATTGGAAGCACACTTCTTAAGGACGATTATAGGAATACTATCTGGTCCATATGCTTTGCGGGGATCCAGATTAGATTTATTATACAATTTAAAGAGAACAGGGGCAGGTTTGGGAGCACATTTCATAAGGACGATTATAGGGTCACTATCAGATCCACATGCTTTGCGGTGATCCAGATTAGATTTATTATACAATTTAAAGAGAACAAGAGCCAGTTTGGGAGCATATTTCTTAAGGGCGGTTATAGAGATACTATCAGGTCCACATGCTTTGCGGGGATCGAGATTAGAGATGATAGCAGAAACCATAGAATGGGGTTATATGCATACCATCAGAGACTCAGGAAAGTTAGGCAATGATACTCCAGATAGATCAAGAGTAGAGTTTAAGGAGAATTAACCGCCGAAGCATTCAACTTTGTCAGTAGATGTTAACACCTCAAATAGATTGAAGAGAGGAAGAATAGAAAAGTTACTCTTACTTAATACACTATTACAGAGCTTCCAGTAATCACGAGAGTCAAAGTTGTTAGATGCAATACAGTGCCTCATTCTCTCAGCAAACAGAGGCATAGCTCCTTCGAGGATACGTTTACATTTATTACGTGCAGTCACGAATGGGCGACTGTTGGGATGAGAAGTGTTACGCTTGTATAGCCGGAAATAGTGACTCCTGTGGGTTATGGCCTCTCTGTTTCTCTCTCTGGTGAGAACCATTGAAGAAGATTGAGGTTTCACCTGGTATTTCCGAGAAGGAATGAAAGCATCTACTCCGGCTTTGACCCAAGAGGAAACCTTAGTGACGCAATTCCTAATATGAAGTTTCAAAATGTCAGTCCAAATGGCGTTACGAAGAAAGTCACAAAGTGACTCTCAATCAGAATGCTGGTAAGGTAAAGAGGTCCTTTGAATAGGATGTTCCTATCTAATAGATGACGTAAACGAAATATCAATAGATACTATAGAAGGTGCGTGGAATGTTAATATTTTGATTATGTCACCATTTCCTCTTCAAGTTACAATTTTCTCTTCGACAGTTAAGAATTAATGGCAGTTTTACTAAGGAAATAAGGATAATATCTGGTAAATTATTAAATTAAAAGGGGTAAGACTTTCTGTGCCGCGCCACGAAATTTTTCTCGCCGGAGTCGATCCTTCAAATCTACAAATCAACCATTCGCCCTTGCATGGAGTATTGTTGTTTCCAATTAAGTAAACAAAAGACAGCTATTACCAAAAAATTTAAGTGGATAAAGCTTTTCGCAGGATGTGAGCTGTGCTATTTTGGGCTATTTCCTAGAGAGATATTGCACAAGGGAGTTTATTTACATTATTCAAACTGTTATCCTCACCTTCATTGCCATATTCGCAGCGTTTTGGCCGCTGTACACTCCGGCCTTCTTTAGGTGATTGGAATTTCGAACGGAATCCTTGAATTCGCCACCGGGGTAGATTGTTCTAGTTCCACGTGCCATGCCCATTCCGAATGTCTCAGTTATTTCCAAGTTTGGTTCACCTCTGTTATGGAAATTATTTTAACAGAAGATTGAAAGTGTAATAGTGGAATCCGAAGATGTATTGGGATAGCCAAAGAAGCATTCAAAAAGCTAAGCAGAGTATTAAGAAACAGGAAAATTTTACTAGAAACAAGGAAACGAGTACTAAACTGTTACGTGATATCTGCCCTTCTAAGTACTGGACGATCTCCTCAACAATAAAAAGGAGACTTTTAAGCAGCAGAAATGTGGTTCTACAGAAGGATGATGGGGATACCATGAACCGAACATGTGGGCAACGACGAAGTTTTGGATAAAATGGAAACAAAAACGAAACTAATACAACCAGGAAGAGACAGTCGAGGTTTCTGGGGTGCATAATGAGGAAGAAAGGCTTGGAAAATATTATACTCACGGGATGGATAGAGGACAATAGGGACAGATGAAAACAACGCATAACATAATTAGCTTGGGGATGGCGGAACAGGACTTAGGAGAATTAACAGAAAGACAAAGTTTATTAAGAACTACAAGAGACAGGAAGTTGTGGAGGGCCATAATTGCCTACGTCCCGAGAGGACACAGCAGATAAAGAAGAAGATTGTAGCTTGCATCTTAGACCGTTCATCAGACTGACACACATTCTGTCTTCTTACAATTGATGTTTCGTCCTTTCATTTACTTTCTGTAGGAGTTCCTGCAGCCTACTGAAAAAAAATCAAGTCGAATACAGAAGAGAAAGCTGTCGTGTAATCTTAATTGGACTAGATGTCACGTGATCTCCGTCCTCGGTTAATATTGTAACAAAAATTCACAAGGGACAATAAGTGAGCGACAGACTAAGATAAAAGAAAGAAAGTAAGAAACAGAAAGAGGGTGAACGGCTGTTGAGACAATTGAATACACCCTTCACCTTTTTACGAGTCTTACCGTGTCTACGGCCGTCAAGCTGTAGAGGAACAATGTAATTAAATTAAGACTCCAAGAATCTGACCGCGGAAGCTAAGTGCTACATCTAGCATCATACCAGCCTTAACCCTACCAAAAGTTAGTTTGACTTTTGTTTAGCCGTTCGGGTGTTATGACTCGTTGCTATTCTAGTCTTGTCGACAAAATATGTAGGGTAGAATTTGTAAAATATTAATCAGAGAAATCGAAGAATAAAAAAAGTGTAATTTGCAGTTTAAACCTCGCGCTTTGTGTTTATTAAAAAAATCTTCGAATAGTTGCATTTAGGTGTCAAAAATTTATATGCTTGATTCTAAAATAACAATGAAATTTTTTCTAAAATCTACCGTTTTAGAGCTATCTACAATAAAAGTTCGGATTCATTCGCGTCCATTCGCGTCCATTCGCGTCTGTCCGTCCGCCATTACTGACTTTGTTTCCATACGTTTGGCTCGAGTAATCATGTGCGGAAGTTTACTTAGTTAACAGCCTTTTTAATGATCGTACTCGTTTCAATTACTGCGCAATACCAAAAGAAGTCTTTAGAAACCTTTGAAAGTGAAGCTTGTATTGATTTTTGTTTGTAAATTTATTTAAGTTATTTAGAGAAGCAATATCAAGTTTTCTTTTTTAATAGTGAAGCTCTTTTTTTGTTTTGTTTTTTTATAGTAAAGCTTTTTGTAGTGAATCTGTAATAATAATTAATTCTTGGTTAAATAATAATAAAATAAATAATAAGACAAATTAAATAATAAAACAAATAAAAATCATGCTCTTTTTAAATTTCGCGCAAAGTTTACGCGTTGTGTGCGCATTAATCAAGACAAGTGAACTTCGGCGCATTATTATTCGAGGCAAGCATTTGTAAACAACGCCAGTAATGGTTTCCGTGCTGTAGCCGTGACGCGAATGAGTCTGAAATTTTATTGTCGATAACGGTAGATTTTAGCAAAATTTCATTTTTATTTTCGCATTAAGCATGTGAATATACACGTAAATGGGACTATTCGAGAAAATTTTATTAGAAACTGAGCGCGGGGATTATACGGCAAATTACCTCTCTCCGCAAGAAATAATAATAATAAAAAAAAAACAATTGCAAGAGAAAAGAAGAATTTGAGAAAAATGTATAAGCAATAATAGAGTTAAAGGAAAAACGACCAAAAATGGCCAAAGAAAGAAAGAAAGCAAGAAAGAAGGAAAGCAAGAAAAAAAGAAAGAAGGGCAAAAAAAAAGCGGAAAGGTGAACTAAAAATACTTAAAGAAAAGAAAAAAAAACACAAGGACAAAGTAAGGAGATGGGCGCTGTGAAACAGAAGAAATTCAATGAAAGTATCAGTTTATTGAGTTGATGTTGTTCTACTCATGTGAGAATCCAGGAAATGCTGAGAAAATATCAGTAAAAAGGAAAAAATAAGACAAATTTTGATTGGACCATTCAGAAGTGATGGCAGCTTGTAAGACGGATGTGAGTCGGTGTCCGGTTCAATTCTAAAAAGACCTCAAGTAGTTTGGTGCAGTCGGTTGAGGTGGTGCGTTGGATGTCTTTGACATGAAACTAGGCGCACGTTTGCAGGCGCCAGACTCACAATAAATCTGTTTATTAATTCGTTCAGTACACACACGCACACACATACACACACACAAACACACACACACAATTTTATATATATATGTGAGTGTGTGTGTGTATCTTTGACACTCAGAGCCGAAAGAGAGAAAAAATTAGGCAATGCAATATGGAGAGAAGAAAATGAAGAAAAGAATATCCACAACATTCTACACATATACACACACTCCGTCCACTAGTCAGGGGATATCAGCAACTGAGGGCTTATACTTCTTTTTTTATATGCACTTTTCATCGGTGCAAGTTTTTTTCTTTTAGTAGTGTTCATGTATGTGTGCGCGCGCTCGTGTGTGCATTCGCGCGCGCGTTCCCCCAGACGCCCGTCTGTGTACGTGTAGAGTGTCATGGTTGTTTGTCATTTTCGTTGTTTTCTTTTTTTCTCCCTCTACACTTATTCCTTAACCTTTTCTATCTTTATATCTTTTTCCTCTTTGCTTTCAATTTTGTAGTCATTTTGACTTCTTGGCATATATTGTACGAGGGATTGGTGAAACGTTTCTGGTTCATTCAAAAATTAATTCCAAAATAATTCAGTGAAGAAGTGAGTCAGAACTCGTCAATACTGTCGTGTATATATATATATATATATATATATATATATATATATATATATATATATATATATATATAAACATCATTTGTTAAATATGATATACAAGAAAAATTTAATTAATTTTTTATATAATTTTTCCAGCGTTTTTACATTTTAACATATTGTCCATTGGCCCAAGCGCATTCGGCCACTTCTTTAGCAATTTTCAAGGGGGATTATTTTAGGTGTTGTACATAATAAATTCCTTTGAATTTATTTCTCTCGTTCTGGAAGAGATCTCAAAACAACATACGGATCAATCCAGAAAAGGCGCCTCGGCGTTGGTTAATAGCTAGTCTTGTTGACCATTACTGTTGAGTAGTAAGCTTGATCCTCACTGGGTGTCCCATACAAATTCCAGTATTAAATATCAGAACAAGAGTCGTCATACCGTAAAATCAACAACCCTACTAGGCATCCAAATGATGCCTGTTGACAATTAACGGATATCAGCCACTTGTATACCAAAAGCATTTTGTTAGTAAAATGTATTTGAATTCGATTAATGCTAACTTATTTCATTAGTGTCTATTATTTTAGGAAACTGGTTGACTTCAGGCTAATTGGTTAATTAAGTTTAATGGTCTCATTTACGAAGAGCCTTTCTAATGTTGCCTGAAGTGTAAATGTATTTTGTTGTTCATTAGAAACTTTTGACTAATAGTTTTCTTGAAGTGGTTGATACAAGTACACTTCACAGAGCCTCGCCATGGTGTAGTGCTTACCAATCTCGACTTGTAGACCAACACTCGAATGCAATGACTACAATATTCACTAGACGAGACCTTGCACTAAATTAATTTTACCTACTTAATACAATGGAATCTTGACCGTGGAGCAAACATTGTGGAATTTACATATAATATAAAATAGTATAAATATAGAATAAATATAGAATAAATATAGAATATAATATAGAATATAAATATAAAATAGAGTATAAATATAAAGTATAATATAGAATAAAATATCGAATGAATATAGAATATAAATTAGACTAAATATAGAATACAATATAGTAAAAATATAGAATATAATATAGATTATAATATAGAATGGATATAGAATAAAATATAGAATAGAATATAGAATAAAATATAGTATAAATATAGAATATAACATAGAATAAATATAGTATATAATATAGTATAAATGTAGAATATATTATAATTATAGAATATAATATAGAATAGAATGTAGTATAAATATAGGATATAAATTAGAATAAATACAGAATATAATATAGAATAAATATAGAATATAAATATAAAATAGAGTATAAATATAAAGTATATTATAGAATAAAATATAGAATGAATATAGAATATAAATTAGGATAAGTATAGAATACAATATAGTAAAAATATAAAATATAATATAGATAATATAGTAGAAATATAGAATATAACATAGAATAAATACAGTATATAATATAGTATAAATGTAGAATATAATATAACTATAATATAGAATATAGAATAGAATATAGAATATAAAAGTGCCCCAGGACACAATATCTCATTGTAATATTGTGACACAGAAATCCACTTGTTACTTTGTGAAATAAACTCCCGAGAAGATGCTTCCCTGACAACTACAGTCTTTGGTCCTTTCAAGTTCAGGATCAACCGATAGCTATCGTACAGGTTCTCATAACACGCATTTCTTACTTCCTCTTTCTTCCTTACTTTCAATTGCACACAGCAAACCACTAACTTGAGTGGTTCTTGAGCCTTGTGAACTAACAGTAAAAAATCAATGACGAAAAATGTTAATAAAGAAAGAGCCTTTCAGAAACTAAGCAAAATATTAAGAAACAGGAAGATTTCCTTAGAAACAAAGAAAAGAGTACAGAACACTTATGTAAAACTTAATCTCATATGCAGAAGCGAATTTTGGACAGTTTCCTCACAGATGAAGAAGGGACTTGAAGCGAGAGAAATTTGGTTCTATGAACGAATGAAGTGAATAACATGAACAACGAGAAGGTTTTAAAGAAAATAGGAAACTGATACTTGAAATACTTTTCAGAATTAATTGTTCTCTGAAGAAAAATATTTTAATTGAAATCACATCTAGTCTGATGATTCTGCTATCTATTAGGAGATTCTTCATGAAATTCAAAGAAGAATCTGCAATTTTATTCTTCATGACCTGGCATCTCGGCTTCAATCACTTTCCCACTCGCAGAACGTAACTTCCCTGTGACTTTTCTATAAATATTTTCATGGTAATTGTTTTGATGAGCTAGTATCATGCTACTGGGTTAGTGCAAGGTCTCATCATTTTACAATTGAAATGACCAGGTGTAACCGTAAGTTCTATTCTGAAAGTTTCTTCTCTCACATTTTTCGCTTTTGAAACTCACATATAGCTTTTTGCTTTCCAGTCAATTTTGACCTTCAAAAATTTAAATGCCAATCATTATCGCAATTCTTCTTAATTCCTGTTCATTTGTTGTTTGGTCTCCTTAAAAATGTTTTCTTTTTCTCATATTCTCGCTCAATAATCTTCTTGCATATTAGGGCCTTGTTTAGGATGAAATGATTAAATAAGTAATAAGCAGAGTGGTAACAAAATATAACATATCTAAATTATAATTTCCTAAATGATAGCACAAATGTAAGGCCCAAAACTTCAGTTTGAATACCAGGTGGGTGAGGTGTATTACCATAATTCATTTGCAATGGGAATGGTAATGATAATATTAGCCGTTTCCCTATAGGAAAGGTTTGACATTCATTGACAAAGCAGCAAGTACTGCTGTCGGTTGAAATTCATATGTTTCTCAAGTCCAGTAGCTGCTATTGCTCTTTCCAGTATTAAAGGAGGTTTCCTTCCTAACCTTTTGTTTGATCTAGTGTGGAACATCAACATATTGATTATATTATTATTTTTCTTCGCGTTACATGTGCTATCCATTTTGGTTGTTGTTACTCTTAGTACTCTTCAAATGACCCCTTGAAGGCAACCAAAACAGAAGAAATAGAGACAATAGAAAATTAAGAACTTTCAGTGAATCGATGGAAGAATAAATATAAAAAAACCGATCATGAAAGGGAAAACATTATTAATATTAACAGATTTCATTGGACCAATGATCATCGACGTCCTGAAAAGAAATGATACCTAACAGAAGAAGTATAATGGCGTGGTTATTAGGGGTTAAAATGAACAAAATAATATTAAAATATGTTTAAAACAAAGTATTATGGGATCCACCCTTTTCTGATATAAATGGACTCGTCCTGCTGCCATAAAATAGCCACAGTCAGTCAGGAGGTAGAGGAACAGGGTGGAGAAACAGAGTGGAAAGTACATAGACACTGTGATTGAGTTGACGTTAGAAGTCGGTTACAAGGACGACCGACTCTAAGGAAGTTTACTTCGACACTGTATATAGCGATTTTGATTAATACTAACCGGCGTTCCTGGATTTTACTAACAGCATTACCTTTTGTATTTTGTGTAAATACATTTAATTTCTTAGCTTAAATACTTGCGTTTGTCATTTATTGGAGATCGATTTTTCACGCGGGATCCACAACAACTTGGCGAACGAGGATTCGAAACTCACGCGGATAACCCACAACAACTTGACGAACGAGGATTCGAAACTTACACGGAAAGAAAAACTTTTCGTACGCCTAACAACAAACAACTTGGCGAACACACGCGGGAAAACTAATCAACAGAAGAAAAATCCTTCCCTCGTCGTTCAACAACAAATTAGCGACAAACAATTTCGAGGAGTAAAAATGCATAAAATTGAGTTATCATGGAAGATTTTAAAAATATGTTGGTAGAACTGATAAGACACCAAAATGAGCAACAATTACAAATGCAGAAATACCAAAATGATCAACAGTTACAGCTACAAGAAAAATGGCAAAAGCAAATATTACAAAAGCAAAAGGAAAATCAAGATAGACAAACAGAGCTCCAGGAACTAATATTGAAAGTAGCGGACAGCAAGCAATTAGATATTGAAAAAGAAGCAACATTTTCGCAAGACGCAGTGTGCAATACCATAGAGATTTTCAAATATTCTCTAGATGAGGACAAAAATGTTGGAGATTACTTCAGAAGACATGAAGACATCTTTAACATAGACTGTCAAAATTGGACAGAAGCAAAAAAGCTACGTCTATTGCTTAGAAAATTAGGTACTGAAGAATATACAAATTCGTGGATTATATCTTGCCAAAAAATACGAACGAATTAAAATTTGACGAAGAAGTAACATATCTTAAAGAACTCTTCAGCCCCAAAACATCACTCTTCCATAGGAGGTGGAAATACCTTAATCTGGTAAAGGGCGATAATGAGGATTATTCCACGTTTGCCGCAATCGTAAATAAACATTGTGACGACTTCAAACTAGCGGAATTAACACCAGACAATTTTAAATGCCTCATCTTTGTTCAAGGGCTAGTTTCTACAAAAGATAGCGAAATGCGTAGAAGAATGCTTGCAAAATTACAAAATGAACCGGGTCTAACATTACAGCAATTATCAGAAGATTGCCAGAGATGTTTAAGCATAAAGAAAGACGCAAGGGACATTGAAGAATCAGCTGTTTCTCATATACGTAAGTTAAATAAAAGTCTACGTTCTTCACCCTCCCCGGAAAGAAAAATAAAATATTATGATAAGAAAAAAAATTCAACATACAGGACAAATTACGACGAATATCGAAACAAATATAAGCCCCCTCCATCAGCATGTTATCGATGTGGAGGATTACATTGGAACAAGGATTGCCGTTTCAGATATAAAAACTGTCATGAATGTGAAAAAAAAAGGCCACAAGGCATCCCAATGTAGAAATAGAAAAGATACTAATAGAATAAGAGCTACAAGGATGAATAATGATAACACCAATGTAAGGAAATATGTAGAACTGGAAATTTTAAACAAAAAGATTAAATTACAACTGGATTCGGGTTCCGACCTCACGATAATCAACTTACAGACATGGAAAAAACTCAACAGACCTACCATGTTACACACTCAAAAAATTGCCAAGTCGGTTACAGGCAAACGAATAAAATTTGAGGGAGAAATAATAGTGAATGTTAAATTTCACGGCGAAACAAAAAAACTTAAGATATACGTCATGAAAGATACTGAAAATTTAGTAGGTATCGACTGGATGCAGAAATTCAACGTTTGGGACCTACCTATCAACTCGTTTTGCAAAAAGTTAGAGGTTGAACCATCAGATACCATAAAACTGAAGGAAGAATTATATAACCAATTTCCTGGGGTATTTTCAAGTGGGTTGGGACGATGCAACAAATTTAAGGCCAAAGTAGAATTAAAAGAAAACGTCCAACCAATTTTCAGAAAGTAGCGAAATGTACTGTTTGCTACTATAGAAAAAATAGACAAAGAATCGGAGAGACTTGAACAAACTGGGATTTTATCTAAAACAGAGTTTAGTGAGTGGGCTGCCCCGGTGGTTTTCGTAAAAAAGAAGTCAGGAGAAATTCGCGTATGCGCAGATTTTTCGACGGGACTCAACAAGGCAGTAAAAGACCACCATTACCCACTACCGAGCCCAGAGGAGATATTTACAAAGCTCAACGGCGGCAAGATATTTTCAAAAATAGATCTTAGTGAGGATTATCGACAAATTCCAGTACAAGAAGAGAGTTCGAAAATCCTTTGCATTAATATGCACAAAGGGTTGTACAAGTTCAACAGACTACCATTCGGAGTAAAAGTTGCTCCTGCAATTTTTCAACAAACAATGGACACAATATTAACTGCCCCTAAAAAGGGATCTACGAAGGGGGGTATTATGGAATCCACCCTTTTCTGATATAAATGGACTCGTCCTACTGCCATAAAATAGCCACAGTCAGTCAGTCAGTCAGGGGGTCTGGAGGTAGAGGAAGAGGTAGAGGAACAGGGTGGAGAAACAGAGTGGAAAGTACATAGACACTGTGATTGAGTTGACGTTAGAAGTCAGTTACAAGGACGCCCGACTCTAAGGAAGTTTACTTCGAGACTGTATATAACGATCTTTGATTTATACTAACCGGCGTTCCTGGATTTTACTAACAGCATTACCTTTTGTATTTTGTGTAAATACATTTAATTTCTTAGCTTAAATACTTGCGTTTGTCATTTATTGGAGACCGATTTTTCAAGCGGAATCCACAACACAAAGGTAAGAGAGTTCCCTGCTCGCTAAAGTGATATACGGTTTCATACATTCAAGCGTAGACGAAAAGAGATAGTTTAAAATACGTAGCTTTCTTGGGCTGTTGAAGGAAATTTCTTTGAAGTGCAGCTAGCATGTTTAAAGGGCCGCTAATTTAGTACCTCACATAACACCTTGAAGGCAACAAAAACAGAAACTAATAACTTGCAGTGAATCGATGGAAGCAGAAAAATAAAAAAAGGGAAAACATTGATAGTAACAGATTGTATAGTATAATGATAGTCGACGTCCTGAAAAGAAATGACACATAATGGAAGTGTAATGGCGTGAGTCTTAAAATGAACAGTTGGTTTACCCACGCCAAGTAGATTAATGGAGGATGATAATAACGTGGAAACACGGATAATTTTAACAAAACAAGATAATAAATTTATTCACGAACTTACCTACTTGAAGTTTTGTAAGTAAATCGTTTCAGGAAAATAAATTAGAAATTTTTAAAGTCCGTAGTTTTAACAAATTGTCGTGAAGAGGAACCGTTCATGCAACAGATTAAATGATCTGGCACAAAATAATATTAAAAGATGTTTAAAACAAAAGATAAGAGACTTCATTGCTCACCAAAGTGATATACGGTTTCATACATTCAAGCGTAGACGAAAAGAGATAGTTTAAAATACGTAACTTTCTTGGGTTGATGAAGGAAATTTCTTTGAAGTGCAGCGTGCTTGTTTAAAGGGCAAATAATATAATTTTACACTGGCGAGAACTTCAACGCTAGTCGCGAGGAACAGAAACGATAGCTCTCACATAACATCGGACGCTCTTCTCTTATTAATTCAATTTTTTTCCTCATTTTATATCAAAAGAAATTTCGCATAGGCTCGTGACTTTCTTTGCTTTCTTCTTATTGGCACAACGGCTAATTTCTGGAGAGACAAGTTTTTCATTGGTCCAAAAGCAATTTCACATACGCTTGCAAATTTATTTCCTTTCCTTCTCAGGTCACCAGCTCATTTTTTTTAATCAGCGTTTCACCCCAAGCAAGGTGGGAAGCCACTAGCACGGAAGGGGTTACAAAGAGTTGGAGCAAGAGCAAATAGGAGTGATAGAGGAAATGATGAAGAGAAGGATAGGGGATAGATCAGGGCATCTGGAGACGTCGATTGACATTACATTTGAATAGTTGGAGATTATAGCTATCAGGGAAACAAGAAAAGGGAAGAGAGTTCCACAGGCGAGAAGTGCGAGACATGAAGCTATTGGAGTAGAAGAGACGGCTATATTTAACAGTTTCAACAGTGAAAGGGTGAGAGCGAGATGCCAGCCTAGTTGAACGCTTAAATTCATGAAGTCTGGGAACCAGTGAAAGCAGTTCATCGGAGCAGTTACCGTGAGAGTATTTGTAAAAAAGAGGGAGGCAACGGCACGTCTGTGAGAGAAAGTCAAGGTTTTCATTAGTCCAATGAAGATTTCACATAGGCTCACGAACTTCTTTCCGTCTTTTTCCTCAGATCACTGGAATTTGAATGTAGTAGGTAAAGGGACTAGTTATTATTTCATACTCACTACAAAAGACAAGGTTTCGACTTTTTTTTTAGCGATTCCCACTTACTTTATCGATACTCTATGACTTTTCACGTTTTCCTCCGCATTCAGTTTTGAAAGTTTCATCATCTTACAGTTGAAATAGCTAGATGTAACCGTAAGTTCTATGTTAACAGTTTCTTCTGTCGCACTTCTATATTATGTAACTTTCTTCCGGTTTCTTGCTTCCCTGTCAACCTTGATCTGTAGATGCAATGTCAATTGTTGCACCATTCGTGTCCGAGTTTGGTTCATCCAGTGTCTCCACGAACCCGACATAGTTCAGTGGACCAAGTCGGGAATGAAATAGTCTTGAGCTTTGATCACATGGTAGGGTTAGATGATGTTCTTGGTTGAAGCTGCCTGGTATTGCGTTAACTTTTTACTTTCTCTTCAGTCTTTTTCCTCTCCTCGAGTGTGGGACAACCGAAATGAATTGCTCTTTGCCGTGATGGAGGATTGGTGGCTTCTGTTACCCAGCGATTACGACTGATTCCGGCTTGAAGGAAGAAAGACTTTAGGTGGTCTTTAAATGTGCGTTTTGGGGTTCCGCGATGTCGTTTGCCGTTGACGAGCTCGCCGTAAAGGATGATCCCCGGAAGTCTTGGGATCCCAAAATCTCAACCGCTATGTTCTTGTTGTGTATCTTGGGAAACGCCAAAGTAGAGGATCGCTTGGAATGGTGAAGCATGGTTGGGCCTTCGTTGACACCGGGCCGCTATGCTAGCCGTGAAGACCTGTCAAGAACCTCGAAACGCTAGACTGACGCAGCTGTCTCTCCTTAATACTTTTTTTTCTTATTCTCCAACACTCATTAACCCTTTTGCGTCTTTTGGCTTCATTGGCTTGCTACGGGTGAAATGATTTAAGAAAGCAAGGGAATAAAGTCACTAAGATGCAAGGGGGTTACTGAGTGAAAAAGAATATAAGAAAACGAAAAATATTATCAAAGAAGAGAACAAGGAATTAACAATTGACATTGCATTTAAATTTTTAAGATCAAAGTTGAGTGGGAAGCAAAAAGCTGGAAAAAACGTTCCACAAGCGAGTAGTTCTAAGAACTTTAATATCCCGATTTGTATTGACGGTGAAAAAGTAAGGGGTCATCAAGATTCAAGAAATAATGACATCGGTGATGGAAAACAAAATATTAATATATAATAAATATTACATTTATATTATATTTTTAGTTTTCCAGTCGAAAACAATGGTATGCACACACTCATGTTGTTTGAAGTTAAGTCAGTCATCCTCATTAGGAATATTGGAGCAACACAATCTTTATAATAAACCAGGCTAAATTTAGTATATATATATCAAAAGACAACGTTCACTATATCTGCATTTGGTTTTTGTGCTTGTCACTCCTTATCCGCAGGGAGATAGTCTAAGAGGGTCTTGCAAGAATCTTGTTATAACGGATATTATTGAATAGTATAGGCTAGTAATGTAATAAAGTTAATGTAACGGTTTGAAGATTCATTCTTACCGAGCAACATCTGAATAAGATTTCTTTTATCTTTGCTTATTTTGAACTTCTTTTTCGGTATATCCGATTTACGATTATCTCTCGTAAATTTGAGGATCAGGATTAACTAAAACTAACGAATTATTTACAGTTGAATTGACTACATGTAAGCGTAAATTCTCTGCTAACACTTTCTTCTATCGCACTTCTCGCCTGTGGAACTCTCTTCTAGCTTGACGATGAGAAATCAAACAGTGTGCCTTCACAAGCACCTCTGATGAAGTTGACGATTTACCTTGAGTGTCTGGGCACCACGAGACACGGGTTCGAATCTCACCATGGTCGATTTGTCGAAATAACTTCTTGATATTATCGATCTTTGGAAATTTTGTAATGCCCGTTTGTAGGAGAGACTTTGTAAATCACAGATACAATAATAATAACGCCTTCGAACAATAATCGATCAGACGCCGCGCTAATTCCCATATATATTTTCCCTTTACCCGTCACATGATCTAATTATTTCAAGATGAGGTCGACTGTGTTTGCTCTTTGGTGATCCGTGTTCAAACCCAAATGTCAGCAGCGACACATTATTACTATATAACAGGAAAATACCTAAAAACCATGCCATACCGAATCCTTGTGAGTGAAATATGGTAGACGAAACACTTTAGAAGCCGTCGATGGTTGTACTAACACAAGTAACAAGGTTTTGAGCCTTGTTCAGACTGTTGATCACGCTAGATAAAACGCTCTCCTCTACAAACTGAAACTAAGATCTGCTAAGTTGCACTATAAACTTCAGGTATGCTCTGTGGGCGTTGAACAAGCATAAATGTGCCTGAACAGACGTTTGCAACAGGGATTGACTAGCAGACGGTCATCCTCGGATACAAGTGGTCAGATAGGATCAAATGAGGCAATTAAGATTGTGTAGCACCAACCTTCCTAGTGTGAAAGTTCTTGAAAATCAGCATTCAAAATCTTAGTTTTTAACTGTGTTCAAACATCAAAGTCAAGTATCAGAGTGATTTTTTAAAATTTTATTTCCAAGATAAATTTACAGCATTTTTGCTTCGTAGGCAGTAGAATGGTGAGATTAAAAGCGCCATCTAGAAAATCGTAATGTAAGCATTCTAAAATTTCAGCTAGGTAGGTTAAACCCAAAGTTATAATCAAAGGAAGGGAGTTTATTTTAGTTAGACAATTGACTAAATTCCGAAAATTGCTCATACATAATACAGAAAATTTCATGTATATGCTCTTTTTATTAATTTTTTTTAGTTGTTTTTTTTTAATTTCTTTCATTAATTCTTAATTTTCCTATTTTTTGCTCTTGCGTTTTTTTTGTTTTTTTTTAAGTTTGCATTTTTAGTACGGTTTGCAGCCTTTTTCTTTTTCTTTTCTTTCTGTCTTTCTTTCTTTCTTTCTTTCTTTCTGTCTTTAAAAGGATGAGCCCGAAATGCGATTTGCAGGTCGGGGACACTAAAAGCAAGCAGGTGTGGAAGTTTAAATATCTGGGAAGTATTTTGACGGAGTGCGACGCTGAGATCCGAAGACGGATTGGGATGGCCAAAAGCTGGTCAGAGAATTCCAAGACAGGAGGATTTCTTTGGGGACAAAGAAAAGATTACTGAGCTGTTACACAACGTCTGTCATCCTATGCGACAGCGAATGTTGGACTGTCTCCTCAAAGATGAAGAAGAAACTCTAGGCAATTGAGATATGGTTCGACAGAAAGATGCTAAGGATATCATGGATCGATCGTGTGAGCAACGGTGAGCTTTTTAGATTCAAACAAGGAGGAAATATACTTAGCATCAGGAAGAGGCAGCTGAAATTTCTGGGACACGTAATGAGAAAGGAGGGTTTGGAGATGACATACCTAGCGGCCTTAAGCAAGTGGTCTGGGGGGGGGGTAGCGGAGGAACAAAGTTTGTTGAGGGCTGCAAGGGATAGGGGAAAGTGGAGAGCCATGATCGCCTACGCCCTGAAAGGACACGGTACATAAAAATAAAGAATTGAGTCTTTCTTTTTTCTCTTTTTCGTTCGTCTTTCTTTTTTGCATCCTTTATCTTTTTATTTTTTAAGTTTGTCTTTTTTTGAACGATTTGCAACCATTTTCTTTCTTTCCTTCCTTCTTTCTTTCTTTCTTTCTTTCTTTATTTCAGTCTTTCTTTTTTCTTTCTTTCGTTCGTCTTTCTTTTTTGCAGCCATTTTTTCTTTATTTTTATTTCTTTATTTTTTCACTTCTTTTTTTCAAATTAAATTTTCATTTTTTCTTTGACTTTCATTCCTTTTTAGCATTCCTTTCTATCATTATTTCTTTAATCAACTTATTTTTCTTTTTATTTCTATTCTTTTTCACTTTTTTATCTTTCTGTATTTCTTTCTTTCTTTTTTCTTTCGTTCTGTCTTTCTTTCTTTTTCATTCTATCTTCCTTTTTCTTTCTTTTTCCTTTTTTCTTTCTTTCTTCAATTTTTCTTTCTTTCTTCTTTCTTTCATTCTTTTTTCTGTCTTTCTTTAAAATTGAACTTACCTTTTTTTCTTTGACTTTCTTTCCTTCTTATCATTTCTTTCTATCGTTATTCTTTAATCCACTTATTTTTATTTTTATTTTTTTTCACTATTTTTTTCTTTCTTCTTTTTATTTTACATGTCCATTCTAATTATTCTTCTTTTTTCCCAATTATCCTTCTTTCTTCTTCATGCAACATGACGATAAACTACATCCGCGTCCTGGGTAAGACAATAAGCTACATCCAACAACAAGGCCTCTGATCAGGAGGTTTTGAGAAGCATGGAAACACCTCTTAATTACTGGTGTTCCCAGGTCCAACCTGACCCTAGGTTGTAGCACCAGCTATGGGTAAATAGTTACTCCCACCCAAAATGGGGTTTAAAACACTATGAGAGTGTAAAATTAGGTTTTAATACCAGAAATACGTTGTAAAAATCATTACCAGCAATAAATACTTGAAGAAAAATTATTACCAGCAATACATTTTTGAAACAAAAATATTACCAGCGATACATTTTTTTTTAAATTACCAACAATAAAAGTTTTGTCGGCATTAAATAACCCAGTGAGGTTGATATACCTTAAAACAAAACAAACCAAACAAATATACACTGAGATAGATAGATAGATAGATAGATAGATAGATAGATAGAAAGAAAGAAATATGCTGAGAAAGAAAGAAAGAAAGAAAGAAAGAAAGAAAGAAAGCAAGAAGCAATAAAATTTTTCGAAAAAAATTACCAGCAATAAAAATCTTGTCGGCATTAAATAAACCATTGAGATTGATATGCTGTAAAACAAACCAAACCATTTTCTTTTCTTTTAGATTTTATTGATTTGTATTTGATCTTTTTCTTAAATTTATTTTCTTTTTTTTTAGATATTTCCTTTTAATACTTGCATTTTTCTCACCTCTCCTTTTTCGTAATTCTCCTCCAGCCCAAATATCACGGAAGTGGACCAACAAATATTCTCAAATATTTACTCAAGAAAAAAAGTACATACAAATAAATGTATTTCCTTCATATTATTACAAGAATTTAGGTCTTTGCTGAAAATCCCACCTTAAAGATAGGCGTTTCGCTTTCATTTTTTTTTTTTTTTTGGATCAAATCTTTTCATCGTTTAAAATAAACTTCTTCAAAACATCCACTTCTCCATCGTCCCGAATTTCAGCAACATTATCAATATTTATACATACTATGTCTGGAGAAGTTATCTCCCCTTCCCGCTCCTTTCTCTCAAAGGTATGCGTAGATGTTTGCACTTTTATTAAAACTTTGCCTTGCAAATATTCCTTGTCGGGGCTTTATTTTTTTCATTTTCTTGAAAATGAAAGAGACAAATAGCTCTTCTTTTTCTTTCTTTCTTTCTTTCTTATTTTATTTTCTCTCTTTCTTTCTTTATTGTTAACTTTGTAAAAATGTCTCAATATTTCCTGGGATTATGAGCGGCCTTTACAAGAATAGTAAAAGCATACACTTGGACAAACATGAACGACTCATATGTTATGGCTAGCAATGGATACAACACCGTTGTGCCGCCATTTGGAGGGCAGGTAATAAGAAACAAAGTAGACGGCGGATGTACTGATTTAACTCACTCATTATTTTTGCCAGCCGTCCATGATGACATGTTAATGGCGAGAATTCGTTACAACGCAAGGTCAACGTTAAATTTATTAGTCGAAGTGAATTTTAACGGAGCATTGCTCTGGACAATCACTGTTCAGTATCGGAAAAAATTCAGCCGATGTCATCCAACTTGAAGTCACGCTTTGGTCAAGGGCACTAAGCCGTTGATTTCATCGATAAAACCATCTAACCAAACCGTTGACTGTAATCTAGGAAGCCCTCTGCCCAGCTGAAAATAAGCTTTTTGAAAATGAATAATTGTTTTTCTTTCAACCGACTTTGAAAATTTACTATCGACGGTTTCTAAATAGATCCGTCTACCCGGTTTTATTCACAAGAATTGTCAGAGATTGATAGAATACAGACAAAAAATAAAGAATCCGAAACCCCCTTGGACATAGAACTTTTACAAACTTACATACATAGAGAATTATCTAAGGTTTTAATGCATGGAATAATTATCTGACCGATGAGAATCGAACCAAACAAAATTTTAAATAGCAAAATTCTTTGTTTTTTGTCTGTTTTCTCTCAATTCGAAGATTAAATAAAAGTGGATCAATGTTAGATTGATAAACGTTTTCTATTTGTTCTTTATCTTATCATCCTGACGGATTCCGATCCATACAATTGATCTACAATTGATCTCTAACTTCCTCTCCGCCGTGTCAAATCGGTCGGGGTTCGATCTCGGCTTGGAGCAATCGGACGTCTAGCTATACTGAAAATCTGTAATACAGCGAAACAATCTATCTGTGAATGACTATATATATTGAACCATTTTGAATATAATTATATATAACTTACGTCCATTTATTACGCCAAGTTATTTTCGAAGTATGCTTTAGCTTTTTGGTTTATTGAAAGAGGAATCGCCTACAAAATCTAAGCTAGAAAACAGATGGTAAAAGCCTTTTTTTTATATAAAGAATGAACTATGTTAACGAATCCATTGTGTATTGTGTTTTCATCGCCATACTTTATTGTTTGGACGTTTTGCTTCGTTTTAGTTTTGTTTTTTAATCTTGTGTTGTGTTATTTTCTCTCTAAGCGTTGTTAGTTATGTTCTAAAAGTATGTCGGATCCTGTCGGACCTCCAATTCTTTAACTCAAACCGAAGTGCTCATTTCGACATCAAAAGCTCATAAACAGACCTTAATTTCGTCCGGTCCCACTCACACACATTCCTTTTAGTTTCCATTTTCTCGAAAGCTTCGTCGATGCTCACATTGTTGGTCCATGGTATGCTCAGCATCTTTCTCTAGAATCACATTTCTGTTGCTTCAAGTCCCTTCTTCTTGAGGAAGCATCCATTGCCATATAAGAGGACAGATACCATGAAACAGTTCAATATTCTTTTCTTTGTTTCTAACGAAGTTTTTCTGTCTCTTAATACTCTGCTTAGCTTTTAGAATACATCTTTGGCCATCCCAATGTTTTCGTATCTCAGTGTCGCACTTTCCGTCCCCTGTTAAAACAATTCCCAGATATTTAAATTTTTGTAGTTGTTTGATTTTAGTATCCTCGATTTGTAATTTGCATTTTACGCTCACCTTTTACTGATAAATATGCATTCTATCTTCGTTTAGCTTATGCTTAGTCCTTTCTTCTCGCTTTCCTTTGCTACATTCTGTAGGTGCATTTGTAGTTTCCTTTCCATGTCTGCTATTAACTGTGTGTCGTCTGCATATCTTATGTTCTTAAGATTGTGGCCACCTATAATGAATCCTAGTAGGACGTCTAATTCTCTCAGAATTGCCTCGTTGTATAGGTTGAATAAATCCGGTGAGAAGATGCGTCCTTGTCTTACACCGCTTTCTATTTTTGTATATCTCTTGAACTCATTTTCTGTCCGTATACAGTTGGTTTGCTGTCAGTATAGATTCTTTATTATTCTAATATCCTTCCCGGATATGTCATGGTTGCTGAACAACTCTAACAGATCTTTACGGCATACTTTATTGAATACCTTTGCGTAATCTATAAAACACAGGTACACATGTCTCTGCAATTTTATTGCTCTTTCTGATAACATTTTTGATCCGGTGTCTTCGACGAACCCGCACTGTTCTTGGCCTATCTCCGATATGATTCTGCTACGGACACTATTAATCAGAGTTTTATTATGTGACTCATTAAAAGCTGATTGCTTGATTTTAGTAGTCCCTATTTGTAATTTTTATCTTGGGTTCATCCTTTTGTTGACAACCATGCATTCTGTCTTCTTGTAGCAAATATTTAGTCCCTTTTTTCTCGCTTTTCTTTGCTACCTTCTACAGGATATTTTGTAGTTTCCTTTCTGTGTCTGCTATCAACGCTATGTCATCAGCATATCTTAAGTTGTCACGATTGTAGCCGCCACTAATGACTATTACAATAATGCAATAATTCATTAAATATTTCTCCCACTAGTCTATCTCACTCGACTACATATACAGTCAACGATGAAATTATTCGAACACCCATCAATTTTGAATATGTTTTATCCATTTCTCAGAATCTAATGCCCGTATGATGCCAAGTGTTTTATATACGAATAATTTTGTCTTTTCCTATTTTGCATAACTCGCCTGTCAAATTTATTGTATTTAAGCTCTTGTTCGGAAAATTGAGTTTTATATTCCTTTTTTTTTTCTTTTTTTTTTTTTTCGTGCTTATTAACATATAAAAAAGACTGTCATCATCCGGGCATTAGATTCTGGGAAATATATAAAAATATTCAAAATTGATGGGTGTACGAATAATTTTGTCGTTGAATGTATCTGTTGATTTTCTCAACTACTAACTTGTGTTATACGGCGAACGAACTCTCAGTCTCATACAACTGATATACAATACCCCGGAAAGCGCAAACGATTGCACCTTGCAAATCACGAGAAATAAAATACTTTTACTTATCTCAACTATGTCTTATGTAGATCTGTCACTTCCATTTTTTCTTGTTATATATTCGTTTGACTAAATGTAACGCTATGTTAATAACGTCTGATAAAAATACGAGAATAAATTTTACATACTTAAAACAATTGTTCACTTGTGGACTCTGTCAAATTAATGTCGACCGTAGATGATTTTTTTTTTTTTACTTTCTTGAAACGTTCAGATTTCTCCTCGTGGGGATGCGAGGGACTCTCCCCGCTTATTAGACAGGTATTTATACACCCCCTTCCTGTCATTCGCTTGCCTTTTGTGTGTATATCTGTTATGGAGGCGGTTTCACAGGGGAGGCTTGTATTTGTACTAAAGTCGGTCCTAAAATAGGTTCGACGTACAAAACGTTAGGAACTTGATATAATAGGTAATGACGCAGAGTAAACCTAGTTGTGGTCGCTGATACTTTAGTATCCGACTAACGGTCGTCCGGCATCGACTGACTAACCGACCCACTGAGCGACTCCCCCGTTACTCTTACTACTCCTACTTATTATAGGTGGGAGAGTCTATTAACTATAGAATAGGTGTGTTCCACTATAACATCCCCTCCTAAAACTTTACTCTGTAGGAGTAAACAGTTTTATTTATTTATTTTTCATTTTTTACAGGAAATATGAAGAAAAAACAAAAAATTTTTTTTTTTTTTAGCAACATCGTAGCGTATCTCCTACGTTTTTTGATCCACTTGTAAATGATCAGTTGCCTTTCTTTTTTCTCCTGGATCGGCGTACCTCAAGTAAAATCGTTGCAGGCGTTGTTAGATCAAACGTATTGAAAATCACCTCCATCGGCGTTTTTTTCCGCGGGACCGCTGTCAACCACGTCTGAAAAACGTCGTCTGATCTGGTTACTGTACGTGAATTTTTCGCCTTTCACCAAGTACATCATATAGCCAATCCGCTTTTCTATTTTTTGGTACCTCCATAGTGTTACCAGAAACAACCTTCCGCTTTGAGGTTCTTAAGGATGGAGTCACAGTTTCTTGTTGTTCTATTTGTTCAGCCTGTAGCTTCCCTTTTGTTGATCTTGTGCTTCTTAACGTTTTCTGAGGTGACTTCAGTTGACTTAAATCATTTAATAATACTGCATGTCCTTGGCTGCGGGTAATTCGCTCCCCAGTTTTTCTCAGTGTCGGCTTCATCTTTAATTTCTGGAGCCTGTTTTTCGCATATATCGTCGGTGTTACCCATTCAACTTTTTTAAATACACCGGTTTTCTCTAATCTGTCCAATTCTTTATCTATCTGTTCAATTGAAGCAAACAGCACATTCCTTTTCTTTTTGAATACCGCCTGGGCGTTTTCTTTTGGCTGTAATTTTGCCTCCATCTTGGTACACGTTCCCAAACCTGGAGAAAAAGCAGTAGGAAAAGTTCCCTTAAGTTTCTTTACTAATTTTTGGGCTTCTGAGTTTAAACTTTCAATCTTGTAACAGAAAGAATTTATCGGTAGATCCCATAATTGAAATTCTGTTATCCAATTCGTACCAAGTAAGTTCGTGGTATTTTCTATGACAAATAGTTTAGCTTTTCGCGTTTTTTTTTTTTATTTAACGTGACGTTTGTAATAAATTCTCCAGTAAATTGTATTTTTTTCTCCCGTCACTGACCTCGCGATTTTATTTGTTTTCATTAAAGTTGGTTTCCCCAACTTTTTCCACATATGCAAATTTATGATAGATAGGTCGGAACCAGTGCCGAGTTGCATTTTTTTTTATTACTTATTTCGACGGTAGCAAATTTTCTGGTTATTCCATCATTCACCTCGTCGGACTTTAATTTTCTTATTTTATTGTCTTTATTTTTGACCTGCAGTGCGAGCTTTTATGACCCACTCTTTTACAGTTGAAACATTTTTTATTCCTAAAATTGCAATATCTGTACCAGTGTAGTTCACCGCAAGCAAAACATGGCTTTGGGAGTTTTTGTTTATTTTTCTCTGGTATTTCACTTTTTGCTTGATAATCCGCAATTTTAGAATTCTTTTTGGTAGACTGGCTTTCTTTTTTGTAGCGTATTTTCCTTGCATGCGAAACGCCAGACTGTTCTATCTTTTTCGAATCTTTCTTTGCGCTAACATATCTTGTGCAGTCTTCTGTCAACTTCTGTATCGTAATCCTAGGTTCGTTTTCCAATTTTGTCAGCACTAATTTTCTCAACTCTGCGTCTCTTTCCGATACCAGCCCTTGAACAAACACTAAGCACTTAAAATTGTCAGCGCTTAACTCTGCTAGCTTGAATTCTTCACAATGCTTATTCACATTGGCTGCGTACGTTATATAGTCTTGTTCGTCATCTTTCATCAGATTCAAACATTTCCACCTCTTGTGAAACAAAGATGTCTTTTTACTAAATAATTCACTTAATATATTTACAGCCTCGGTAAATGTCAACTCGCTAGTTTTTTTCGGTATAAATGTAGTTCACCAATTTGTTATGCTCAGCAGTTCCTAATTTGCTTGAAAGAAGCCTGACCTTCTTTCCTTCAGACCACGAGTGGCAGTCCTCGTTATACACGTCCGTATATTTTTTATAATACTCCTCAAAAGTTATTTCTTCATCTGGACTGTACGTGAATATTTTAATTGAATTCTATATTGTATTCTCTGGGAAAGAATCATTTTGTAGATTTTTCTCTTTCCTCTTCTCAGTTATTTCCAGAATTTTGTTTTGAAACTCCTTATGCATCTGTTCCATTTCTCGTTGAAACTGTATTTGTCTATTAAAAGCTTCCTCCTGTAGTTGCATTGGAATGTCTTCTGTTGCTCTAATATTGTCATCTGTTGTTCCGTCTGGAACTTAAAAAATTCCTGGAATATATTTTTGCATTCCTCCATCTTCGCAAAAGTTTACACAATATTGTAGAGGGGGTCCTACGAATTTGCACTTCGTAACCTATTTGAGAAAACTGTCTGATCGAGAAAAAAAACTTTTTTCTCAGTTGAGAATACGGCTAAGTCACTAAGTTGACGTCTTGTCTTTCGAAAAACTTTGCCAAGTTTGTTTTTTTTTTAAGTGTGAATCCGAGATTTTGTCACCGAAATTGTGACGAGCAAGTTTTTTCTTTTTCCTCCGTATGAGTACGAATTTCGTTATCAAATAATGTTTTGGCGAATTTTTTTTTCTCTTCCACCATTTGAATTCGAATCCCTTCGCCAAATAATACTGTGGCGAACGCGATTTTTTTTTTTTTTTTTTTTACTCTTCCACTGTATGAATCCGAATCCTTTCGCCAAATTATTCTGTGGCGAACGAAAATTTTTCTTCCTCCGTATGAGTTCGAATACTCGTGGCCAAATTTGTTATGGCGGGTGAATTTTTTCTGTATGAGCACGAATCCCTCGTCGCCAGATTTGTTATAAGGCGAAAGAATTTTTTTCCTCCGTATGAGTTCGAATCCTCGTCGTCACATTTGTTATGGAGTGTGATTTTTTTTTCTCTTCCATTGTATGAATCCGAATACCTCGTCGCCAAGTGTGTTATGGAGTGGTTTCACAGTGGAGGCTTGTATTTGTACTAAGTCGGTCCTAAAATAGGTCGCTGATACTTTAGTATCCGACTAACGGTCGTCCGGCATCGACTGACTGATCGATCGACCCACTGAGCGACTCCCTCGTTACTCTTACTACTCCTACTTATTATAGGTGGGAGAGTCTATTAACTACAGAATAGGTGTGTTCCACTATAACAATATCCTAACTCCAGTTAGTTTGTTCCTGCTTATGTTGGCGTAACTATCGACATAATTTGATGCCAAATTCTGCACTTGGTGACTTTAAGGGCACCTTATATTGATGCACTAATATGATCTCGAGTAAAAAAGCTTACTTTGTGATTTCCTACGGTGGGTCCTGTACATAGTGGGGTCACCATAGATCAACTCTTCTTAGATCAACGCTTCCTGATTGACTTTAAATTCTATTCACACTTTTGGTATTTCCTAGCCTCAATCACATTCTACATAAACAACTGTATGCATTCAACTGATCTAAAAACATTTTCGTGAATGTGTTTTCTTCTATAGTGACTTTATTCATGAAACCCATCGATGAAATGCTTATCGGTTTAATGTTAAACCTTGTTCATCTGATCCAGCCTTCTTCATATTTGTCTGGATATCCTTTACATTCGGTTTCGGATTAACTGAAACTTCCGTAGGGATTTTAGTCCCCTTGTATTGGGTTTTTACTGGAAGACCTGCATAGGCTAAAACATATTTGGTGTAAGGTTTCAACAGGCGATTATCTCCCTTTATTTGAGTCGACGTCACGGTGATCAGGGGGCGGTCTGTGAGAGGCGTCATTTTAGAGGCTATCGAAGAGCAGTTGTTATTTAGCACACGGGAAGATGAGTCTGCTCACGCCAGTTGCTATGTAGACTGGAAAGGAGACAGACGTGACAAGCCCACAACGGTACGGTGAAGAGAGGAATCCACGTGGTCTCACCTGAAGCATAAAGGACACCGCCGACCTGCCGTTTTTCCCAGTGGGAAATATTACAAGTGAAACTCTCTCTCTCTTTTTCTCGCTCTCTTTCACACTTCTTGTTGCATACATATTTTTTGTAATGTCAACGAACACTCGTTGTCACTTTCGTAATGCTCGTTGTAGTAGAGACTTTGTAATCACAGATACAACTATAGTAACGTCGTTGAACAATACTGGTGTCAGGCACCTTCGAATAACACTAGCACTAATAGTACTTGCTCGATAATACTCACTCGGAAAGTAACCACCGATTAATAATACGTATAGTGATCAGTATAGAGAAATAGTGCAGAGAAATGGTGCAGAGAATAGCGATCCGTATAGTAATAGAGGATAGACTAGAAATAGCGATTAATTAGACGTCACGCTACTTTCTATTCATGCGTTTCCTCTAAGGTCACGTGATCTACTTAATTCAATAATGGGATCGCCTGTCTTTGCTCACTGGCGATCTATGTTCAAACTCAAGTGTCAGCAGCGGCACTTTATTCCTATATAATAATATTTTTATACTTATTCTGTATTTAACAAACTAGTGACAAGTATGTACATATCAGTATAGAATGTCTCTTTGAGAACCATAAATCTTTGCCATTCCTTGCTTTCTGCTATTTTGTTCCGTCCGTATACGAAGGTTTTACTATATCGCGTGTATATTAATGCCTATAATGAGGAATTTAAACTGGGGATATTCTTTACTTGCATAGCAACCCCATCACAGGCTTCATGGCAATTGTAAGTGCAATCTCTTGATCAGGTAGTACTAAAAATGTGTGTATAACATCTAAGATGTCTTTTTTAATCATTTTAACCCATGTAAGGCAGTAAAACTACTAAGACATATGCGGTTACTGAGTGTGAAAGAATAAAAACTCAATCCTTGAGTTTATTTCATTTTAATAGAAGTTTTATCATCTTTTTAAAACATATTTTCCCACTAATTTAAACTTCCTGCTTTATTTTAGTGTTCCCGACCTGCAAATCGCATTTCTGGCTCATTCTTTTACTAATGACCATGCATTTTATCTTCTTGTAGTTTGTGCTTAGTCCCTTCTTCTCGCTCTCCTTCGCTCTCCTTCGCTTCCTTCTGTAGGAGGTTTTGTCATTTCTTTTCCGTGTCTGCTATTAGTACTGTGTCATCTGCGTATCTTATGTTAAAATTGTGGCCGCAAATGATGAATCCCGGTACGATTTCCAATTCTCTCAAAATTGCCTCGCTGTATACGTTAAATAAGTCCGGTGAGAAGACACATCCTTGCCTTATATCTCTTTCTATTTTTGTATATTTGCTGAAATCATTCTCTATACCCATGCATACTGTTTGCTTTGATAATAAAGAAAGGAGTACTGAGTTGCTACGTGACATCTGTCTTCCCTTACGGCAGGGAATGTTGGACGGTCTCCTCAAAAACAAAGAAGAGACTCGAGGCAACGGAGGTATGATTCTACAGAAGGATACTAAGGATATCATGGACCGAGCGTGTGAGCAACGATGAGGTTTTGGAGAGGATGAAAACAAGAAGAAGTTTATACTTAACATCAGGAAGAGGCAGCTGAAGTTTATGGAATACATAATGAGAAAAAAAGTTCCTGGAGAATCTGGTACCCACAGGGCGAATAGAAGGAAAGCAAGACAAAGGAAAGCAACGCATGAGATACCAGGCGGGTCGTGGATGACAAAACGTGGTCTGAAGGATGTGGCAAAGGGACGAAACTTATTGAGATCTACAAGGGATAGGGGAAAGTGGAGAGACATGATCGCCTACGTCCTGAAGGGACACAGCACATAAAAATAAAGAAAAGAAAAACCTATTTTATAGGAGTCTTTATTTATCAGTCAAAGTATAAAACAACTTTCCGATTTGGTTTAACTTCATTATACAGTGGTTTAGTTGCACTTGTTTCTGCATCTTGGTTACAACGGCTCGGCCGTCATACTCTCCTACCTTCTTCAGGTGTCATTCTCATTTTGTTGCCTACGTTGCCAGAAGTTTCATATCAGCTGATGGTTCCGAATTAATTCGTCCTTCCTAATTCGTTCGTTGTTTCTTTTACTATCACGTCACAAATCACGTAACATATTAGGGCGACTTTGTTACGTTTCGGCGTAGCCCATTTGGCGTCGCTGATTCGGCATAGCCGATTCGGCGTGGCCGATTCGGCGTGGCCGATTCGGCGTGGCCGATTCGGCGTGGCCGATTCGGCGTCAGAAAAATAATTGGACGATTCAGCACAGCCGTTTAGGCGTCAGACTGTTTCGACGTCACTGTCTTTGACTGGAGGTAACCCCTACCCTCCACAAAAAGGATAAAAGCATTGAAAACACCCAACTTTCAATATGACATTTTATTCATTTAGGGAATTAAAGATCCTATTGAATCAGTAATGGAATAATGTAAATTAAAAACTTAAATTAAAAATATTATTTTTTTAAAAATTAAGAAACTTAATAAAACTATTTAATCTTAGAAACCTCACTTTACATCGATCTTTCTGTTCACATCGCCAAAACTTTAATTCAGGATCCATCTTTGCTCGTTGCGTCGAAAATAAAAAGGTATCCATCGTGTCACTTTGTTTCTCCCACGTTTTGATAAAATATTTTCTTCCATTTTGGAATAAAACGGCTTTGACGACTGAAAAATATGAAGAAGGAAATATAAATATAAAAATAATATAAATATAAAAATAATATAATGATAATATAATATAAATATAATATATATAAAATACTAGCAGGAGAGCCCGGCGTTGCCCGGGGATGTAACAGTAAGAGATAGATCAAGTATTGACCATCATAAAGACTGAAAAATAAAATTGACAAAGATTATTGTTTAAGGTTGACGGACATGCATGTCTTAATTCGTTTTTGTTTTATTTTGTTTTTTTGTTTGTTTGTTTTTTTACGAATTGGTCAAACCTAAACTCAAACAAAAACATTGTTTTCAATCGTTATGAGTCTACCGATTGAATAGAATTTTATTATAAACAATTGTCTTGTAAATGGAATTTTTAAAGCATTCTGAATGTAAAAATAAGGAAAAAAAGTGTGCAAGACAATAAGAAACACTACCTGCCAAAAAAAAAGTGAAGTTTTGTTGAAATCGGTTGTAAAATGTAGGAAATCCGACCCCATATATAAACGAACACACACACACACACACACACAACCTGGGTTTTATAATAAGTATAACTCGATATGAGTTGTCCCTCTTTCATTCTGGCGACAGAATCGTGTTTTCAAATTGATTTCGTGCAGAAATAATTGTGTTTTTCCAATTTTTGGCGCTGTCAGAACCACTGCAAGGTAATTTTACGCAGTCCTGTGAAGTTTTGTTGAAATCCGTTGAAAAATGTAGGAAAGACAGACACACACACACACACAATCTGCGTTTTATAATAAGTAAGATAACAAATATAATATAATAATAAACATAAATATAATATAAATATAAAAATAAAAATAAAATATAAATATAATATAAAAATACCTCCAACTACTCTTTTTCTTAAATTTAAAATACCTCTAACTACACCTTTTCCTAAATTGGACTGTTTGAGTATATAACAACGAAGTACTAATTTGACTACTAAACGAGAGAGAGAGAGAGAGAGAGAGAGAGAGAGCAAATTTGACTATAACGACGAAGTAGTAATCTGACGCTTAATTGTCCCTCTGCCGAAAAAATCATATGTCGAATCGGCCACGCCGAATCAGCGACGCTAAATGAGCTACGCCGAAAGGTCCCATTCCCTGTAAAGGCGTAGAAGTCACCCGATAGTCTTGGCGGTTAAGAATCACTGATGTAAGACCTCACTTGTCAAAACAAGCTTAAAAATACTCCTGATACCCTCTACCTTTACAAGAGCCAGATCTGGCCCAAAATGGAGTACTGTTGTCATATTTGGGCAGGAACTGCTGAGACCTCACTCTCCATCCAGCCTTCAAAAGCATCTCTAAACCCTTGTGGGTGACGAATTATTCTCTACCCTTCAGCTCCTCTCCGACAGGCGGGATGTAGCAAGCTTCCCGCTACTCTACCTCTACTTCCATGGAAAATACACAGATGAACAACATTCCCTGGTCCTGCTAAACCTTCACCTTCACGGCAAGAACAGGCCATGCTACTTGCATAGTAGAAAACTACCCACAAACCCTCTGTATTCCGTGAGAAGTTCCACACGAGCGATTTCTTCCCGGGAACCACTGCCCAACAGGGTGTTTCCCCGATCGCTACAATCTTATACTATTCAAGAATATGGTTAAGAGTTATCTCTCTCACCTATACGCACAAATGGTCTCCTGACGTAACCCTCTAGCTCGAGTGGCCCCCGGGCCTTGTAAATGATAACTCTCACTGTAAAAAAAAAAAAATAGAAATCCACTAGGCTGAGAAATTTTACCATATCCTGTGTAAACGATAAACCTAGATAATCATTAGTTTTAATCGCGAAAACCTTTTCTTTTAGCCAATCAGAAAGAAGGCCAACATTAGTTAATGTCTCTGAGTTTTCTTTTCTACGAAATCGTCAAACTTTTACAAGGATGGAACGGAAAAATTACATTTACATTGGAATTGCTGTTACTAGTATTGATGAAGATCAGGCTATTAATTAGTTTACGGTCACATCACGTAGAAACACCGGTACCCGTACGATCAATGAACTTAACCCATTACCTGCCATGAGCCTCTTTGGGGATCTGTTAAAATTAAACTCACTAGATGTTATTCCTTGTATTTACATTGAATTACTTATATACATTGCATTTGCAGAGGTATATTTTACAACACTTAGCCTTTAAAGTTTTATTATTAGCTGTAAGAAGACACTTTCTGTCGTAATTTTATATTTCACAAGTAGAAAAATAATGACTATTTTGAAAAGTATTTTTTATTATTTCTAATCAATATTATTTTTTGATGTTTTATATACATATATATTCGATGTTCTACTTTCTATAAAAACGACAATGGTAACTACTGAAATTAAACACAAGAAATAAATAAACTCCTAAGACACCTGTCTGGGTCAAAAATGTGCATTAAAAAAAATTGGCAGTTAATGGATTAAGCAACGTCGAGTCTGGTCAATGCCTAGATGGGTGATCGCTTTGGAATATCAGGTGTTGTAAGCTTAGATGCGCAGGTGATGTAATAGATAATAGCTCAGAATTGTTAACCGGAGAGACGAGTTCAAATTCCAGTTGGGTTCGTTATTTTCACTTAAAGTAACAATTAGCATTCCTTGCCCCGGATAACAGCAGATTTTAGGTCATTGTTAAGAATGAAACTGAATACAATAATTATAATTCCTCATCTAAAAATTCCTGGTATAAAATAATGTCAGAATATGAGTCTATACTTGAAAATATTTCAGTTTACACACGTTTATAGTTTTTAATCCTGACTCTCAGGTAAAAATGTCTAATAAAAAAAATCCTAGTCTTCCTTTTCCGTTGGTAAAAACTAAAAATTACATCACAGTGTCATCAGAGTTTATTTTTGTATTACCTAATTCGACCTTTTCCGTGTAAGGTTTTGAAAAAGATAAGGGCCCAACAAGGATATTTAAAAATAACTCGCGTCACTGTAGCCATGATTATCATCTTTGATGTTATTTTTAGTGTAGACTGAAGCTTTTGGGCTTAAAGGTGGGATCAACACCTTGAGGTCAGTTTAAGATGATTTGAGTATTAAGTGAGGGCGGAAGATGACGAAGTATGGGAAGAAGAAGAAAATAAAAATAAGGCGAAGAAGAAGAAGAAGAAGAAGAGAAAATAGGAAGAAAAACAAAAAAAAGAAGAAGAAAAAGAATAGAATATAGGAAGAAGAAGAGAAAATAATAAGAAGAAAAAATAGGAAGAAGAGAAAATAAGAAGAGAAAATAGGAAAAATAATGAAAGGGAGTAAAAGTTGGAAAAAAGGAGAGGGGGGAAAGAGAAGAAATAGGAATAAGAGAAACAAGAAGAAGGCATGTGTGTAGATATCTAAAGAGAAAAGAAGAAAATCCAAATTAAGAAAAATTAGAAAACGACGAAGAAGACGACATGAAAATAGATGGGGAAAAAAAGAAAGAATAAGACTAAGAAAAGAAAAAGAAAAAAGAAAGCAATGTAAGAAACGAAGACGAAGATAAAAAAGATAAAAAATGAAAAAAAAAAGAACAATAAAGAGGAGGAGAACATCAAGTTGTAAAGGAAGAGGTAAAGAAAGGGTGAGGTGACAAAGAAAGTTGGGAAAATAAGAAAAGAAAATGGTGGACGTAAAGGTGTAGAAAAGAAAGGAGTTTAGGAAGTCGGTTGAATTAAAGGAGAATTGCTGAATCGATCCCCAAAGGAACATGAGTTTAATCCTCTTTAAACTATTTCTAATATGGAATTGTAGCTTTAATCTAATATTTTTCTTTCATTTGCTTTTTGATCATTCCTGATATTTTATCCCAAAAGCTTTGTCCGACGAAGAATGTCCTTGACTTTTCTCAGGGGAGTTCGAGCTCTCCAGCCTTCTTTTGCAAATCAGATCGGGGATTAAATCACTTGAAATAACTGACCCAAAACAAAATTGTGTTTAACATAAAGATTCCCGCCAAAGATTTCACTGTCTAAATAAACCTTAGCAAAGTTATCATTTTTTTCCCTCCATGTATAGGGCACCTGGTGCAAAGACACTCTCGCAAATTATTACGGATACATTGAGTTCGACTATCGCTAGAATTACCAAACTTTGAGCCTTGTGACAGACTAAGTAAAGCTAATTAAATATTTAGCTATGTCTCATATCTCTATCAAGACAGACATGAAGAGGCTAAGATAGCTAGAGTTTCAAACAGACGGGCCGGGATGATTATTTTCATTTATTTATTTGATTTTGATTTTTCAAACTAATCCACTCGGAACAACCTTAATCGAGCCACCATTTTTATAAAATATTATGGAATTTTTTTTTCTAATACTTAATTTTCCTATCCAGGACAAACCGTTTCATTTGAGTCAAATGCTGAGAACCAGTCTACCCGGCTATTTAAGTTGTAGCTAAGAGGATAAGAGACAAGTTCATAACAGCGCATTAAAGGGATCGTAACAGACGAGTCCGGAACTTGAATACGGTTCGTCTATTCCATTTTCCGAGCCGATAACAATTACAATAATTACATCGCTTTCCCTTACTCACCCTGTTTCTACTGAGTCTGAGTATGTACTACCCGGTTGAACTCATCTTGTTTGCACTGAGTGCCATAATTTACTACCTGGCACAGGGATTGAACTCACAATTACTTTTGAACTGCTCAGTTTTTGCTTATCCTGTTTGCACTGAGTGGCACAGGGATTGAACTCACATTTTTTAGTAATGCTCAGTTTTTGCTCACCCTGTTTCATGAGTCTGAGTTTGTACTACCCGGCCCAGGGATTGAACTCACAATGACTTTAGTACTCACAGTTACTATGTCACCAAATTCAAGAAGCAACAAACTTAGGGAAAGTGGGGAGAGCAATAACTGAACAGTACCAAATTTGGTAAAAAGAGCAAGCTCTTTTATTTATTTACTTGTGTATTTACGTTTCTCGTATTTTTATAATGTGAACAAGACAACAATAAGTTGGAAATATAGCCAGTGTTTTTTTTTATTAGAAGCAATTAAAGTTATCTCCCCTGATTAGAAAACTTATAATACCGCAAGGGTTATCTACCTTATATTTTCAATGATTACGAATTACGATGCGATGTTTTTTTTTGTTTTGTTTTTTTACAAACTTGAATGAATAATAGGTATGCCAATGTCCCTAGAATTTCAGTAAATTAATTTAGCAGTTTCTTCATAACTCAGACACAGACTAATTAATATATGGTACTAAAAGGTCAAATTTACCTTATGAGGAATCAGAGAGTGAGTTCGAATTCTAGTCGACTCGAATCCATTCACTTACGTGCTAATCAAGGCTAATATTCTTCTTGGGGAAGGTATGAATGAATCCTCTTCTTCTCCCCAGCACCCCCAGCTATGGGTAAATAGCAGGACAGACCGGGTTCTATAACCTTGGATGGCAACTGGTCTACTGCAGAAAGAAATGGCAACCTACGGGAAAAAATCTGCGGGAAAAATCTGCTTCGTCAGTCATGTATCGAAAGATACATGATCGCTTAAGCGTGTATCCCGCATGGTACATAGCTGACTGACTCTCAATATTGTTAGTGTTTAGATTGTCATTAATATATATACTAATATGTGTAACAATTCAGATATAATTCTTCTTGTTCAGTGTTCCATGTCCCTTCAGTGTATTGGCGATCATGGCTCTCCACAATTTCCTGTCCTTTGTAGTTCTTAATAAATTTTGTCTTTTTGCTAACTTTCCCATATCCTGCTCTACCATCCACTCACCAGGGTGGGTTGTTCGTTGCTTTTCCTCTGTCTCTCTTGCCTTTAATCTGTACTAATCTATGCCGTAAAACAAAATAAATCAAACCAACCAACGCATTTTTTTCTAAAAAAATAATAAGCAAAATCAGGGATGCACAGCTACAAAAAATCTTTAAAAAATATGCCGTAAAATAAAATAAGAATTATCAAAAAACTAAATTAGAATAATATTATTCTATGTTAAAAACGCTGGTCGTAATGAAATTGGAGAGGTACAATTTATAGGGTTTGATTACCAAACAAGACGTGCGTATTATGCGTGCGTAGAAGCATTTCCCCACACCTTCAGCACAATTATGGATGAAGGCGTATTATACATAGGATATTACGTTTGATAGAGGAAAAAACGTGTTGGTAAAGAAAAGTTTTCCTTTGTGCTTATTCAGGTGTTAATATGTATTAAAAACATAAACATATATTGAATCATTAATTTATCCTGAAAAATTAATATATATTAATATATCTATTAAAATATTTTAAAAATGTAAACTACAGTTCAAAAGTCTGAAGCAACCTCCAGAATTAGACTGGGATGAACTTGACAGAAGAATAAAAAAAGAATGAAAAAGATCTCTTTGAGTCATTAATAAAAGAATGGAATCAATTATCAAACTTATATTTTGAGAAACTTTTGTAACGAATACCAAAAATTTGTGCTGCTGTAAGCAAGGCTACAGGAGGACATTTTGACGAGAGTAAAATTTAATCAAAAAATGCTTTTTTCCTTTTCGTCATAATAAAATTTCTAATAAAAAAAAATCATGTCTCACTTTTTCTAATTATGTATAATAATTTTCTCTTATTTAAAGTACCAAACAAGTACTTTTAGGGCCAATTTAAAAAATTACCAGAGGTGACCTCAAACTTTTGAACTGTATATATATGCAGGGTTGCCTGTAAGTTCATAGACTCATGATGAAAACATGTATTACCTGCAACGAATATTTATTTTTCAACAAGATCTCTTACATTGTCAATGCACTTAATTCTATTAATTATATAACTCAAATATATATTATACAGTGAAAATTATGAATGAAAATTCATGTGATAACTACTTGTCAAACCAATGGACTTATTGATACACCTTTCGTCTGTTTGTCGCTTTAGGACGTTGACGAACATGGCTCGTTGCCTATCTTTTGAAACTCTAAAAACATTCATCCCTGCACTAACGCTCTTGGTTCCTGTTCTGTCATCTTTTTATACAAGTTTGGTAAGTAGATTGTTTCTCTGTCTCTTGTAGCAATGTTATAACTATGAGCAAATAATTATAAGCCCCCGAACATTTATATGTACAAAAATACTCGTAAAAACGAGAAAGAGCAAGATGTAAACAACAAAATGAGTTTTATTTATTACCTGCTTGTTATGTGGTGTTGGAGATACGAGAGAGAGATAGTGAGTAAAATTGTGAGTTTGGGGTCATTTGTAGATCAAATATGGATCGAAATCCGACAAAATGGTAAGATAAAGAATAAGTAAAGTATATACAGTCGTTCTTGTATATATATATATATTTTTTTTATAGATATGTGTAATGTGTGTCTAGATAATTTAGTTGGAAAATGCAAAAAGTGTCTGGGGTTTTCTTACCTCAAATTTTTGTTGTGTGCTAAGATGTTACTATTATGGCCTGAAAAAGAAAACGAGGCCGAAATTTTCGTTGATGCACGTGTTGACGGCCTGTCTGTGTTGACAGACTGTCTGATAGCAAGGAGATAGTGTGTGTAGAGGAGAAAAATGGCGTCGATTCTTATTAGTTCAGAAAGAGTAAATTAATGATAATTATACTCTCTTCAATTTGTCTTGTGAGTTTCAAATTCACCAAGCCCTTTTTCCTCATTACATATCCGAAAATTTTCAACTTTCTCTTTCTGACTGTAAGTATAAGCCCCCATTTTGTTTCCATTTTCCTTAAAACTTTCTCCTTGATGACGTGCTCTGTCCATTATATTCTCAGTATTATTCTGCAAAACCACATTTTTGCTTCAAGTCTCCTCTTCATCTGTGAGGAAACTGTTCTCTGACAGATGGGAGAATTGATATTACATAACAGTTCAGCAATTTTTTTTTTTTTTTTTTTGCTTTTGATTAAATTTCCTTCCTTTAACTTTTGGAAGCCATCTTTCGCAATTCAAATGCACCTTCGGATTTCTGTGTCACTTTCTCCGTTCTCTGTTGTAACACTTCACAGATATTTAAATTTCTATACTTGTTTGATTTTGGTGTTTCAAATTCATAACTCAGTTATTGAACTGTTCCTTTTGCTGACAACCATGCATTCTGTCTTCTTACAGTTGATATTTAATTCTGTCTTCTCACTTTCCTTTAAAGACTTCTGTAGGAGTCCTTCTAGTTTAGTTTCGATGTCTACCATCAACGCAGTTATCTGTGAATATTATGGTGTGATTGGATTCGCGTATAAAACTTGTTTGGACATATACTCTCTAAGTTTTTTTACACTATTTCACATTTTTCTTGTATTTTATTTGCCTAATAAAAACTAATTTCCCAATTATACTACAGATATTACAAGCTGAAACTTATATGGTAGACTGTCCATATAAATAAAACGACATTCTGCAAATTTTACAAACATTGGTTGGTTTATTAATTTATCATGAAAACATTAAGATGCATAATGAAAACAAACATATCACCACATTTCAAGGGAAGTAACTCAAGATTGATGTTTTTTGCAGGTTTGTCTCCCTTAAATCGTATGACTTTTACCACATGCATGAGAGATGAAATTTAAATTTTTATTATTGCATTATTCCAAAATTTAACCCATCCAAAGAGACTTATTAATGTCAACAACTGAGCACAAATAGTTATTAATTAAAAAAAATAGTAATTAATATATAATATTATCCATAACTACATGTACAAGAATGTCGTTTTTGATAAAAGTTAAAAAAATAACGATAAATACGTAAAAAATGGGTATATTGTATATATATATATATATTGTATATTCTTTTTTCCACAATATAACTATTTGTGCTATGTTATAATGCTTTTTACCTAAACAATAATACTACTGAATAATTTTTTTTTAAACATTAAAGTATATTTAATCACATCTTAATAGCTGTCGCGATCTGTATGAAGATTTTAAACCTTAAAGATAGATTTGGAAATGATTTTGAAGCTTATATTTTAATATTATCGTTCCCAGTTTATATATATATATATATATATATATATATATATATATATATGTATGTATATATATATATTTCATTTAATTTCTGTGTATCTAACTCATTCTCTCTCTCATTCTCTCTCTCTCTCTCTCTCTCTCTCTCTCTATCTATCTATCTATCTAAATCATTCTCTATTTATCCATCTAAATCATTCTCTATATCTGTTAATATTTATCCATTTATCGATCCTATCTACTGGTTGGTTGAGAAAGTAAAATGTGAATTGCATCCTGGTGCTCTTTTACTCACAGACAGTGCCTAACTGACCCCTACTATAATATGCAAAAACGAACAAACTGTATGTGCAAAATCAAAAATATAAAATCGTGACAATTTACTTATCACACCCTGTACATATATATATATACATATATATATATATATATACGTAATGGCTGCAACTTGATTTTGAGAAATGTTGCTGTTTGATCCCTCCCCATACATGGGCAGCATGGATATGGTTTTTGAGTTCTGCTAGAATCTTACATTGTCTTGCACAGATGTGGCAACGTTCAGCATCTTTTGCAGTAGGTTTTAGGTAAAGGCTGCATAATGTCTAATGAATGAATTCTCTCTGTGCATGGAATCATTTCACTCCATCAAGGTGATAAAGCCATTAAGACGCAAGGGGAGGTACTGAGTATGAACGAATTTGAGAAAAAATTATTAGTGGGGAGAACAATAAAAGAACAGGAATTAAGAAGACGAAAGATGTTTCACCATTTTTATATAAAACTTGACAGACTCTTTAAGAAATAATCATTAAGCTATCAGCAGCTGGCCTAGAAAAGCTAACGCCATATTGTTTGCCTGAAATAAAACCCTGCAATGTGAGATGATTATCAAATTGGAGTTAATTAGAGCCTCTAGTACGTTACTAAAAAGTGGTAGAAGAGCGATAGTTAAAAGGATCAGATGATTCGCCTGAGTTTTTTTTAAGACAGGAACTTCAGGAGAGGATTTTCAAACAAGCAGAAAAGCAAGAATTATCAATGCATATAATATAGAGAATAGGTGCCATTTCAGGAGCATATTTCTTAAGGACTATTGCAGGAATACCATCAAGTCTGCATACTTTGTGGAAATCCAGTTTAGAGATTATATCAGAAACCATTCATATCACATAGTTCTAAGTGGAAAGTCAGGCAAAGATATCCAGATGAACCAAAAATCAAATTGGAAGAGAATTTACAAGCAAAGCAGTCTGCTTTATCAGTAGATGATGATAATGCCTCAAATTGAGTGAAGAGAGAAAAGATAGAGGATTTATTAATATCTAACACACTTTTACATAGCTGCCAGTAGTCACAAGAAACAAACTTGTTAGAGGCTATACAGTATCTTGTTTTGTCAGTGAATAAAATCTTAGTCTAATTGAGGACACGTTTACAATTATTATGAGCGGACACAAAGAGACGTCTGTTGTGATCAGAACTAACATATTGGTACATTTGGAAAAAGTAATTCCTGTGGGCTATAGCAACTGAACAGGTAAGTGTGAACCAAGGAGAAGACTGTGGTTCACCTGGTATTTCCAAGAAGGTACAAAACTTCAGTGGCAGTTTTTACTCAAGAAGAAACCTCAGTGGTACAATTCTCAATAGAAAGGTTAAAAATTTCACTCAAAGGAGTCCAGTCAGAAAAAAAAAGTCTTATGAATAGGTTTGGTTTGATTTGGTTTGGTTTACGGCATATCAACCACAATGGGTTATTTAATGCTGACAAATTTTTCATTTTTTCCTTCAAAAATCTATTTCTGGTAATATTTTTTTCCTTCAAAAAATTTATTTCTGGTAAGAATTTTCCTTGGCTGGTAATATATATATATTTTTTAAATGAATTGCTGATAATAAATTTTTTTTTACAAAGTATTTCTGGTATTATTATCTATTTTTACACTTTCATAGTGTTTTGACCCCAGTTTTGAGTGTTAACTATTTGCCCATAGCTGGGACCTTAACAGGTGCTACCACCCCAGGTCAGGGTGGACCTGGGAACACCAGCAATTAAGAGGTGGTTCCACGCTCCTTAAAACCTGATCAGAGGCCTTGCTGTTGGATGTAGTTTATCGCCTTACCCAGGACATTTTATGAATAGAGGGTTCATGTCTAATAAAGGAGTGAAAAGGAATATCAACAGATACTACAGTGTGATCCGAATTGTCAAGTGTTTTGATGCTCAATAAATCAAGTAAAGAAAATTTTGATCAGAATTATTAGGGAAAGAAGTAGAGAAATCCACTGTTTCACCGAGAGACTGGGAATTGAAAAAATTGAAAATATGAACAAAGGCAGCATCAGTAGAATTAGAATAATTAAGCCAGTTGACATGACGAGTATTAATATCACCAAACGCAAAGATGTTTATAGATGAATGTAAAGAGAGAGAGGAAGGGAGAGAGAGGGGGAGGGAGCGGAAGGGAGAGAGAGAGAGCGAGAGAGAGAGAGAAAGAGAGAGAGAAAGAGCCATTTCTATACTTTCAGATATTTTATCTAATATAGTAGAGTCCTCAGAATAATGGGAGCAATGAAGGAAAAAGAGATAGCTAACAGAGTGCAATAAAGAAAGTCGAAAGTACATGAAAGAATCAGCCAGGAACTCAAGAGATAATTCCATTGCCATCGGAAGATATTCCTGGATACAAGCAAAACAAAGAGGAAGATAACCTATGAAAATACAAACCAGCTACTGGAAGTTAGCTAAGACTAATGTATAAAGTGTCCTCATAGCTGCTCTTCAGAATTACATACAGGAACACCTATCCATGCATGATATGGCATTGCAAATACCTCAATATTATGTGACTGCTAACCAGTATAACATATATATATATATATATGTGTGTGTGTGTGTGTGTGTGTGTGTGTGTTAGCCACACTGATGAACTGTGATACAGTGAAACAGTCTGTCTGTGGATGACTATGCTACTGAAATAATTCAAATGAACACTCGGAGAGGAAAGGGTGATTTTATAAACAGTGGTTGCTGCTGCTAATTTAAAGACATCAAAATTTCCCTTTCTCTCTGCTGTGCAACAATAGCTTGCGGGTAGAATCTCTGACTAATGTCAAATCGGTCGGGTTTCGATCCCAGCTTGAAACAATCGGATGTCTAGCCACACTGATAAGCTGTGATACAGCAAAACAGTCTGTCTGTGGATTTTATATATATAGCTACACTAGATTATTAGCATTTAAGTCAGCTCCTGTGCAAGGTTGTTGATTGGGCCTTCATCACAATAAGCAGAGAGGAATAGATACAATAGGCAACAATAAACTACAGAAGAACTCAAAATTTATTGCTGCATTTAAGTATTGCATTAATATTTTAGCTTAGCCTTTAAAACGATAATTCTTCTGCTGCAACTTAATTTAAAAACAATTTAATGAACATAGGTCTTTACTTTCCATACAAGCAATTGTTTTTTATTTCATGGGTGACTGTCGCTGGATTTCGCAATTAATTTCAATTATTCACAAATTTATTTTCAAGTTATAATAATTGTTATCGTACAAAAAAGTTGTTTCAACATTTCATGTAAAAAAGAAAAAAAATCACCGAAACAGAGTAATTGGGAATCCAAAATTTCAAGATTGCGAGTCTAGATCAGGCCTGGGATGTTTTTAATTTGCTCAAAGAGTCACCCTGATTCCATAATGGTATGATATGTTCGTTTACGGCCTCTAGAAGCAAAGTTGAAAACGTATGACACCGTGACACACTGACATTCATTTTTATTATTATATAGATTAAATAGAACTGATAAGAAGAGTCTGTTTTTCATGAGTTTTTCATTTATTTTTTATAATAATGTTCATCCTGTAGAAACAAGTCCCGAGAGCCACTCAATGAAGTGGATTATAGAGTAAGACTAAGAGTGTTGTAGGGAAGAAAATAATATCACCGACAAGGACGTGAAGACTCTTTTGGGCTCTACTAAGACTGAAAAGTGAGGACTGGGCAGCTCCTTTTCGTATATGGCAGCAGTATTTCATTCTCGGTCTCATCTGGCTCTTGTAAAGACAAAGGATAGTAGGAAGAATCAGGTACTTACTTCAGGGAACCGACCATTTTTCCAGCATTTTTAATGATGGATCATATGTACAAGTTCCACTTGGAGTCTGTGGAGTTTAAGACCCACTAGGTGCTCAAAGAGAAATTTGTTACGGATCTTGCTGAAATTGTGTGTGATGCTCCCAGTACTTTCAAACATTATTGGTCATTTTCAAAGAAACAATGTAGAAATCGAGAGATAGTCAATGGTGTATGCTGGTAACGGTTTGGTATCTGAAATGAACGCCGATTCACTTTCAACGTTCTGGAGACTGTATCCAACAATAATTTGATTTTCAAACTTTTGTCCTTTTAAAAAAGAGGAACTATTGTCAATTGTCACCGTCGAGTTATTTCCCCTTAATGATATCCTGGGGTGAGTGAAATGTAGCTTTTATTTTACCTTTAATAACATAAATTGATTTCATTTAATCGAAAATGTGGAAAAGGTTTTTTTTTATTGTTTCGCTAAAATACCGTAGAAAATGCTAATTGAATGAAATATCGGAAAAAATGGGATCGTGTAGCTAAAAAAAAATAACGTTCTTGTGCTTTCCTAGTTTTTTATCAGAAAAAGGAGAAAAAAATAACTAAAAAAAATAAAATTATACAGAAAATAAATTTTACTGATTTTAGTTTATTTATTTATCCAAAAGTTGAAATAGATACACAAAAAGGTACGATAAAACCTCAGGTCGACAGTGTCCAAACCGGAAGAGCCCTAAGACAGTTTTTTTTTTTTTTTTTTATTAATAATGTTTTTTTCTTTTTCTTTTTTTTAAATTAAAATATAAAAATATTAGAACATAAATGTCACGTAAATAAAATATTTCAAAAAAGATATATGTTGATTTAATGATCTTTATTGTCACTTTTGCCGTATAACCACTGTTTCAATCTTTTTAAGTAAAATTTTATTTCGTAATTTCTTAAATGTCCGAAAACAAAACAATAACGATAGTGTCCATAGAAGTTTCTCAGGAAAAGAAATATTCGACTTAAATTTATTACCCCAACTGATATTGGACGCAAAAAGTGAAATCGACAAGCCGGGTTCCACTTAGGGACGGGATTGTTGCGTTCACTTTCACACAAATGCATGAACTCACGCACCTCTCTTCCCCAGCAGGGTAGAATGGGTTCACTAGCCTTGGTGGCAACCTAAGAGAAGGAAAATTCTAAATTCCAAACCAAGAAGAAGGCAACAGCCAATCAGTTCACTATTTTTCTCTGAGAATGTACAGAGAGGCATTGCATCCATAAAAAAAATAAAAAAGTGTACATCAGCTTCACGCTGAAGTATATGAAGGATAGTGTTGAGGAAACACACGTTATATTTAACAAAACAACATAAGGAATTTATTTACAAGTTTACATATTTCGAGTTGTCAGTCGCTTGTTTCAGGAAAAGAAATCAAATATTTAAAGTTTGCGGTTTTGAGGAATTGTCAAGAAGAGAAAATATTCATATTAAATCATCAGACACAAAAAGTAAATTTCTAAAATGTTGAAAACAAATTGAGAGAGTTCGTTTTTCACATAAAAGTTATAAGGTTGTATTCTACATGAATGACAAGATATATTTTAAGGTACTTAGCTTTGGTTTGGAGTTGAATAGTGTTCTTTGAAATTGTCCTGCTTTCATTAGAAGCTGATAATGTATCAGCATTTCATTTGACACTTGGGTTATCCAGATGCATGGAACTCTGATCCTTTCTGCCTTGATTCAACTTTTTCTATATTTTTATATCAAAAAGTGATTTTACTTTGGCTTGTTACTTTTTTTCTTAGTTTGTAAGTCGCTCCCTTTTCCATTGGTCAAAATAAATTTGCGCACAGGCTTGTGAATTTCAAAACAGTGAAGAAAAGAGAATCATTTTTATTTTGTATTCACCACAAAAGTATAAAAATAGATTTTTATAGTTAAAATATCAGCAATACATTTTTGTAAAAAAAAAAAAAATAAATAAATAAATAAAAAAAGATTACCAGCAATATATTTTTGAAGAAAAACAAATATTACCTGCAATACATTTGACTCTCTACAAAAACCCTTTTCTTCATCCCGGAGCCAATCCCCTTTTCTGTTGGTCAAAATAAATTTTCACATATGTCCATTAAACTTTGCTGAGCAGACCATAGTTACAGTTTCTGAGAGAGAACAGATAATCACATATGATCAACAGTTTGAATGAGGCCAGTATGCTCAAACCATTGGTCACTGTGACTTTGGACAAAGTCAACCAGTAATGGCTTCCAAACAGTTCCATCTACCCATTTTCACTCACAAGGTTTTGGTTTACCTGTGGTATGGTTTTCAGGCACTCCCCAGCAGTGCCACATGCCAGAATTATGTCCCAGGACAATATTATCAATAAGATAAATTGACCATAGTGAGATTTTAATCCATGGCTAGAACACTAATACTCTAACCACTCAGCCATATGCATAGATATATTTTTGGTTTTGAGGTAATGTTATATGACTTCTAATGGACTATTTTTTTTTAAATTTTAAATTGTATCTTCTTTATAAACTGTTCTCCACACAGTCATTTGCAATCAATGCATAAAGTATTAAAAAGAAAATGCTAGAATGAAATTACTTTTGTCTAATATAACTGATAACATTAATATGTGTGATAATGATTAGAGATGGTCGAAAATACTCAAATTATCTATTATTAACTTTGGATAATTTCTTTGTAAATTTGATTTGGATGTACGGCAACTGAAAAAAAAAATAATAAAAATTGAATAGAAAATCCCTGTCAAATTAACTAAAAACATATTTGGCTGAATTCTTACTGCCTTAGTATTCATATTATTTAAGGCGTATATTAAAAACGTTTTTTTTTTTTTAATGTTTTCTTTTATATCTGTAATCTCCCAAAAAAAGGTGTTGGGAACTTTTGCACACACCTTATAAATGAACTAATTTTGCTCAGTGTCTCATCGTAATTCAATAATGACCTGATTTACCTCCCTTGTATAGTTTATAGAAGTAAGGACGTAATAACGCGTCTTTCTACGTCTATATGAATTAATTCTACCCGGTGTTTTATGGTTTATTCAATAACGAACTGATTTATCTCCCTTGGATAATTTTTTTAGTCGCAGAAGTAAGGACGCAGTTTATGACAAACTAATTCTGCCTGGACCTTCATGGTAATTCAATATCGATCTGATTTATCTCCCTTGCATATTAGATAGTCGTAGAAATAAAGTTTCTCAATTAGGCATCACCACTAATACGTTGAAAAAAAAGCATACCATAATAAGAAAAGGCCCCAACCTTAATAAAAAAAACAAAGTTTTATTGTCAAAATGTTTGTTATTAAGAGAAAAAACCAAAGTATTCTTCTATTAATTTTTTTTAATCCTTTCTAGTATGTTGGAAATTTTGTTTAAAAATCTTGTTTTTCTAACAATTCAGGTACTTTCATGAGATCGCTAAAACAGAGCATAGCATGATGAAAAAGATGCCAAAGTTGATGAAAATAAAATTTTAGCGTCTAAATACTTATGTTATTATTGAGAGGAAAGATCAAAGTATTTTTTAATTATTTTTTAAATTTTTTCCTTCTTTTTAGAACATAAAGTTTGATTAAAAAAAACTTGTTTCTCTTTGTATCAACCGAACCAATATAAAATAACAAAAATTTAGCGCGTTTTTTTCCTGTATGACACACATTAATTTGGAAAATCTTGCAAAAATAAAAATAATTGTCGGATTTTAATGAAACTTTCAGAAACTATTCACAAATGATGGAACTTATTATAATTATAAATATCTTTTATTTTTAGTAAAGTCATGGCAGAAAAATTTTTTTTCATATGTATTACCCCCTCTAACTAATTGTACAAAAACTCTATAATTTCAATTTCGAGGAGATTAAATGATTATATTAAAAGCACAATGCTTTGAGAAACCCAAATCATGTTTTTTTTTTTTTTTACCACCCCTACCTGAAAATCGTCTCTGAAGTGTAACATACAAAACTCAATAAAACAAAAATATTATTTAATTTCAAAAGCTTTTAATTAATAGCTTTTATTTATTTCAATGAACATGGACAATATTGTCTGAAAGCAAAAAGATATTTCGATGAAAAATGAATTTTTAAAACAATTATTTGTTATTTCTGAAATATTTTTTTTTACATGTTGCTAATTCTTCTAAAATTAGGGAAAAGTTTGTAGAACTTAACGAATGTTGTTATTAAGTAAATATATATTTACAGATTATAATTTCCAAAGCTTATTACAAACTAACGAGAGCACGTATATTAAAAAAATTAATTTGTGTCAATAATTTTTACCAATGAAATCTACGGAAGCAGGAAGTAGCATGCGTGCAATAAAAAAAAAACGTCAGCAGTGCAGCACTTGTATCGTAATTTTTTTTTATAGTATTTATAATTTCTCCAGATAGTAACAAACTTATGGTACAGTTTTTTAAAAAACAAAAACCCAAAAAATTGGAATGGCAAAAGTTTTTTTTACTTTAATTATTACAAGGTACTACTTAAGTAGGTCCGCTTAAAAAAAATAATATGTCCATTCTATCCTTCCGTATGAGAACTCGAATCTCACGTCAGCTGTCAATATAGACGTCATCACTCAGCACTTGTCAATTGTGGCGATTTTGAGATCGGCTCTCTTTTATCTTAAAAAACATTTTTCTATGAAGAAAATAAGTAAAAGTTTCTTTCAAAATATTTTAAATAAACTTCAAATTTTCTAAATTTCTTCGAGTAAATTTTGAAATACGTATAAATAATTTTTAAACGAATTTTAAACAAAGAATTTAACTTATTTTTCAAAATTTAAAAAAAATATGGCTTATGAGTTTTTTTATCGTTATTTCGTAAACAAGATTTTTAACTAAAATTTCGGACATGCTAAGAATGAGTAAAAAATTTCAAAAAATATTCAAAAAATACTTTAGTGTTTCTTCTCAATAATGAAATATACATTTAACACGAAGAAAAACTTTTTCATTAATTTTCAGGCTGTTCTTATGCTATCGATTTTCATGAAGGTGCCTCTTTTTTACAGTAAAAAACATTAATTTGCAAAAATCAAACAATTTTTGGAATATGAATGAAATTGTTAGCACTTATTCACAAATGAATGAAATTATTTTTGAATATATTTTTTCTTTTTAGAAAATCTTGGTAAAGATATTTTTTTCTTTTGCATCTGTTATACCCCACTTATTTAATTTTATGAAATTTCAAGAAATTAAAATTTTTCACCCTCTTCATATTTTAGTTAAAACTAAAAGCAGGACTCCTTGGAGAATTTAAATCATCTTTTTTTTTTTCTTTTGTAAACAAGAAACATCATTTATCAAAATCTGCTGTGAATCATAAAATAAAAAAATGCTATAGAACTAAGACATTATTTAATTAGAAATGATTTTAATTGCTTTTATAAATAAGATTTAGTAAGAACACTATTGTCTTAAGAAAAAAAAATTTATGAATAACGAATTCTTACAAGAATTATTTTCATTTTTTTAAATCTTTTAAAATTATGCATTAATTCCACTCTGTTAGATGATATTATTAAATAAAAATTATTTACTGATTATAAATGGAAAAGCAAATCCTCAAACTCAAACACCAATATTTTTTTAAAAATTTCAATTTTTTTGTGTATGTGTATAATATAAACGTGCTGATTTTTGTTGATAGAGACAGCTATATACAGAACATCATAAAAGCAATAACGATAGTAAATTTGAAGCCAAAATTTCTAAAATTCAATAAAAATAGGAAAATATTTTCCTACATTCTTAAGATTACTCACTGTGTACTTAAAGGGGTCACATTAATTGAATTTTTTATCGCTAAAAGTAAAACCCCCATAGAACAACATTAGATAAACAATAAACATCAAGCTGTCAAACACATCAACAGTTTAAATAAACAGCTACCACTGTTAAACTTAAAGTAAATAATATTTGTTTCAAATTGGATTATAATTATACTTTAAATGAACTGAATGTTTTCTTGCTTCATTTTAATGGTATAGAACCTAGATAATTTCTGAAGTATGCATGCTGTATCTGTTATGAACAACTGAAGGAATTACATCGCCTTCATCTGTTAAAGTTAGGGAATACATAATTTGAAATGTGATTAAACAATAAAAATGAGGATGCTAGTCTTGAAAGACTCCTTGAATAGTAACAGTATTTTGTATCAGTCAGACTAGCAGAAAATAATCAATTATAGGTTTTCTCTAACAGATAAGGAAGGAATTGCATTTTCCGATTAAATGTAATCATGTAAATAAATTTCATAATCACAAACACTTGCATAATGCTACGAGAGTCTCCTGAAAAGTTCTTGACATGACCAAGAAGAGATATTTGATTACTTAATCATTAAAGAGAATCAAAAAAAAAATGTGATATTTGGTCATTTACCTACAGTTACCTACATCTCCTAAATTTTGGCAAGTGGACCAGCCGAGAACTTTTCAGCACACCCTTGTATATATTAAGGACTCTATTCTTGATAGACAATTCTTCACACTTGATTTTATATTTATTTATTTTTTTACAGATTTCACGAAACAAAGAATTTTGTTTATTGGTGTATGAAATGTAATATATTCAGCAATATTATATGACCAAAGAGGCTCTCATGGCTGACATGATCAAAGGACTCATCTCTTATATTTAACTGCATGATGTATCATGATGAATCAAGTGACCAACTAAGGTCATGTCACCACGTGCTGATGTGGTTTTTCTTCTTCTCCTCTCCCTACCTCATACAGTAGGAGGTAGTCAGATGATCTTAATGAAAATCTTGTCCCTTCTGCAACCTCTCTCACTTTTATTCTACAGCCAATGTCTTGAATAAAGATTGGATCTCCATTGGCACAGTTGCTATTGATCTTCAAAATAAAAGATTTGCAAATTTCAAAATAATGAAAACAAAAAAGAAATATTAAAATAAATTTTTTTGACAATATAAAACTAAAAAAAAAACTTTTAACTAATTTTTATGCTTAAGTTCATTTCATGCTGAAAACTCCAGTTTTCATTCAATCACTGAAGTTAATTAGTGTTGACACCAGTCAGTACTTAGATAGGGGACCACTTGGCAACACCAGTTACCTACATCACTTACAATCTGAAATATTTGTTGCCTTTAAATAACCCACAAAGGGTTGATAAACTGTTAAAAAAAAAAAAAAAAAAAAAGAAACAAGTTAGAGAACCAGTTTTCATTTCCCTATTTTGTTTTTTTTTTCTTTTTGCCTTTAATCATCTTACATTGGACAGATTCATTTCATTCTATTCACTGAATTGTTTTCGGTTCAATGGAGAGACTGTAATTCGGATGAAAATTAAATAACAAAAAAAAAAAAGAAGCCATTTTTAAACCATCTAAGAGAGTCTCTTCAAGGATTACATAAAATGATGATAGGAGAACCAGGGAAGACATTAGTCAAAATGTAAGGATCAAAACAACAAAAATGAAGATACCTGTCTGGATAATTAATGTATCAGAATTCCAGATACAATATGTCTAGTTTTCTGTCTCCAATGATATTCAAATCAAAGACATTAGCATCTCTCATTTGGGACATGTCACACTCTTCATCATTTTTACATGCATTTCAATCACTTTTAAATACATTTACTGAGTGGATTCTACTTAAGGGAAATACATCAGAACCACAATTTTTACTCCTTGTAAGTAGTTCATTGTTTTAAATAAATTTGCATAAAAAGGGAATCTAATTTTAATAATTAATTCAGGTCCACACAATTGGTAGTACTAAGTTTGCAATAACTGGTATCCTATATATATATATATATATATATATATATATATATATATATATAAGGAATTAATGGATTTTTTTACTTTTTAATCCAGTATTATTTTTTAGTACTTTACTTCTTTATTAAGACTCTCAAACGCACAGGCTGGTAGATGTAATTCACACTGTTTAAAAATAATTGGTATTTACTCAAAACACATGTATCAACTAAAAATAAATGAATAAATAACAATTAAATATAATAAAGTATATAATATGTAATTATTAGTAATAAAATAGTTCACTTAAATCTGTTTCATGGACTTTTTTCACGTCCAGTCCTTAAAAGATGTTTTGGTGAACTAAGTTTATTTGCAGACCTTATTTTCTTTTCACTCTTAAAAAAAAAAAAAGGAAAAAAAACACTTATTTTTATGATGATATAAATTGTTTAAATAATATATGATGGACCCTCCTGTTGTCATCAACATATGAGGGTTCAACAACTCGGCTCCTAAAACTGAACAGTCAGACTACCAACTGATATGATTTGATTTTAGTAGCAAAAGCTTGTGTAGAACCATCCACACTTTTAGGAAGAAATGGTGCACAGAGTGTGCTACAAGGCCCCCAAACAGCCATATCCCAGATTCTAAATTCAGTGTTGTCTTTCTTCTAGGCTGGTTGCCAAACAAGGCTGAAGTGTTCAGTCTACCCAACTATTTTATCCAAAGCTAGAGAAAAAGAGATAGATTCATGTTTCCCAAGGTTATTTGCATGAAAGCGTATATAACGAATTTGACAAGGATTCAAACTCCTCTCACTGATTTCTTATTCTGAACTGCTAAGCATTACACCACCTTCACACCCAAGTCTAGCCAGTTTGGCTGTTGGGTTTCTTGTGTATTTCACACTGTTGTCAGTTTTAAGATTTTAAATCAGCTTTAAAAATTTTAAAAGCTGATTTTCAAGGCAGACATCTCTTCTTTTGATGGAGGACTGTCACAACACAATCTTCCTGTACTGCACTTTGACTCTGAGCTGAACTAAGCTAAGACTTGTAAATATATTAGATACATATACATGTCTGAATATACATGCAAGTTTTTAGCACTTGCTACTGTAAATTATTTAGCATGATTATATCACAGAGAGATTTTCACTTTTTGCTCATAATAAAACCCTACTTCATAAGCATTATTTTTGTCATTTTGTTTTGCAAAAATATAAGATTCGATATTGGTGAAGATTTCCAATTCAATTATCGTTGCAACGATTAACATCAAAAACTGCAAATCACTTTGAACTTTTTTTTAGTTTTTTTTCTTTTATATGCTCACCAGCATGGAAATTAGTGTGAGTAACACAGAAGTTGAGAAAGATAAAGAAATGAATGAAAATGATACAGAAATTAACGAAAAGGACTTTGAAAATAACGACTCCATCTCTAATTTGTCTCAGAGTTCCAACAAAGAACAAACTTTTCAAGTGCATTCAGACAGAAAACGCTTTTATTGTGAAGAGTGTGACTGTAATTTTTCAGATAATTCCAATTTGGAATATCATCGGAGTATACACACCAGTCAAAAACCATTCCACTGTGAGATCTGCAAACTGCTCTTCTCGCAGAAACAACAACTCATGAAACATTTGCAAATCCATACTCGGATAAAGCATTTCCAGTGTGAGATTTGTTGGGCAACGTTTTTCCGAAATTCACATCTGAAACGGCACATGAAGATCCATGCTATAGAAAAACCATTTTGTTGTGAGGTTTGCGGCTGCAGTTTTAGCAATAACTTGGCTTTTAAGAACCACATGTACAAGCACACTGGTGAAAAGCATTTCCATTGTGACATTTGTGGCATGAATTTCTCCACAAGTTCAGACATTAAAAGGCATGTGCGAACGCACACAGGAGAAAAATTATTTCAGTGTGAGGTCTGCGGTTCGAAATTTGTTGCAAGTTCAAATTTAAAGAAACACATGCGAACACATTCAGGTGAGAAACCTCACCACTGTGATATTTGTGGATCACAATTTTCAGATCGTTCAAATTTAAAAAGGCATATGCGGACACATAGTGGTGAGAAACTTTTCCGTTGTGATATTTGTGGATCAAGGTTTTCACAAAATACAAGTCTTAAAAGACATTTACAAAGACATAACAGAGAGCGTCCTTCAAGTGTAAGGTAGCTTCCAGATGAACCTTGAAAGACATTTATGAAGGTATAGCAGCATCTCACAAGTCTAGGATTGTGGCCAGGTTTCGAGCTTCAAAAGACCTTTACAAAGATAAAATAACATTGCTCAAGGGTAAGATCATGGCCAGAAGATTTTTATTAAATCTAAATAAAAGTAAAAATATCTATTGCATATTATGTTTTTAATAAAATTATCTTTGTGACCTAAATTCTTTTTATTGATTTTGTGGCATTCAAATTTTGAATGATGTGTATTTTCAAGAAAACACTAATTATGTATGACAGTTATAGAAAATAAACAATTTTCCTTAACCTTTACCACGCTGCAGGTGAAAATTGTTGCTGTAGAATTCTCTCCCTTTGCTGCTCTAAGCACATTCTGCCACCTTGAGACTGTTGCTATAAATAAACACTTGTCAACTGTTATTTTAAGCTAGAAATCGCCTACTACCGTTTTGGAACATGGTTGAACTTCCATTTTCCAATGCCTTTTGAATTCTTCTAGACTCTACATAAAGTGTAACACAGATTAAACCCATGTTAATTTTTTTGTAAACAAAAATGTCTGCATCAGTATCCATCAAAGCAGGAGTTTTTCTTTGATTAGGACTCAAATGATGATTTTGAAGGCTTTACTCAAGTGGATATTGATGGTGAAGTGGTCAAAGATGATAACCACACTAGTGACATGAAGAAAAGCGATAATGACCACTAGTGGCTACTATTATCCATGCTTGACTAATTTTATGGAACCTACTGGTAACCATCAATATACATGATAGCCTTTCTGAAGTTGAATTATTTCATCTATATATAAATGACAAAATAATAACTTTATTCATCAATGAGACGAACAAATATAAGTGAAAGAAAGAGCAAACAAGTGTTGGTGTCCTCTTGTATGTAAACATAAGGAAACATGTCACTTTTTTGATGAAATGAAAGCCTTCTTAGCAATTTTGCTTTTTATTTCTCCCCCAGAACTCCACAAGGAATAATAAAATTTAAAGTACGTTGAATTATTTATGTACTTTTTAAGGTATTTGTTTTTTATTTCAGGTTTCAATTTTTTTTTGTTTTTCAACGTCAAAACATGCATGCAAAACAATGCATCACATCAAAATGTTCCTCATTCATTCTTTTATTAGTATACAAAAATTAAAATCTATACACACAATACAAAGAAAGTTATAACATTTTTAAAACAGTAGGTGTTCATGTCTTTTCACCCTGAAAAAAAAAAAAAAAAAAAAATGTAGTGACAGGGGAATAATTCTAGAAAGAAATTAGCATAGTAAAGGTTAATGATAACTTTTGCAAACATGGACATTTGTACCCACCAAAAAATAATGTATTGGCAAAAGGACATTGCTTTTATTTCAACTAACCTTCACTCCTTTGTAATGTCTATTGTTTTAAAAAGTGATGATTAGAATTGTAATAAAATCTAAACATGTGATGAAAGGGGAATTATATACTTTTTGTTCTTGAGAATTTACAACAAAAAACATTAATCATTGTTAGATTGTTTATTTACAATAATAATTTTATATTGGCAACATTCTAAAAACTAATACAACTGTATTAAAACTGATGCAATGCAATATTTATCATTTACTAATTTATAAAGAAATAAATATGAAAACAATTTTTTATTCATAAATTTATAAGCATTTACTGAATTATTAAAAAATGTGAACCAAATATAAGGAAATCATTATTTACCATTTTATAAAGTTTGAATCGATTGGCAATTAGCTGATGTTTTGCCAACCATTCCAATAAACAACCTAATGAATAAATATTGTTTATTATTGTTGTTGTCAATTTTCAAGAACAAAGAAAATATAGAAATACACTTTCATATGTTTAGGTTTCATTAAAATTTTAATCATTACTTTTTAAAAGAATAAACATTGTTGAAAAATGAAGGCAGTTAAAATAAAAGTGGTGTCAAGGGAAAAACAGTCGTTTTGATACTCCATCTTTTTGCAGGTCCATGTCTGCCCTAACTTTAATTTTCATAAATGTCATTATCGTTCCCAGTTATTGGGACTATTAAAGTCATTCTTTTCATGATTTGTTATTACCACATTTCAGATGATCCACTAAACCACCTTTGCTCAGGTGTATAATCCATCGGGAAAGAAAGAGTCTCTTTTCTTTTTCTTCTTGGTAATGGCAACCGGAAACTTGATCAAACCAATCCATTCCCAGCAACATGTATAACACAAGTGATTCCATGTTTTTTTTTATACATAGAGTTAGTCTCCAAACCCTTGCTTAAAGAAATCAATACTTATTCAGAAAAGAAAATCAAATTTTCATCAATCCAAACTGATTGTATACCTGAAGAAAGCTGTAGAATGGATCAGCTGAAAATATTGTGACAAACCCCCCACCCCCAAATGTTAGAATACTTCTTGAAATGAGAAATCTTAACATCGTGATATTTTGTAGATTGCAATTTTTTGATCATTTAAGATATGTGCAGACATGCAGCAAGGAGGAATGCTTTTATTGTGAAATTTGTCGATGGAGATTTTCATAAAATACTAGGATCCTCTTATATGGCTGAGAATGCTTGACAGTTTCCTCACTAATAAAGAAGAAACAGAAATATGATTCTACAGAAGGATACAAAGTTTTAAGGAAAATGGAAATAAAAAAGGATGCTTATACTTAGAATCAATAAGAGGCAATTAAAATGTGTAGAATCGTTTGAAATGCCTAGGTTTGTACTAATAGTTTTTTTGCCTTTATTTTTTTCTACTGCTCATTTCGTAAAATCTTTCCACAACAAAACTAGTTACCACCCCATAAACAGTGTTCCGCACACATGCTATGATGCAGCACTCCTTACTTCATATATAAGAAATTTAACTTTCAGAATGATCACAACAATCTTTGTCTTTCACAACAATGAACACTACAATACTTATTCTGTAATTAACAATACCCTGATGATGACATTGTGCTATGTTGAAAGTACTTGGTAAAGAAATACAATATGTATCAACAGTGTTTTCATCTCATCTTTCAATAATCACACAGAAAATCTTATCTGTGAATATGAAAGGACCCTATCTAGAATAAGAAAACAGGACATGTCTAAATTAAACAATGAAACATGTCTCAATGAAAACATGCTTTTGAGATATATGATTAATACAAATAAAAAATTTGTCACTTGGCTGATTGATATTATATTCAGCATTCAGTGTTTTGTCAATGAACCTTTTTGTCGTATCGATATCTCTCAGAGGCTTTTAAAGAAATTTGCAACAGCAGTTTTACATCCAATCTCATCAGTGATGACACATTTAAAGAAATTTTACTTTTGCAGCTCAACATTTCTGCCAAGTTCAAACTGTCAACTTTTTAGTCTTTGCTATTTTTACCTAATGTAACCCAAGAGATACCAATGGGAGATGATGACTGCTAATACTTGAACATTAATTACTAAATTTTGTTACATATTTACCAATTAAAGCTTTCTTTACATATGGTCTTATACTTCTGACCAACTACTATTTAACCTCATTTCTCAGTATACAAATTTTCACTAAAAAAAAGGTTTTAATTTTAATTTTCTTATTTTCATTTTTTAAAGCTTTACACAAATATGTTAAATCTAACAATACAAAAAGGTATATTTTATTTTTATTGGCCTTAAGATTTTGGCCAGATGTGTATAATTAAAATATCAGTAAAGACATAAATAAAAGAGAAAAGGAAAACTTTGCTTTACACCTTTTGCCACTGGAGATACTTTATCCAGGTAAATGTGGAGATTTTGTAAATTACATTTATACACAATTAAAGTGGAGGAAAAATATTAAGTTTTCAAATTTTAAATCTAAGAACACTGAAATATTCTTAAAGCTGTGTAAAGAAAGGTAAGCTATGGAGGATGCTAAGTGATGTAATTTATTTTCTTATCAAAAATAGTGAGTAAATGGTATCTATATTTCGGAGATAAGGTATTATGTACACTATTTACATTATTCGGACTATTGTCCTCATCTTTGTCGCCATATTTATTACGTTTCGTCTGTTGTATGCTACGGCCTTCTTCAGGTGGTTGGAATGTCGAACTGAACCCTTTATTTACCCCAGTGAGCGAAATAAAGAGTTTAGTTCGACATTCCAACCACCTGAAGAAGGCTGGAGCTTACAACAACTGAAACATAATAAATATGGTGACAAAGATGAAGACAATAGTCTGAATAATGTAAATAGTGAGTAAATGGCATTGCTTTTTTATTTATTTATAAAAATTCAACATTTACACACTTTAGTAGTTTAAATTACATCACTTAGCATCCTCCATAGTTTACCTTTTTTTAAACAGCTTTAAGAATATTTTAGAGCATTTGAAAATTTAATATTTTTCCTCCACTTTTTTGTATAAATACAAATACAAAATAAAATCTAAATATTTACTTTGATAAAGTGTCTCGGGACACAACACGTTGATAAAGAAAAGTTTTCTTTTTGCCTTTTATTTATAAGGTAACCAAAAAGTCCTTGCCTTTTTTTTACATCGTGAGAAGAAGTAATCACTGATACAGAAATGAGTACATCATGGGGTGGGGGCATTGATCTTGACCAATGCGGCTGCGTTGTACACACACACACACATCAGTCATAGCTTGAGAAGCAGCGCAGAAATATGGCGATGTCGAAGCAGCTCATTCAGGGTTGTCTGCTTTATAATTTTAAAATGGCCTTGTCGTCCATAGCCGCATCAAGTCACCAAATATGTCAAGCCTTTGGGAATAATGAACCCACCACCAGGCATTTGGTTCCAGAAGTTCAGGTTGGGAGATCTGTCGCTTTGTGATGAATCCCACAGTGGCCATCCAGAGGCACTGAAGGCAGCCATAGAGGACAACAGCTAAACTTGTGTTGAGTTTGCTGAATCTTTCCAGGTTTCTGATGAGAGTTAGATTTCACCTGCACCTCATAGGAACAAGTGGGCACCCCACACTGTCAGAAACCAACAAGCAATGAGACAGCTGTTTCTTGGCTCTGCAACATACCAATATTTGATCAAGTGCTCATCAGTGACGGAAAATTGGTTCTATATGACATTTTGTGTGCCAGACACTGGTTGTCTCACACCACAAGACCATCTCTACATCCACAAGATCATGTCTTGTATCTGGGGGATTAGTTGACAAGTGGTATACTGAGTTGCTAGCAATGGGCCAAACCATCACTGCAGACCTGTACTCATAGTAGTTGGAATGTGTGCAACAGGCTCTGAAGCAGAAGCCAGCTTGGGTACCATATGGTGACTTGGCTGGAAGACAGTGCCATCCACCTTAATTCCCAGACCTTGTACCAGCAGATTACCAACTCTTCCATTCACTGGACAACCACGTTCAAGGGAAATCCTTCAGAAATGAGGCAGACTTGCAGCAGGCACTCACAGACTTGTGTGTGTCCAAGACACCCGATTTTTACTGCCAGGCCACTGCATAGCTGGAGGCAGGTTGTCAAAAGGTTCTGGATGTCAACGAGGATTACTTTGAGAACTAATGGTATGTCAAATTTGGTGTATACCTTTTTTTGTAATAAATCAAAAACGTCAAGGACTCTTTGGTTACCTTGTATACACACACAAACACTGTTTGCGTATCTTTCTTACTTACACACCACTCTATACTTCCAAAATATTATATTCTGTTACATTATGACTTTCCTTTTCCTCTGTAGAAGTTTAAACAGAGCAATTAGCCTACAACTTATGCTGCATTTTCTAAATTCATGTACCTTTTGTCAATATAAAAATTCTTGTTCATTACTGAAATATAATCTTTGATATTTTTCGACTTGCAAATTATGTAGCTAATCCATAACAATTCTTTCTGTAATCTTTTCAGCTCCCATCTATTGTCATTTATGTATAGCTGGCCACTCATATTCAAGGATACCTGTCTACTAGGGTAGCTAGCCAATCCCTATTGCAGACACTTGCTAAGGCGCGTTTGTGTTTATTCAACAACCACATATCCCACCTGTGCTTTATACTGCAACTATGCTGAGCAGACCTTAGTTACAGTTTATGCGAAAGAGCATGTTATCTAGTGTGATCAAGAATTTGAACAAGGCCAGCACACTGAAGCCTTCGGCCATGATGACTTCCGACTTCATGCTAGCACAGTTACCGACTGCCCCTAAGGATTCTGTCTACCCAGTTTCATTCACAAGGCTCAGGTCAACCCCATAGTATGGTTTTTAAGGTACTTTCCAAAGGTGTCGCATGCTGGGAACCCTCCCCCCCTACTCCAGTCTGATAACATCAGGAAGTCTCCTTCCTGACAAATCAACCATAGTGATATTCAAACCCAGGTCTCATGGTCAGAATGCGAACATTCTTACCACTCGGCCACGTGCCCATTATGTAAGAATGTGAAATTAACAACTCAAAGACACTTTACAGAAATTATGGTGAATGATTTATTTCATTTTTATCTTCATCCAAATATAGAGAATCGGACATCTGCCTATAAGAGCAATTTCATGAAGACTCAAGTCAAACATTTTCAAATAATTCAATTCCCATTGTTTCAAGAGTGGTTGATTTTTTTTTTTTTTTTTTTTTTTTTAACAGCTTATCAACCTTTTGTGGGTTATTTAAAGCCAAAACATACACTGTCATGTAAGAATACCCACTTCTTTTTTTGAGTATCTTATTATAACTGTGCTTGTCCTTCTCATTTTTAATTTGCACAACCATTATATCCTGCCAATACCTCATAAATAATGGACTATTTCATTTTGATCACATGAAACAAAGGAAAAGACACTACTTGGTTTCGGTGAGAAAACGACAGAAATAAAGAGGATAGAAGAGTCTCACGGCTGTTTCAGTAAAATGGAAAAAAAATTGACGTTTTCAAATCGATTCATTTGTACCCACATCTTAAAATAATGACCAGCATTCATATTTATGATTGTTATTGCAATATTTTGTTAAAGTTGTTAAGACCAGATATTTAACGACGTGGCAAAAGAATTTCTAGATATTTATTTGTTATAGAACTCACCATGAGGTTATTCAATCATCAACTTAAGAATTAACTTTCATCAGAATACTAAAATAGGAAAACCATGAAATTTTCATGAGCTAAAAATAGTAACAATGATTTTTCTAGATACATATCCTACTATTTAACCTAGAGCTGGGGGAAAAAAAAGAGATGAATTTATACCTTTCCCAAGGGTATTTGCACATAAGTGAACATAACGAATCTGACTGGAATTAGAACTTGGTGCTCCAATTTCTCATTCTGAGGCGCAATCCATTACACCATCCACACATCCACAAGTGGAGGGATTGGGGCTTCCCTATGTCAGATTTGGATGAAATTTAATCAGTTTTCTTTTAGATTGAAACTTGTTAAATCATTAACCCATTTCAGATTAAGTTGATTTTTAAATTTTACCAGTTTTAAGAGGACTCAAAATTTAAATTCAATTTGATAATTATCTACAACAGTTAAGCCCACCATGACATATATATATATATATATATATTCTCGTTGGACAGTCCACTGACTGTAGCAGACACATCTAGTTTTGGTCATGTAAATTAAATTCAAAATATCCAAATCATTGCTTGGTCTGCTGCTAGAAAAGTTAGTTCACAGTGTCATGCTAGACAATTTCCCTCGCCAGAATCTCTCTGGCACGTTTATAAATTCTACCATTCGTAACATGCATTGAATATTGCTGTCAAATGTAGTTTGGTTCTTCTGCTATGTATTTAGAGTTTCTAAAAAAAAAAAAAAAGAAAAGAAGAATCTACAATGATAGTCCTGACCTGGCATCTCAGCTTCAGTCACTTTCCCACCACCATAATGTAGCTTTCTGGAGACTTTTCTATAAAATCTAAGATTTTCATAGAAATTATTCTGATAAGCTTTTCTCTTTGGTATCTTGACTTTATGAATTTAAATACAGCACAAGATTGACAGCTAGCTTTCATCATTTTATAGATGAAATGGAACCATAAGTTGTATGCTAACAGTTTCTTCAATATCTATCTATATCTCTGATGTGGCTGATGTCACTGGTGACTAGACCCAAAGAGTTGAGAGTTCAATACCAGGCCGCATCAAACTTGGAGAGTTGAGTTAAAGGGAAATAACTGAAACATTCGGAAGAGGCTTAGCATGTGGAACTAGAACAATCTACTCTGTTGGACGAAATAAAGGGTTTGGTTCAAAATTACGATCATCTGAAGAAGGCCAGAGCATACAACGGGAGAAATGTTGTGAATATGGCAATGAAGATGAGGATAACAGTTCGAATAATGTAAGTAACAGTTTCTTCTATCACACTTTTCACTTGTGAAATTTCTTCCAGCCTCTTGCTTTCTAGTCAACTTTGATTTTCAAAAATTTAAAAATATCAACTGCTATCTTTGGTTTCTTAATTCCTTTTCTTTTATTGTTTTCTCTCATTAATGTTTTTCTTTTTCTCATATTCTTTCACAATCAATAAACCCTTGCCTTCTTGGCTTTAGTGACTTGCTTGGGATGAAATGTGAGAGAAGGCTAATGTTGATTGTCTGTTTGTCAAGGGTAAAATTCACATTGGAGGGCCAATTCATAAGGGGAATGAATTTGATTTCTGAAAGTGGTTTTACTATTCTAGATGAACATTAAATTTATTTCTAATTATCAATTTTAAGATACATTGAATTTGAATTCAATTTGTTAGCTGTTTATGCCATATATCACGGCTGTTGAAAAGCCTTGTTTTTGTCATATAGGAAAATCCAACATGGCGCGTAAACGAAATATTCGGCAAAAAAACTCATTCGTCAGTCACATTTTTAACACCTCATAGAATGTAAAGTTCTTCAAAGTAAACCTGTGCCAAATTGGTTTCTTGAATCCTTGATGATCTTGGCTGTCCAAAAATGACAACATCAAGATGAAATAATGGAAACTGACCGTGAAAAACACAATTATGCGCAACAGGTTTTCGATCAATCAGTAAACTTCTGAACCTTTTCGAGCGACATTATAGAATCCAGACGGCTATTGTTTGCACATGGAATTATTCACTGGTAATTAATCAATTTGGCTGTGGAAAATGTCACTTGGTGGTTAGCATTAAGAAATTATGCCCAATTTTCTGAGAAAAATCACTTTTTTTTTATGAAAAAATATTAATTTTCGCTTCAAAATAACATCATTCAAAATTCATTCCTTTCTCTTTCATTTGGCATGAACATCATTGAATAAAAGGAACGGCTAAATGGACTGATGATGGCAAATATGAAAGATATGTGGCGAAAAAAACAATGTTGTCTGCTAAGTGTTGTTGTCATCACCCGGGTCATGGGGTGTTAAAAACAAAACAAAACACATCAAGCCATTGTTCAAACATAGGTTATATCAAGCCCTAGTAATGTTGAACCCTTTTTTTTCACTCTGCTTTTATCTGGGAGTGGTGGGTTTTATTACAACTTGTTCTAAGGTTTATTGCTGGCTGGATGGCTGACCTTTGACCCAGATGTCAAAGTCAATTAGGTTTAATTTTCCTTATCGCTGCTATTTTTTGGAAAAAAACAACTTTTGGTTTCTGGTAGTTAGGAATTGCAGATAAATCTTTTGCCTTTTACTAAAGATTTCCGTGGCCGGTGTCAATTTTTTTAACTCTTGGCAGTCATATAATTGAAAATTACCAATGGACTTTGTCGCATTTTGAACCCCCTAGGAATGTTGTTTTCCTTCGAACTCTCAATTTTATGCCTGAAATAGTTTGATTATGATTTAGGCTTTCTGATTCCCCCCCCCCCCAAAAAAAAATTTTTAATTTCCCATTAATGGGGAAAATATTTGTTTAGAACAAGAAAAAAATGCAAAATTTTCACTATTTTTTCACATTTTACCCACTGAAAAAAATTTTGAGTCATTTACACCAGCCAATTTTACTTTTAAATGAAAGAATATATCCTTTCGTTTCAGAAAATACCTAGTTTCATGTGGTTCAGATCAAAAGTTTCCTTGATATTTGTTTAGGTGATGATAAAACGGTCATTTTTCAATATTTTACCCCTATAAAAGTATGAAAATCCATTTTTTGAGAGAAAATAAGCTTTGCCATTTTTGTGATGATTCTTACTTGGGATAGAAAATTTTTATCATAGCAAACCTGAATTGACTTTATTTAAGTTCAGTGGGGCTATATGAAACCTCAAACAGCTGTGATATATATATATATATATATATATATATATATATATATTATATATATAAAGCAAACATTGAAGTCAGAACTCAGAGGCAACAGGCACAATCATCAGGCTATGATTCACGGCCTGACAATTGCACCTAGCATGAAACAGCCTGTCACCTCTGAGCTGACTTCAATGTTCACTTTTATATTTATATTTACATATGCTCTATGCTGATATTGAGCACTTTCTCCCATAAATATAGCACACCTTAAAACTATATTTCTTTATATATATATATATATAATGTATGTAAGATGCGATGGGTAAATTGTGCCATTTTATATTTTTAATTTCATGCATGCACATTGTTTTTGATATTGTCGACTGCACAGTATAGTTGGGCACCATTTGTGAGAAAAAGAGCACCATGATGCAATTCACTCCACCAGAAATTTGGAAATGGCATGCTGTACTGCTTGGCATTTTTGCATCAGAAACCCAATGCAAATATTTCAGAGTGTTTTGGTGTTAATCTGAGGAGAGTGCAGAAGATTTGGAAAGAGTTGGATAAGTCTAACAGTGATTACAATAGTGTTTGGAGTGATCACTGGTGATTGCGATGTTATGCCTCTATTCATCTTCCCACAGGGCCTCAGACTAAACACAGAGGCCAATATCAAATGCCTTGAGGAGGTAGTGCTGCTCTGGGTTAAAAAGGCGGCTGCTGGAAGATCCTATGTCTGGCAAAAGAACTCTACACCATGACACACAAGCTGGAGAACCCAATCATGGCTGTCAGACAATTTACAGAAGCATATCACACCTTACATCTGTCCACCTAACTCCCCAGAATGCAAGCCATTTGATTATTATGTATGGGGCACAATCGAGCAAGAGACCAATAAAACTTCTAACACCAAAGGTGAACTGAAGGCAAGGATTATGGTAGCATTCCCCTACTTAAACAAGGAGACTATCCACAAGATTTGCAGGAGATTTCAAAGTCATCTAGAGGCCGTGGCTCTAGTCAGTGCTAATTTTATTGAATAAATTTACTCTTTAGTATTTCAAGATATTTTTTTGTAATTTTGGTAAATATGTTAAAATGAGATCAGTGTTATTTTCATTTTTGTGTAATTTAGACAACAATTTATTCATCGCACCATCTGTGTGTGTGTGTGTATAAAATATATATATATATATATATATATATATATATATAATGCATAAAATGTTAAAAATTTGGAGATCAGAATTCAACTGATCTAATTTTTTAAGTGTGTGTATATGCATTATATATATATGTGTGTGTGTGTGTGTATTTCTAAAGAAGTAATGAATTTTTTATTTTTTAATTGGCCAGATTTTATCACTTAAATGTTATTTTTCGTGGCTATTCATATTTGAGTAGATACTCCATTTATTTATTAAACAGAAAATAAATATATCATTTAATAAAGCATCTACTAAAAATAATGTTAGTTTTGAGATATATATATATATAAGGTACAAAAGATGAAAGCTCATTATACATATCCAGACCTTTCTCACTCTTTGGAGGAACCCCTCCCTAATTGACCAGGGGTATAGCCGTACTCATCACACTTGGCCAATTGCATGTTGGTGAGGCTATTAACCCATCGTTGGAGGTTTTCAATTCAGAGCTGCCCTTCTCTGAGACTAGTTGCCACCTGAGGCCATAGGATCCAGTCTGTCTTGCTATTTGCACACAGCTGGGGGAGGAGAAGAAGAGATGGATCCATGCCTATCGCAAGGGTATTTGCACATAATATGAACTCTACTGGAATTTGACCTCAGCTCTCTTAATCTGAGCCACTATTACTCCACCATGCTTTATATGTATTCTAGCTGGATTATTTGCAGGCAAAGGGCCTCTGGTTTAGGTCATTATCAGGCAAAGCAAACACAAGAGCTAAATCATATCAGCCAGATATGGCCAGTCTATTTGGAGACCAATTCAAGAGTAAAAATGAATTTGATTTTCTAACATTAGATTTGTGATCGTTCAATTTTACTTTATCTAATTGTTTTTATATTTGTGTCTTTCCCATTAGATATGAAACAGTTGAAGAATTGTGTACAGAACTAGAATCTTTGTCATCCAGCAGCAACTGCACTTTGCTTTATATACATTTATTAGGACATGCTTTGTGAATGAGATAGTTTTGAGAATTTCCTATTCATACCAATCAGAACATATTTTTTTGCCTTATCACAGCATTTTCTACAAAATTTATGCTGACACACATTCTGAAGTTTTTAATAATTTGTATTTTTCAAAACAGTAAAGTCTTATTCGGCATGTGTTCTCATATGAAACTTCAAAACACATTTACGAGAAAAGGCTTTTCCACATATTTCACAGCAGAAAGATTTTTCTCCAGTATGTATTTTTGAATGACTTTTCAGAATTAAACTGCACGAGAACTCTTTCCCACACACATCACACTGAAAAGATTGTTCTTCAGTATGTGCGCTAACATGTCTTTTTAACCGAGGATATGTCCTGAAACTTTTCTCACATAATTGACACTGAAAAGATGCTTCTTTTTTATGTGATCTCATGTGATTTTTTAAGGTGGATTTGTAAGGAAAAGACTTTTTACACACTTCACATTGTAAGAGTTTCTCTCTGTGCATCTTCATGTGTGTCTTTAAAGTTTTATTTTGAGAGAAAACTTTTCTACACACTTCACATTGAAATACCTTCTTTCTTGCATGCGTTTTCATGTGCATTTTCAGGCTGGAATTTAAAGGGAATATTTCACCACATTTTTCACATGTAAAACGGGTTTGCCCAGTGTGTGTTCTCATATGGATATTTAAGGCAGGCTTCTGAGAGAAAGCTTTTCCACAAACTTCGCAGCGATATGGTTTTTCCTTTGTATGTGTTCGCATATGAACTTTTAAAGTTGACTTACGAGAGAAAGTTTTCCCACATAATTCACACTGAAAAGGTTTCTCTTTAGTATGGATTCGCACATGCATTTGTAAATGCATTTTGCGAGTGAATGATTTGCCACACTCTTCACACTGAAAAGGCCTCTCTTTTGTATGTATGTTCAAATGATCTAAAAAATTAGCATTTAAAGAGAATGACATACCACATACTTTACAGTAAAATGGCTTGTCCTCTGAATGTGTTCCCATATGAATTTTCAAAACACTTTTGCGAGAGAAGGCTTTTCCACACACTTCACAACTAAAAGGTTTTTCTCCTGTATGTATTTTCATATGCCTTGTTACAGCAGATTTACATGAAAAAGCTTTCTTACAAACTTCACAATGAAAAGCAGTCTCTTCACTATGAGTTCTAATATGTATTTTTAACAGAGAAACTGTTCCAAATGCTTTTTCACAGACTTGACACTGAAATGGTCTCTCTCCTGTATGTGTTCTCATGTGGTTTTTTAGGATGGACTTATGAGAAAATGCTTTCCCACACTCTTTACAGTTAAAGGGTTTCTCCCCCGTATGTATTTTCAAATGCATTTTTAAGTTAGCTATTTGAGCAAAAGCTTTTCCACAGACATCACAACCAAAAGGTTTTTCTCCTGTGTGGATTCGCATGTGGCATTTTAAGCCAGACATTTGTGAAAAAGATTTTCCACATTCTTCACAATGAAATGGTGTTTCCCCAGTATGTGTTCTCAAGTGTGTTTGTAAGACAAACTTCTGAGAGAAGCTTTTCCCACACTCTTCACAGTTGAAAGGTTTTTCGCCTGTATGTATTCTCATGTGTCTCTTTAAGGCTGTCTTCCCAGATAAATTTTTTTTGCAGACTTCACAGTGAAAACTTGATTGTCCAGTCCTTGTTTGAATTTCTGCAGTTTGGCCAAATGCACTTTCAGGCACAGTGTCTTTTGGAGGCAGCAGTTCCATTTGTGAGCTGAAACTGTTTCCAGAACAGAAATCATTTGTCGAGAATTCAGCCTCAGTGACATTCTCAGTTCCATGTTTTATGAGATGGACTAAAAAGAGTGAATGGTCAGAAAATGATTCAGTGCAATCTTTACAGCAATATTTGCTCTTCATTGAATAAGAATCCATATTACGTTTTCAAACAGCTTAAGGCTTTCAATGGAAATTCTGCAGACCAAATTTTTTTTCTGAAAAGAAAACAAAGGAAATTTTTTTATAAAGTAGTTTGGAAAATTAATGACAGCTGTGGAAATATGTCAAAACAATGCTTAGACAATGTAAATAAAATTTTGCTTCCTGGTTGAAATAGCTGCATATTCCCCAGTAGCACCAGTGTTCAAGCCCACGTATTTGAAATGCTGATTTTTGAAGCAGACAAGATCCCCAACAATATCAATATTTAACACAAATTCAGTATTTTGATGTGGTGCAATACTTAGCAATCTTGTCTCGCAAGATCAATTATAACTGAATAGTGAGTTTGATCGCCACTGGGTGGCCCATATCATCAGCCTTGTGCCATATCTAAGTTACACTTAGAAAATTAACTTAACACAAATTCAGTAAAAACCTTTCCTTCTCATTTTTGTATTTAAGTTTATTTGGAACAGTATTAAGGCATGGTGGAATGATGGATAGTGGCTCAGATTGAGGGATTGGAGAGCTGAGTTCAAATTCCAGTTGAATCCATTACATTCACTTATGTGCTAATATCCTTGGGAAAGGTATGAATCCTCTTCTCAACCCCCCCAGATATGGTTAAATAGTAGGACAGACCAGGTTCTATAACCTCAGATGGTAACAGGTCTACTGCAGAAAGAAATGACAACATACTGCAGGAAAAAATCTGCCTTGTCAGTCGTGTATCGAAAGATACATGATCACCTAAGCATGTATCATGCATGACACATAACTCACTGATTGTAATGTATTAGGAGAAGATATAATTCTAACATATTGTATTAGTATAGATTCAATAAAAACATTTCATTTCCATTCTTGTATTTATTCAAGTCTGTTAGTATTGAAAGGCAGCGGGCATAGAATATTACTATATTGTATTAGTATAGGAGAGTACTGTAAAAGTATAAAATGTTATTGTATTACAGAGTAAGGTTTTCTGTTATGTCATTTATAAGTCAGCCTTTAGCTAAGAATTTGACAGGCAAACAAGAGATTCTTGTTTGATAATTTTGCTATTTTAAGTTGGTGAGCTTCCTCTTCTGATGACAATACACAAAGTCTCTATTAAAATTTGATTAAAAAGAAGCAATAAGGTCCATTTCATTTTTTTATTGTATTTTTCTAATTTTCAAATAAGGTGTTGAATATTGTGCTTGAAACTGTGGATAAACTGTCCAAAGTTCATATGGTGTTATTTTGTTCAATTACTTTCAACCATTTCAGACATGTGTAGGCAAAATTTCTTTGTCTCCATCCTAGTATTCTTTGAAAAGCTGGCAGTTTGAAAAAAGTTTATGGTGACATCATGTAACAGTTATTGGGAATGTCATACCAAAAGAATGCAATCTTTTTTTTATATTAATATATATTAATATATAGTTTTTTTTATATTAATATATATGTACACATTAAATTTATCATATGCAAATCAAGATAGTGTCTCCTGTGGTGAATGATATTTTATTTAATGTGGCCTGTTTGCTGTGTATAACAATAGCTTCTAGGGTTTTTAATCTTTCTTTGCATTGGATGCTGTAGAGTATTTTTGTATTATCTACTAATATTTGTTCTTATGTTGACAGTTATATTTGGTTTGTTCATGTGCTTTCCAAACAATATCAAGATGTAGACCAGGAAATTCTACTTACCACACAGACACCACATAGGTTCTTGAAAATGACTGAGATGGCTAAAAGTAATAAAACAACACACTAAAACAACATGAACTTTGGACATTTTATCCAAAATTTCAAGCACAATACTCAACATGTTATTCAAAAATTGGAAAAATACAATAAAAAAATGAACAGGCAAACCTTGTTGATTCTTTTTAATCAAACATGTCTGGCTGAATATTTGCTGCTTAAATATACTTTATTCAGTTTTTCATTACTAAATAATATATATGGCACAAACCAGTTAGAAGATTAGCCAGCATATGGGAATGCTGCTTCAATTTGAATGTTCTAGTAAAATAATGGACATTATTGTCTATGGAAGACAAGCTACCGAGATGAGAGCTCAAATCATATTCAAAGCTACTTTATCATTTTTCCTGCAGCTTATGTATATTTGACACAGGTTCTAAATTTCAACAATTTGAAAATTAAATTGACTTTGGAAGTTATGATAAAAAGCAAGAGAAAGATTACAAGTTAAAAATATATGCAAAGCAATGAACATTAATCGCAGAAAAATTATATTAGAACATTATTTCAGAGTAAACCTTGAGTTTTCTTTACTTGTGATGAACAGATGTACTCTCAATAAGGCTCCTTGCCTTGAAGGTCTATTGGGACTGAAGATCACTCCAATCCTCAAATGGAACTGTTATATAAATCAGTGAAAATGCTGGAAAAATGGTCAGGTTCTTGTGCCATTCCAGAAAGGTTGATTTTTTGCCATGCTCTATCTTTAGAAAAGTCAGATCAAACCAAAAATGGAGTTATTGCTGCCATGTCTGAGCTGGAACTGCCCAATCATCATTTTCCAGCCTTCTGACTTCAAATGCATTTAAATGGCCTTGAGGGTAATGAATTATTTTTCAACCTACAACCCCTTTCTCACTGACAAAATGTTGCTAGCTACTCTATTGTTATTTTCATAATAGATGTCAAGACAAGATACATTCCTTAGCTCCACCAGTTCAGACATTCACAGATAGAAACTGGCATGCCCCAGACTCAACTCATCCTCTTCATATTCCATTAGTAAGGAGGAAGTTCTACTCAGATGGTTTGGTTTGTTTTACGGCATATCAACCACAATGGATTATTTAATGCCGACAAAATTTCCTTTTTTTTTCAAAAATGAATAGCCGGTAATATTTTTTTTTTTGTTTTGTTTTGAGGCATATTAACCTCAGTGGGTTATTTAATGCTGACAAGATTTTTATTTCTGGCAATATTTTCTTTTTTCAAATATTTATTGCTGATTCTAATTTTTTTTTAAAAGTATTTCCGGTATTAAAATCTATTTTTACATTTTCATAGTGTTTTGAGTCAGGTTGTGGGGTCAACTATTTGCCCATAGCTGGGACCCTAACAGGTGCTACCACCCTGGGTCAGGGTAGACCTGGGAACACCAGCAATTAAGAGGTGGTTCCATGCTCCTCAAAACCTCCCGATCAGAGGCCTTGCTGCTGGATGTAGTTTATCATCTTACCTAGAACACGGATGTAGTTTATCATCATAACCAGGGCAGCCACTCAGCACTGGTGCATTGTGGAACAAATTCACAAACTAATACTTCGCTGATCATGATAATCTGAACCACTTCAAGTCTAAGGTCAACCAATATCTATCCTATTTATCTTTATAATATACACCTCTTACTCCGTTATTGTATGCCCTTACAACAGCCCCATTCAGTAACCCTCTATCTTGAGAGGCTCTTGAGCCTTGTATTGGAAGAAGAATAGTAAAAAAAAAATTAGTGTCATAGAAATATCATTCAAATTGTGTTTTATTTTTAATTTATGAATAATCTTGATAAAAAAGTATCCTCAATTTTTAAGATCTTTATTAAATAAGGAAAATACTCTTTCTATACAATTCTTCTTTACTTGACTATGTTTAAGCTTAGAGAAATTCAAAATGTCTGTAGCTAAATACTGGTTTGAGTATTTAGCTATGCAATACAGTATGCAATACAGTGGACTTTATAGTCATTGAATGGCTTAGAGTAATTCCATACCAACAGAATCATTCATAGATCTATGAGTAAGAAGATAGATGTGGTGTAGGAATGGAAGCATATAGAAAATAACATACTCAGAAAATAGGCAGGTAGATATAAAAGTGTATTTAGATACATAAGTTGAGTATAATCCAGGTAAAAGACTAAATGGCAAGGGTCTTCCAGTCTTGAAAATTAGTATCCAAGTTATAACTTTCATTTAAACACCAACAATTAACATCAGTGAACAATATGCAGCCAAGTAGCATGTTCAGAAGCAAGGGATTGTAAGGTTGCAATAGGCAAAGTGCCAATATTTATCAAGGGCAGCAATTTGAATTAGCTGCCAAGACGGGGCTGCACTTAACACAGAAAAACCAAGTGATCAGCTATTAAGGTAGGACAACAAAATTTTTTCATCAGTTAATTTAAATTTGTGATCATCATTTTTTTTAACCCCTTTTAGGAGTGAACTTATTTTTAAATTTTAATAGTTTTGAGACAACTCTAAGTGGAAATTCATTTGTAAGTTATAAACACAAATTAACTCTGCTATATCAGATTCTGATAGAATTATACCTAGTTTAAAGGCTTCCAGCAAGTAAAGCCTAAGAGGTTTGTCAAAGGTCATCCTTCTTTGAATATTGTGAACTGGTACTACAAAATCAAAATAACAGAAAGTACATCACTTGAGGACTACCAACAGAAGCAAAAACTTAAATGGATAGCACCTGTAATTCAAAGAGAAAAATAATGACAATCAAGATGTTAACTAACATTTCACACCAATTCAAACAGAAGGTTCAGAAGGACTCCCCCACCCCACCTCATACCAGAAAGATCAATAACAGCTACTGGACTTGATAAACTTGTTGTCCTAATAAAGTATTTTAAGTTAAAGATTTTATAAATTTCAACTGTGTTAATGTTTCTCTGTAAGGAAATGGCTAATATGTCCATTAAGATATAGACATTTTTAGTCATGGAAAACAAAGAATTTTGATCGACTTTCACTGTAAAGTTATAAATTTGTTTAGCGACATGCCAACTTCTTATGAGTCATCTGATATTGGAATTTAATTTTCTTGGGAGAAAAAAAATATTATCAGTAATACATTTTTGTAAAAGAAATTACATAAGTAATTTCTTTTACAAAAATGTATTACTGATAATATTGGTTTTTCAAAAATGTATCGCAGGTAATGTTTTTACTATAAAATTTTGTTATACTTTCATAGTGTTTTAACCCCAGTTTGGTGGCAAGGGTGTAACTATTTGCCCATAGCTGGGACACTTACAGGTGCTACCAACCTGGGTTAGGGAGGACCAAAGAACATCAGCAATTAAAAGCTGGTTCCTTGCTCCTCAAAACTTTCCAATCAGAGATCTTGCTGCCAGATGTAGTTTATCATCATGCCCAAGACAGATTGTAATACAGTAACATTTTATACTTTTACAGTACTCTCCTATACTAATACAATATAGTAATATTCTATGCCCGCTGCCTTTCAATACTAACAGACTTGAATAAATACAAGAATGGAAATTGCTAATTTCAAAGTATACCACCAGAACATGTAAGTCATCATGTTGCTTGTGCCAATTTAATAATCCTCTATAGCTAAGAGGTTTGATTTTAAACAGATTCATGTTTTTGGCCCTATACATCAGGGGTATCTATCAAGCTATGATTAATTGAAAAAACATCAGATTACATAAACCATTATATGCAAGACTTCATTGTCATGGTGTAATGGTTAATAATCTATTACAACAGAACAGCAAGCCTGATCATCAGTGGGAACTCCATTCTGGTGGAATGGTGCCAAAATTAAGTTAAGCTTTGAAAATAATTTCACCATGACACACAACAGCTTCAAAGAGTTGTCTTCACAGAACATTTTTGTTGTTGTTTTGTTATCTATCCAGATCTATTTAAAGGCTTTTTCTAGGTCTGCAATATATCTATGGGTAGAGTTAGAAAGGGCCTCTTTTGTTTTCATGTATTTTGGCAGTTTCAAACCAGAAAGGGAAAATGATGGGAAATATATTGTTGTGACCAACCCATTTACAGCAACACATGCAATACAGGAAATTCCAGCTTGCAGAGATATCTCCTTGAAACACTGATTCTCATCCAATCACCAAAGTTAAGCAACATCAAGCCTGTTCAGTATCTAGATGGGTAACCGCTTGGGAATACCAGGTACTTTAAGCTTGGATATGCAAGTGGCATAATGGATAAGGGCTCAGAATGGGAAGTTGAAAAGCCGAGTTCAAATTCCATTCATGTTTATTACATTCACTTACACACAAATAACCTTGGGAAAGGTATGAATCTATCTCTTCCCCCCCCCACCATCTATGGGTTAAAATAGTAAGACTTGTATCTAAAAATCATTATTATCATCAACAAATTGTTAATACAATATTCACTCGTGAAAAAATTAAAAAAAAAAATCATTTTTAAAATCGGCAAATATATTTTGGCTTTAAATAACCTACAAAAGGCTGTGGAGCAATAAAAATACAAATCAATCAAGAATAGGCAATTTCATATTTGGGATGTGGCATTATTTTCGAAATATTTCTTTTATAAGAAATCAAAACTGCTTTGAAATCCAAACTTTCCCATCTTGGAGTGAAGATACCTAATCCCAGAATGAAGGGTTAAAATATTGTCGCAACTAGAAAAAGAACTTTTCAGAATTCATAGATTGAAAAATTAACTGTTGTCAAAATTTAAAAAAAAAAAAAAAATCTCATCTTCAATTATTTTTAAAAAGAAAACTAATTAAGTAATTTTCCTCTTGACACCTGAAAAGGAATTTGAGACTCTATAATTTGTACTTGATACTAATTCCATTAACCTATCCAGTCTTTACTCCAGTATCATTAGCAACACTATTAAATAAATAAAAATAAATATATGAACACAACATTAAGGAACAATAATAACAGTATAAAAAAAAACCCAGTTAAGTGACAATTTAATAATAGTAAACAATGTCAAAAACAAAAATAAGGTAACAATATTGAACTTAAAATGATTACTTGATTACTTATTTAGTGGAGCAATTTATAATTATTACCATGTCATGCAAGACAGTATATTATTTAAACAAATTAGCCATAATATATCAACCTCTCACTTATATTATTGACAGTTTTTACATTTACATAAGTATCAACGTAATCATTCTAAGTAATGTGGTTAATCGAAATAAGTGCTACATAATTTGTTGCAAAATAATACCTAATCCTCACAAATACTTATTCAAAATCATTTCCTCATTTTATTGAGACAATGTCATGACATCACTTTAAATTTCCCAATTGAAACAAATTTATAATTGACAAAACAATGAAGAAAATCTTACATTAAAAATGTAAATTCTCAGTAATTATCCCCTTTGCCAGAATTTAAAGAGTAAAAGTTGCATTTAAGCTTTTTGCCAGATTTTTTTATGAATTTCTATCATTAAATCATTAACATTAGATATCTATCTAAATAAATAAATGGCAAATCCTGTCTTGTCTGTGTGTCTGAAACAGCTCTAACTCAGGCCATACTTGCTATACAGATATATAACATACCTTTTTGGAATCAGGATGATGCCAGGATTGAAAAATCTGGCCTTTATCTGGTGCTTGAACATCGAGCATTGAGATTTGTGTCCAGATGAGGAGGGAACAGTTAAAAATTTCAATTTTTAAATAACTGAAAATAATTAGTGATTTTAAAAGCTTTCAATTGACTTTAATGTAACACAAACACTTTGTGAATTTAAAACTTTTTCTTTTAAATTCAGTTTAATATATCTATATATATTAATATTGAGAATTGAGGAAATCAATTCTATTTCTTCAAAATGCAGAGGAATCAGAGTTAAACAGAGAGGTTTTGTGATGTGAACTTTTGAAGTTCTGCAGAGTTTGTGATTTGAAGAACTCAATTTTCAGCCTGAATTAGATTTTAGTCCCAAATCGGTCTTTTGAACAGAACTGGACTTATAGTCTGAAATAGACTTAAAGTGAGGTCTTGAAGTTCCATGGAGTGAATTAAGGAATTCCAACTTATTTCTTCAAAATTATCCTTCAGCTGTTTTCTGAATCATAAGTCCCTTTAGATTTATGCTGTAAGCCAATTAGCTCTACATGGGTGGGGTGTATATATATATATATATATATATATATACTCGTGGCCTGATGATTGCATCTAGCATGAAACAGACTGTCGCCTCTAAGTGTTGACTTCTATGTTCACTTTATATATATATATATATATATATATATATATATATATATAAAGAAAGAGGTTATAGTGGTTCCAACGAGAGAAAAGTGTGTATATTAATACACTTTTTAATATATATATATATATATACACACACACACACATATTGTGTATTTAGGCAGCAATCCTTCTTTCATGCAAGCTTCATTAAATATGACAGACAAAGGTACTTTAAGTTATTTTTATATAATTTCTCATATGATCTTATAAAAAAAAATTGTTCAAAATTTTTTATTTTTTCAAGCACTTTTGGCTATACCTTTAGCCATTATCAAGGATGAATTGTATTTACTGTTAATTGGATGATCAGAAGGAATTCCTAAATCTAGGACCAAATTGCTATTTCCAGCCTAAATTTGACCTCCTTACAAAGAAGACTGAAATTGAAATCTTACATCAGTCATGTCAACTGGAAAAGATCAAATTAATAATACTCCATTCACACCTCAGAGATTTTCTCAAGGTAGAAGGTCTAAAAGATCGTACTCCACATAAAAGCAATAAGAACATTCCAACAAAACTCAAAATTGCTGCTAAAGAATTAAAAAAACCCAACCCTAATATAGTCATCAGAAAAGCTGACAAATCCAATATTTACGTAATTTTGGATTAATTGGATTATCACAAAAAACTTTAGCACCTTATTGATGATCGTTCTAAATTTACTAAATTGAATAAGGATACCACTGAATCTCTAAAGAAATATGTTAAACTCATAACATCCAACAATGCTGTTGCAGGATCCCTAAAAAGAAACAAAATTATTGGAGATTACCAACCTGGATACATAAACAGTAATGTTAAAATACACAAACCAGGATACCCATCACGACCTATTATTTCTCAGATTCCAACATGCATAAACCAACCATCAAAATTTCTCAATGATATTATTACCCCATATCTCCCTACTAACTATAGCATTAAATCTACCCATGAATTCCTCCAAATACTTAAAAGTACAAAAGTAAAACCAAACCAAGGCATTCTTGCATCGCTTGATGTTAAGAATTTATTTACTAACGTTTCTGTTACAGAAACTATTGATATTATTCTTATTTCTGTGTATAAAAATAATTTAACTCCACCTCCATCAATCCAACCCATATTTTAAGAAAACTATTGCTTGCTTGCACCACTAAAGTTCCTTTTTATAGCCACACAAACTGATGAAGTATGGGAAACCTTCTTGGACCGTACGTCTTCAATTATTATATATCCTACATTGAAAACAATGTTTTTACTAAAGTTATTAAACCCAAAATATATGTTCATTATGTAGATGATATATTTATTTTAGCTGATAAAAAAAAAGGAAATTGACAATCTGAAAACTACATTTCAACAAAATTCCATTCTCAATTTTATATATGAACTTAGTGAAAAAATAAACTCCCATTCTTAGATGTTCTTGTTAAATTTAGTAATAATACATTTACAGTTTCAGTTTATAAAAAAAACCCACAAGTAAAAAAAAAAAAAGACTCTAGCCATCTTAATTTCTCTAGTGAATGCCTTCTTAAGTATGAAATAGGTTTTATTAGAAATTTCCTCGAGTGCATGAGAATTCATCCTCTTGCACGCTTTTCTTTAAAGAATTAAATGTTAAACACTTATCAATAACAGATTTCTAAATCAATTGTTGGATTTCCATATTAGGCTTTTAGAACTTAGTTCTTCTGGTTCTGAGCCATTATCCATTATATCACCTACACATCTAGGCTTGTAGCCTATTATTATACAAAGCAGTCACCCATTTAGGTATTGACCAGGCTTGACATTGCTTAACTTCGATGGTTGTATGAGAACTAGTATTTCAATGTGATGTAGCTGTAAACCTGTAAAGTCTGTGGGAACTGATAAGATAAAATTATATTCAAATGTATAGAATATAACCTGGGATTTTTATTGCCTTCTTCATTGTTTCCCCTCTACCATCAGAATTTGTTGTATCTCAGTATATAAGGAGAGGCTGAAAAGTTCTCAGCCCAACACACGTCCAAAGATTTGACCCAGTGATCAATCAAAATATTTTTTGGAATCCCTTCATGGTTAGGCCAACCACCTTCTAGTCATATGCATACTCAGATTAAAATTAAAGAAAACAAAAGTAATGCTTAAACTAGAACACAACAGACTCCTGGATGATCCAACTTGCAAAGAGATATATGCTGACAGAATTAAAAGCAAATAAATTAAATGGAAGCTTAAAGTGGAATACATTAAGAGAAGTTCTAGTGACATCAGCAAATGAGAATATCTCAAAAGTGAGACAAAAAATAAAAAGAAGTGGATGACAGATGAAATTCTTGGTTTGAATTTACAACTAAGTAAACCATTTGTGGTGTTATTTAAAGCCAAAGCATTTTTTGGATTGTAAGAATAATTATTTTTTCAGGTGGATATTACATTAAGAATCTTTTAGGAATGACAATGATTTTTCCAGATACAAGTCTTAATATTTAACCCGTAGCGCAGGATTCATACTTTTCCCTAGAGTATTTGTGCATAAGTGAATGTAAGGAACCTGTCTTAAATTCGAACTCGGCTTTCCAATGTCTCATTCCCAGCCACTATCCATTATGTCACGTTCACATCTTTGAGATGAGGACAAAGTGATAACAAACAATGCCAAAGAATGGTACAGAATGTATAGTAAAAACAAATGCAGAGGGGCAAAAAGAATTGCTCAAGAAAAAGTGTGCAAAGATGGAAAGAATAGGCATTATCAGTATAATTGGCACTGGACAAAATGAATTAGAAAAATTTGCAAGACCAGTTGGAGTTGTAATGGAGATGCTATGAGATTTAGTCAATTTTGAAATAAGATTACAGAAATAATATAAGAAATATATAAGAGAAGCGAGATACCAGAAGAGATTAGTAAATCTGTCTTTACAGTGCTGCCTAAGAAACCAGGTGCAAATAAATGCAAGCTGTATCAAGCAATCAGCTTAATGAGCCACAAAACAAAGCTTAGCATCTAGATTCTGATGAATAAGGTGCATAGCAGAATTCGACTAAAATAGGACAAGAACAGTGTGGTTACATTACAAATAATAGAGCAATATTTATGATCAGAATATCAGAGTGGCCAATACAAATGCAGAAGGACATACAAAGATTGATGAAAAAGTATTGACACTAGTACTATAAAAATAAACGCCACATATCAATTAAACATTTAAGCAGCCTTCATAGTTGTTCCTTTCTGAAATCGCACATTTTATCCAGAATTATTTCCATTGATGGAAGTATTCCTGGATTTTTTTTTTTTGTGGTGGCATAGCAAACAATTGTCTTATCACATTATCTTGGATTGCCTTGATGTCTTGAAATCTTCTTCCTTTCAAGTGGGATTTGATTATTGAAGATGAAAAAGTCACAAACGGTGAGTTCTGGGGAATATCGTGGTTTTTGGACATGGGGAATGTTGCATTTGGCCAAAAACTGTTACTCAAGGCACTGTTATAACCAACAAAAGCAAGAAAGAATGTTATAACTTAGTATGCACGTGTAACAAAGTTCAAAGTCTATCGGTGCCAAGTGGCTTCACTCTACATACTTTATCACTGTTACCATAGCAACAGTCCCAATACTTTTTGATTAAACATTGTATATCTAAGGTTTCATAGATTAAGCAAAGGTATTTGATAAGGTACAGTACAAAGATCTATTTGAACTCTGAGAAAAACTTGATTTATTTGTGAATGATATTAGAATAATCCTGAATATATACTGGGAGCAAACCACCTGCATATGGATAGAAAATGAATTAATTAAATGCACAAACAAGAGGAAGATGTACAAGACAAGGATGCCTTTTTATGAGATTTATTTAATCTTTACAGTGAAATGATCCAAAGAGAATTAGAAGTTCTACCAGAATTTATTATTGTGGACACAATCTTAACACATAAAATATGGAGATGTTGGTATTCAAGTCCGACTGTTTGGGGAAAGGAAAGCTAGAAAAACCATAATGGCAACCATTAGCATTTAAAGCAAAACTCAGCAAAGAAAGAAAGAAATGATAATGAATTCTTACTTGTTACTGGTGTAATCTCGTGGTGGTAATCATTTGTGTCAAATTGCAACAAAAAACACTACAGTTTCAAAATCAAGCAAGTACAGAAATTTAACTGAGAAGCATTTTTATAAATAATAGAAAACTTGACACAGAAATCAGAAATTGCATTGTAATAGTGAAAGATGCTAAAACAAAGTATTAAGTGATATGAATTTTGAACACAATTCAAAATAGCAGGAAGATGAGATGGCAATGTTGCAGTGTAAGCAAAGAATGTTGACATTGAGAGGAAACACCTGATTGCTCTCCCAACAACTACAGGGATAATAGGAAGAGAAGGGAAACAAAAAAATAACAGTGCCTCAGAAACAACAGTAACTTGAGGAACAATATGCTTCTGGGACGAACTTCACAAGACACTATCTGATGGTAGTGGTAGCATTTGGGATGGGCACAGGCAGTCAGGATCTGGACGAATATTATTATGGATTACATCATAACCAAGTATTTTAATAGACAATGAAGATATTACAGACTTTATCTAGTGTAAGACCCCATTTTTTGTGCCACTTGTTGGACTCTCTGACAATTCTGATCATAGTGTTTTTGATCATAACCACCAATGGTGATATTGTCTACATAAGGATATGTATCTGTAACGCTCTCCTTTTCAACAAATTTGTCCATTTGAGAGAGCAATAACATTGGTTACACCAAAGGGCAACCTATATAACTGGTATAGCTTCCCACTGGCTTCAAAGTAAACTTTTTATCTGCTTCAATTATTGGGATCTGATGGTAGGAACTCTTCAGGTCAAAAAAGAAACAGGAAAACCTTATGAAAAAGAAATCTATGTAATATAAATTCTCATATATGGCAGTGAAAGCTAGACAATTTTCTCACAGATGAAGAGGATACTTGAGGCAAAATAAAAATGGTTCTACAGATGCTAAGAATTCTATAGACAGAACATGTGAGTAATGAAGAAGTTTTAGCAAAAAATGGAAGCAAAAAGAACATTTATACTTAGAATCATAAAGAGAGAGAGAGTCGACATTTCTAGGATACAAACAGGAAAGAATTTAACACTTACAGGACATATTGAAAACATAAAGAATAGAAGAAAACAGTAACCTACATAATGAGTTTGTATAAGTGGATGGTAGAACAGAGAGTAATAGTAAAAAGATAGATTGCTAAAAAAAGCTACCAGAGAGGTGGTTGTGGAGAGCCATGATCAATCATGTCCTTAAGGGAGGCAGCACATAAAAAGAGTCTATTGTTGCACTGATACAGTTCTATGAAGTTTAACAGCTTTAGATAAACATTTTTTTGTTTTTTCACACCCAAAACATGAGCAAAAAAACACAAGCCTTAGCAAACAGATAAAACTGCTAAAAGCCACAAAGGATAAGAAGTTGTGGAAAGCCATGATCGTCTATGTCTTGAAAGGACGTGGCATAAAAGTAAAATGCATGAAATATGCCACACGATACCTTTTTAGAGAGAGCTTTTAACCTATATGTGATGAAAGCCCGTCACTGTTTACAAACGGATAGCAAAAAAAGTATAGATAACTAAAAAATGACAAAATGAATATTTAAAATCTATCGTACAACAATCGAATGAATGAGAAATTAGTAAAATTTAGTTACACAAGTTTTAAGAAGCTGCTTTAGAAGACATGATGATCTCAAGTGGTCAACCAGTGGATGGAAAGTCTGTCAACATCGTAATTGAAATGACATATATGTCATTGTTTCGTTTCAGCCCAAATGCTGAGGACAAGGCATATTTTCAAAATGTAATAACTTCAAAACATTTTTGAAAAATAAAATAAAAATAAAGAAAGAAAAGTCCCAAACATACAGCTTCTCAAAAATGTAACAGTAGTTTGGAAAGATTTATGGAAACAAAACTTGTTTTTTAAAGAAAGAGTAATATTGGATTTTTCAAAAAACAAAAAAAAAAAAGTTTGTGCCAGGCGTGAAAAAACGTTGGAAAACTCAAGTGCGTATTCTATTTATGACTTTTGAATTCAAACTACATGGTGGTTCGAAAGTCTTGTCATCCCTACATCATTTTTTTTTTTTTTTTTTTTTCAGGTAGCTGATACGAAAATGATAATGTTCGTAGACCTTCTCAATATGTGAGTGTCAAAAAAGTGAATAAGCTGAATCCAGTACATATGCTTTTTTTTTTGTATTACTGTGTATTAATTGTTCTTCTATTCAATTGTTTTCATTTTTGGCAGCCGGTAACAAAACTTTCGGACCACCCTGTAGGTTATTTGCTGTGTGCAAAGGTTTTAAACATTTTCACAACTCTATGCGTAGTTTGAAAGTTTTTTTGTTTTTTTTTTAAGATGTCAAAATTGCTGTCCTTAGTTGAAATAATTGAGTTAATTTGATGACTTTCATTACAAAAACAAAAAAAATATTTATTATTGAAGTTTAAAATGCGATGCATATTTTATCAATCTCCTCTTTTTAGAACGGTTTTTTGTTCAACGGATTAAGACAGACTTTAGGATTTCAATTATTACTACTTTTTTTTTTTTTTAGTACAAGACAATAAAATACAATAAAAATTCTTTTTTAGGCTATCAAGATTTCTACCTTTGTTACCAAACTTAATATTTGACTATTCTGCTTATATGTATGAAATTAATAAAATATTTAAAGAATAAATTAATTCTTTAACAAAAAAAAAAAGTTACCTTTTATTTCATTTTTTGGGCCGCTTTTTTGTCTGGTTATCGATGTGAGTAAAAGTAAAGCAACATTTTTTAAAAATAGACAGTTTTTCAGCAAAAATCCCTCGTTGTAACTTTGTTAACACAAGAGACAAACAGGGTTAAATAAATATAAAAAAATAGATTTAAATTAACGTTATTACACTTCTTAATAAACATGCTGGCTTCTGTTGAATCGTGGAAAGAGACGCAAAGAGGCGCACACGGTGTAATACAAAAAGAGTTCCTCGTGAAAAAAGGTTAGCAAGTGCTTATTACAGATTACTTTAAAGTCGTTATGGACAGTTTTCATTTTCTTTTTTAATTTTGTAAAATTGGTTTATTATTATTTCACAAGGCCAAATGTTGAGGGAGTTGAAATATGGCTAGAACGCTTCACCGGTCTGCATATATAGAGAGAGCCTGTTTTTCTTAAAAATCAACATTTTAAAAAACATGACTGGCTCGAAAGTTAATAATAAAAAATAGACAGCCTAAGACTGAAAAAAAACCAAAAACATTTATTAACATTTTATTTAAAAAAAAAAAAAAAATTATTAAGTTTAGAAGCTGCCCTTTAGGTGGACTTTAAGCTAATTCCTGTAGGGAGCTTTTTTGGAGCTTTGGCTTTTGAGTCTTTTACCTTCAACCTCCTATGTACGTAAAACTTATTTAGAAATAATAAAATTATTTTATATTCAACACCTTAATTCGGCATAATCTTTCTTCGTATACGTAACGAATCTCCGTAGTTTGTTTACATTTATTTTGCGCGTAATTTTTACTTTCTTTTAAATAAGAAGATCAACATTCTTTATGATCCCTCCCCTTAATGTCACACTTGAAAGACATTAGGTAGGGAACCCGAACTATGTAATATTACGAATACGTCACAGTACGCGTGATCGAAAAAGAAAAACAAAAGTAAAACAAATGAGCAACGTACCCTCCCCCGCTTAAGCTTTAATTACGACGGTTTATAGGCGATATCAATTGCATTTGCGACGAAAAGCAAACTTAAAGTTAAACCTTTAAAGGATTTTTTTTTTTTTTTATCTTTTACTATGTTCACAATAAATTTAACTTTAAATGAGTTACGTATTTAATTTTAATCGCGTGTAACTACAGTAGTTAATTACCTGTTAATTCAGATTGTTTATGACTCGCCGAGATCCCAAAAGGGATGGACACACGTATTATGCGTTTTATTTATATACAGATTATGCATCCAGTGAAGAAATATGGATTATTCACTTTAGTTTTTGGAAAATAAGAAAGTTTCAGTGTGAAATGAAGTGAACAGTTTTTTTCGCATGATTTTTGCTTGTTTCTTCGTTAGCTGACTAGTATAAGAATCACCTTGTTAGACACATACCATGGGTTCAAATGGAAAGACATATTTCTGTTAAATTAAATATCAAGTTTGTGTTTAGCTTGTTTAATTAATTTATACGATTTAAAATAATAAAATAATAATATATAATTTTTTTTTTTTTCTATTTTTTAACATCTTTGCTATTTTTTATTCTTTCAACTTCGCCCGAAAATTAACTCGAGATAACACACAAAAAAATGAATAAATAAATAAATAAAAGTAGGGCACTTTCATAAAAAAAAAGAAAAAGAAAGCAGTTTAAAAAAATAACAAAAATCAGAAAATTATCCGTTTTAAATGAAATTTTTAGTACTTATTCGTTTGTAAGCGCCTATTGGTTGAAAGATTTATTTTTGGAACATTAAAGGTATCTGTTTGTAGATAGACCAATACTATTTATATTATTATACCTTCAACGTACGGGATTCAAGTAAACAACAAAATCTCCAAACTGTGAATCAACGAATATATATTGAAATAACATACAAGAACAAACATGCAATAAAATTGTATTCAATGTAAAGATTAAGGGAAAGAAGTTGTTCCCCTTTAATTGTATTTTGATTTGTAATTGATTGTTCGAAGTTCTTTTTGAGAGAAAAATGTTCAGGAATTAATATTAGAACAAGGTCTGTTTGTTAGAATAGATAACACAAGAATATAATTGATCAAAAATGTGTTGTGTTATACTAGAATGGTTCGAAATCAACGGAGTCCTGGTTGATTGAGCTTGGCTAAGTCACAGAGAGAAATGTAAGTTTATATTACGAAATTCTGTGTCTGTGTGTGCGTTTGAAATGTTATGAGCAAGATCGTGGACTTGTATGGACAGGTGAATTTTATTGGATCTTACTGACGACTTGTGAAAAAGTCGCCTCTTTTATGGAAAAAGGGTAGGCTCCCACGGTAACGCGGGAAAACTTAATCTTGCACTAAAATATGTGATTGGTTAAAAATTAACCAATCACTACATTCGTGCTAACACAACAAGCAAGCAAGCTCAAAATCGAAGCATTCAAAGAAACGACTGTCTTGGCTAAATTGTCCTATATAAAAGTAGTAGTGAATTATTAGCCAATCGCAGGCGAATAAAATGTGGGCGTGGAAAAACATAGCAATCGATACACATTCATAAGTGAATTGCATGTTTAATAATAGGTTAATAAAATACTTTCGAAATCTTCGTGGAAATATTTTTTATCTGTCTATATTTTTGAGATGATATGTATACTATATTGCTCGGATTATTACCCTCATCTTTTTTGCCATATTTATCACAACGTTTTGACCGTTGTACGCTCCGGTCTTCTTCAGGTGGTTGGAATGTCGAACTGAACCCTTTATTTCGCTCGCTGGGGTAGACTGTTCTAGTTTTACGTACCATGTCTAATGGATGTCAGTTATCTCCTGTTAATTCCCCTCCCCAAGTTCTCCACTGCCTTAACCAGGTATTGAACTCACTCTCTTTGGGTCCTGTCACTGGATCTAACTAAACTGGATAAAGGCATTAGTTAGATCCAGCCGAAACGTTGAGATAAATATGGCAACAAAGATGAGGTTGATAGTCCGAGCAATGTAAATAGTGAAATATTTTTTATTTGATCAGTTTTACATACACACATTTTCAATATATTGTGAACATATTAAATTTTTGGAGGAGTGACATGATTTTTTTTTTTTTAATCGTATATAAAGAAAGATTGCTGAAGATTTTTATTTCAGTAAAAAAAAAAAAAAGAAAAAAAAATTATATCAACTGTAAACATATTGAAACTTCGCCCGGAATCTTACCAAAATAATTCAATAAAACTCAAGAACTATTTTTGTTGGTGATTGCATAATGTTAAAACATTATTTTCTCTCAAATGTAACAAGTAAAAAAAAAAAAAATCTAGAATGAATATTTATTTTTAAAAAAAGAATTATTTGTAATTTTATTACGTGCTTGAAGAATCGGAAAATGTTAAGTTTATTGCGATTTTCGAGTGTGCATATTTTTTAAAACAATTTTATTTATTTATTTATTTATTTATTTATTTATTTATTTCGTGGAGCGAAGATGGAAGCAAATATCAAAATCGACAAACAACAAATGACAAAAAATGCTTTCTGAGTCGGAGGATCGCGCATTATTCCGGTTAATAATAAATGCTCTTAAAATAAATATTTTTAACATTTTTCAACCAACGGGTTGCGTTTCTGCCAACAATTAAAAAAAAAACTTACTTCGTGATTCTTTTGAAGGGTATTTAAACAAAGTTTTTAGACGAACAAACCAGTCAAGAGATGCAGACAGCAACAGACCTCAACAGTTTCACGAAGCATTGACTTAAAAGAAATTCCCTTACTCATTCACCCTTCTACCTCACCAAGCAAAGTTTCACTTACGACCTGTTACTTCAGGTTGTTTATGATTCACCGAGATCGAAAAACGGGCGAACGGATACACGTACACTGCGCTTTATATATATATATATATATATATATATATATATATATATATATATATATAGTTGTATATTTAGGCAGCAATCCTTCGTTCATGCATGTTTCATTTAAAAACGACAGACAAGGTACTATGGTTAAGCTTTTTCTTTAATTTTTCTTGTGTTCGAACAAGAGCTTTCCTTTCTGGATAATACCTTTAGCCATTATCCAGGATGATTCAATTTTTCAGCTTAACTGAGTTTGTACATTATGAGTATGTTTTAGTGTGTTGTAGAGCTGTTTTTAATTTCCGAATATGATTAGCACATTGTGGCTTTGTTCGTAGTTAATATTGTTAAGAGTTGGCTTTTTCTTTTTTATTATTAAAGCTTCCATTATTTTTAATCTTGTTTTTTTTTACAAGTGAAGTTATTATATTTGTGTTTTCTACTAGTATGTTTCTAATGGAGTCTGCTATGGTTCTGTGTGTTTTTTAAATATCGTCATCAGACGAGCTGACAAAGCTAACACATATGTAATTTTGGATAAAGCCGATTACCACAAAAAATTACAAAATATTGTCGATGATCGAACTAAATTCACCAAACGGAAAAGAAATCCCACTGAGACCTTAAAAAGATCTGGCAACAAATTAATAACAACTTGTAGAGGACCGTATGTTTACGTGTTATTAAATTAGGGATACGTGCTGTTTATTCCTGCTAGAAGGCCCAACTATAAGAACAATGCGTACTCAAGTTGAGTCCAACCGGAGATGTAAAGAAAACAAACAATACCGATATATATATGTCAACAAATATATTTATTAAACAACAAAGTGACAAAGACATCAACATTTGTGTTTGTGCGTGAACATAAAGAGATCGTATTTTGATGAATGTTCGGACGTACGTGTGTGTGTGTGTATAATGTTCATGGCGTTTTCCCACAAGCGGGCGAAAAGGCGGATTTCTGTGAGAGATCGCATTTTTAAATGTGTCCGCCGAAATGCAATGTAGAAAGAGAACGAGAAAAGAAATCGACCAGTATTTATAGTGTACGGATAGCGTGCCTTAGTGAAATATTTGGACAATTAAGGAGGAGTTAAATCCGACAGTACCCCCTCCAGAAGGACGGGAAATATTTTCTGGATACATGAAAAATTCTTGGAAGTTTTGAATATTGTCCTTGTGAACTGAAAAGAAAAAGGTAACTGTAGAAATGCGTGTTAAAACATTTCGACGAAATTTGCTCGTGCTCTTTCATCAAGGTGCCGTGGTTATTCGAGTTGAATGTAGAACGCTCTGGAAAAATTACGTTGTATGAAACATGCGTATATATATATATATATATATATATATATATATATATATATATATATATATATATGATTAAATTTACATTTAATATTTTATTTATATTTATTAATTAATTATTAATATATATTTAATATTTAAATTTTAATTAATATTAATTTAATTTTGTTAACATTGATTTTTATTTAATATTTATTTATTAATTTATATTTAATACTTATTTTTATTTTATTTTTTCAATAATTTTATTTAATAATTATTCTACATCATAATTATTTTATTTATTGTATGTATGTATGCACGTATGTATGCATGTATGTATGCATGTATGTATGCATGTATGTATGAATGCATGTATGTATGCATGTATGTATGTATGCATGCATGTATGTATGCATGTTTGTATGCATGCATGTATGTATGCATGTATGTATGCATGTATGTATGCATGTATGCATGTATGTATGCATGTATGTATGCATGTATGTATGCATGTATGCATGTATGTATGCATGTATGCATGTATGTATGTATTATTATTTGTATTCTATGTATCATTTTATTTTTAATTTTAGATTTTACCTTTTTACTTAACAATTTTTAAAAATTAAATCTCTAATTTTTCAATGTCTTTAAGTAATTTCCCTTATATAAACTATCTATTGATGATATTTACTAGCATAATTTTTTCTATAATTTTGTGATTCTGTTTCAAAACTATGTTGAGTGGTTAATATTTTAAAATAAGGTTATTTTAACTGTCTAAATTGAACCAGGCACTCCCACGTCTACAACCTTTTAAATCAGCTATTTCCTCCTTATTTTCTTTTCTCCCTGACTTTTTTCTCACTTTTTCTTTTCCTTTATTCTTTTAATGTCCCTTCCTCTTCCTCTCCCTTTATTCCTTTAAGGTCTAGATTCTCAATATAATATTGGAAATCTATGTAAACTTATGTCTAAACATTCATCTGCTGCCCCCACTTTCTTTTCTCTCCTTTTTTCTTTTTTTTTTTTCTTCTTTTCTATCTTCCTTGTCTTTTTCTTTTACGCTTTAAATGTTTAAATTTTAAGCTCTTATCTCATTTCCTAACAACTTTGAATTGATAAGGTCCCCAAGAAAATCTTGCGGAACGAAATAGCTATTTTCAGAATCAGGTAATTTGGGATTTCTAATATATATATATATATTGAATCTGTTGAATCTTCGTAATGAGATATTTTCTAAATGTAGACATAAGAAGAGATTCAAAACATAAACACCGTTTTGTAACTTTCTTTCATTTATGTCAGTTCCATCTTGGTCCAAAACATCAGGCATGACATTTTAACGGAATGACTATTATGTTTATTTTGTTTATCTCTATATAGATCATTGTGTATTTTTGTGATGCGCTATGGTTTTTTTTTTTTTTTTTTTTTTTTTTTTTTACGCCCAAATTGTTGAAATTTTACTTAGTTCTTAAATTCTAATTTATATGTATGTATTTGTACGTATTTGTATGAATGTGGGTATATGTGTATATATAAATTGTTGAAATTTTACTTATTTAGTTTTTAAATTCTAATTTATATGTATGTATTTGTATGTATGTGGGTATATATATATATAAATATATGTGTGTATGTGTGTGTATGTATGTATGTATGTACTTGACTACGGGTATATGTAGGTATATATTTAGGGGTGTGTGTATTTGTATATATGTGTATGTATATGTATGGATATGTGTGTGTATGTGTATATATACGTATGTGGGTGTAGGTATATATAGGAGAATATATATGCAGGGATGTGTGTATATGTATATATATATATATGTATATATATGTATGTATATGTATGTGTGTGGGTGTGCGTATGTGTTTGTGTATATATGTACCCATATGTATGTATGTGTATATATATGTGTGTATGTGGGTATAGATGTGCGTGTATATGTGTATGTATGTATAGCTAAACGGATAGATATAGGGATACATTGTTTTTTTGTTTTTTTTGTTTAATTGGTTAGAAATGTAAGGTTTTAGGTATATATGTTTATGCGCATGTATGCGTATGTTCATATGTACAAGTGTGTGTAAATGGGTAAGGAGTGGATGCCTATGGATGTATGTGTGTATATGTAGGTATATGTGTGTACATTTTTGTATGTATATATATGTATATATATATATACATATATATATATATATATATATGTGTGTGTGTGCGTATATATATCTGGTTTTTGTATGTGTGTGTATGTATATATGTGTATGTGGGTGCATGTGTATTTATGTATATGTATGTGGAAAATGTGTGTATAGGGTATAGGTGGATATACGTGTATATATGTGTGCGTATGTATATGTATGTATATGTATGTGTATGTGTGTATGTATTTATATGTGTTTGTGTGTGTACATGTATATGTATGTGTGTATGTGTATATATATGTATATATGTGTGTGTGTGTGTGTGTGTGTAGTATATACATGTATGTATGGTTTTGCATGCATTTTGAACATAAAAATATAGGTCCTCGCCAGATTAGATAATCGTCATATTTATTGTTTATAATATTTTATTTGTAACCTGCAGTCGATATTATTTTTGTCAAATTTTCTCAATTACACAGCGTCCCTTGCAATTTTAATTTCACCCGCCCCATCTTTCTTCCCCACCACTTCCTTCCTTACCTCTCCCTCCTTCTTTAAGATTTGATCGGCCATGGTGTGTGTATTGTCACCTCGATGTGTATCCTTATACTGTTTTAGACATCCGTCAACAGTCTTTTTCCCCCTTCCACTCACACCTAATTTTAAATAAAACTCTCTCTGTTAAACCCCTCTCTTATAAACTAACATTCGTCCCACACTCTCATAATTACTCTCTCTCTAAATTCTATTTTTATTTCCGGAGTAGGTTTTTTTCTGTTTTCTTTTTGAATTTGTAGGTCTGATGAATTGGATCGTATTTACGATTCCAATGGAATAAATTATGACCATGGAATATTAGTGTTTAAGCCTTTTTATTATATCCTTACTCTGTCCTGGACATTGAGTTCTACCTGGATTTTATCCTCTCGGAAATTTTTTATTCTAAATATACATGTGTATATATGCACCTGTGGATTTTGCATATATATGTATATTTACCACTAATATTATCTATATATATATATATATATATATAATTTTATCATATAGACAAAAACAGTTTACTTACTACAAAAATGCAACTTCGTTTCTATATGATAAGATAATAGATAATTATCGCTCTACTATCAGTATGGAGACCTCTTTTGGATTAATGCTGTGAACGTTAGAATTTATTACTTTCGTTCTGGTTGCATCGGATGGATATATATATATATATATGATGTATTAAAAATACTTTTACAAACCTTGGGGTGAGTGGTCTTCAGTGTCTAACACGTGTAGTAGTGAGTTAACTGAGAAGTGTTCCGTTTAACAATGGCAGGATATTCATATAATCGGCAGACAGATATGATTTTAACATACGGCCGCACGAATCGTGATGGACGTGTGGCTTTATGGCTGTATCAGATGGCGTTTCCAGAACGAAGGCAGCCGAGTCGTCTAACTTTTACTGCTGTTTATCGTCGCGTTGCTAAGGCAGGATCCGCGGCACCACAATCTGTGAATCGAGTTAGATTGAGATTCCGCTCGTACGCCTGACCACGAAGAACACATTCTGCAGTCTGTCGGGGATGATCTAGGTATCAGCACACGTCAAGTGACCCTAGCATGTTGTACATCTCATAGTACCACATGGAGGGTACTTCAAGAGCAGCTTCTGTATTTGTATCATTTGCAACGTGTCTTTATCCCTCTGTTTACTCACCAAGGGAGAACTTTTGCCTATGGTTTATTGCACAAACTACCGATCCGTTGTTTGTCTCCTCGGCCTTGTTTATGGATAAGGCAACATTTGGAAGAGATGGAATAACAAATTTACACGACCAACATTTGTGGGCGGATCGGAATCCCCATAGTACAATACAGCCTATACACCAGCATCAGTTTAAGATTAATGTGTAGGTTGGAATTGTAGGTGACTGTCTGGTAGGTCCATACCCCTGCTAATACCAAGACGTATGTGGCTCATACGTGATGGGGCTCCAGCACATTTTAGTCACATAGTTCACGATGCACTGGCTGACATCTACCATGAAAGCTGGTTAGGTAGGGGAGGACCGGTGCCATAGCCTGCAAGTTCCGACCTCAATCCTTTGGATTTTTTTCCTAAAACAATTGGTTCATGTAGCAGACGTTAATAATTCAGAGACACTTTAGCAACGTGCCCAGAGGATTCTACAAAACCATTCGGTACCGTGTAGAAGTATTTAAAAGGGTCAACCAGTCAATGATACGACGGGCGCATGCATGTATAGAAGCAAGCGGAGGACATTTTGAATATTTGTTATGAGTGGCAGTGTTGAAATACAACGATGGCCTTTTGGGTAGGTTTATATGAATATTATACCTTGTTTTGGTGTCAGAAGCCGACCTCAAAGTTTGTAAAGTATTTTTGGATTGTATCTTGAATTGTACACTTAACAGCGTCTATCATAAACTTTAAACTTAATAGCTCAAAAACGAAGGGTTTGCGGACATATGTTTGTATGGAATCCGCCCCCAATGATTGTAAAAGTATTTTTGATACACCATATATATATATATATATATATATATATATAGATAGATAGATAGATATAGATATATGTATATTAGATAGATAGATAGATAGATATAGATATATGTATATATATATATATATATATATATATATATATATATATATATATATATAATCTGCATGTATACAAATATAAATATATACAGTAATGTAGTAATACATTTTTTTATCGGAAGGTACATTAGTTAAGAGTTTCATTATAAATACGTAAGAAAAGATTCTGTTGAAAGAATTTATTCCTTGAAATGAATTATTGCTACAGTTAAAATGTAATAAAGTTAAAAAGAAAAAAATATTACATATTCTAAAAAAAATATTTCTTTTTTTTAAGGTTATTAAAACTTCATCAGGCGCAAGAAGATCTGCTTATCTCCGACTGGTCTGGTGCGCAGGCGCATGGACCTTTAACTGGGCCGACGCAATTTCTTGTACGGTTTCGGAAGTTGTCAATGCATTCTGACCAATTGCTCCAGTCACTCCATCGTTGGACAAACGGACAAATATTCAAAGCCATCAAGGAATCGCAATTCACCAGATTATTTCTAAGTAACAAAGATAAAAAAGGAGAAATACGTATCATATTTATTAATGCACATATATAAACAAGCACATGCTACGTTGCAGCTAAAACCGGACACCACGTTCATTGACAAGATACAGTTTCTTCCAGTCAAACGTTTGTGGCCTGCAGAATTATTTTACTTATTTTACCTAATTCTGTCTTGGTAGGGTTTATAAGTCTATATTCAGGATTATTAATAAAATTACTTTTATGATCTTTTATGGTGATAAAGCAAGTGTTTAGGTTTATTTTCTCAACCCGATTACCTAATCCAAATTTATTAATTAAGATACTAGCCTCATTGGTTTGAAAATTATAACAAAAATAAAAAGTGCTCATTCATTAGGTATGATATTAAGGAATATTATCCGTCTATTTCAGAGAAAACCCTAAATGAAGCCCTCAGCTTAACCAAAGAATACATCCAAATTTCTGATGATAAAATAAACCTAATTAGACATTGTAGAAAAACACTGCTATTCCACGATAATACATTATGGATAAAAAAAGATAATATTAACGGTTTTGACAACGCTATGGGAGCGTATGACGGAGCAGAGGTGTACGAGATAGTAGGGCGCCTGCTGCTCCATAGGCTTAATGAATATATATAGACTTTAATAACCATGGGTTGTACCGCGACGACGGTTTACTCATAGTGGACAATAGTAACCCTAAAAAATGTGACACTATCCGTAAAAAACTGCACTGGTTTTTTAAAAAAATCGGATTCAATCTCGATATAGAAACTAATTTGAAAATCACCAACTATCTAGATATTACGTTGAATTTACAAAATGGCACAATATCCCCGTATAAAAAAGAAAACCAAGAACCCCAATATTTAAACATAAAATCTAACCACCCAGCCCATATCATAAGGCATATTCCAAAAAATATTGTGTATAGACTTTCTACTAATTCCTCCAATAGGGACATTTTTGAGGCCAATAAAACAAGTTATGAGGAAGCCCTATTTAAGAGTGGACATAAAAATAAATTAGAATATATTAATATAAATAACCACAACAGTATTCAGAATAAACGTAATAATAGGCAAAGATTTTGTGGTTCAATCCTCCTTTTAATTTAGCGGTAAAAACAAAAATTGTCAAGATTTCTTTTGATTTATTAGAGCAACATTTCCCAATAAAATCTAAGTTACATAAAATATTCAACAAAAACAATGTAAAACTTAGTTATTGTTGCATGCCGAACGTAGGGACTATAATAAATGGATTGAATAAGAAAAAAACTAGGAATAATCCACGCAGTAATCCCCCTACTTGTAATTGTAGAAACAAAAACATCTGTCCATTACAGGGAAAATGTCAGCAAGAATGCGTGGTTTATCAAGTGAAAATTTACAAAAATAACGAGGATACTAACCCTAAAACATACATAGGTGCTACTCAGGATAAATTAAAAAAAAGATATTAAAACCACACGAGTAGTTTTTAAAAACGAAAAAATTAAACATAGTACCACGCTATCTACTTATGTATGGAAAACCAAACAAGAAGATAATATAGACCCCATCCTTAAATGGGAAATATTAAAAAAATGCCCCAAATATAAAGCAGGCCATAAATTTTGTAAATTATGTACAGAGGAGAAATTAGCCATAGCTTTATATGATCAACCTAACCAGCTATTAAACCCCAAAACTGAAATCCTTAACGTATGTAGACATAAAAAATCTTGGCTACTAAATTAGACGTTTTCCCGTTTATTTGTCATTCCACCTTAATGTTCGGGTTTTTTTCCCATCTTTGTTGAATAAATATTTACGCCCACCACCCACTTAGGTGTTTGTGTTTGTGGTTCTTTGGTCACGTGGTATAATTTTAGCTATCGCCTATAAATATGCGTTTCTCTTTGCCTCGTTAGCCTTACTTTCCCTGACGATCCGTTTAGGTGAAACCTAGGTAGGTTTGTCTGGCTCACTAGGTGTATCTAGGTCTGCTCTACAGTTGTATTGAGCTCTTTTGTTAGTTAGTTGTTTACTCGTATCGAGGTTTTTTCTTTGGCCTTCAGACCTGCATCTGTGCGATTTTTTTCGGCAGAAGTTCATGTTTGTAGCTCTTCCTTTTTTTAAAACCTTTTTTCCCTCGAGATTGATTTGATTATTGGCAAATCAAAAATTCGAGGGTTTTTTTAAATGAGTCTAGTTATCTATATTTGTATGTATGTATATATATATATATATATATATATATATATATATATATATATATATATGTGTGTGTGTGTGTGTGTATAGGGGCTGCAAAAGTAGATATACAGTACGTATTATAGCATTATTGATATGTTTGTGTTAGCAATAAAATACTTTTTTTTTTTTTACTATAAACCTACTTTTGCATACAAAGGACCTCCCTGACTGATGCTAAACCAGCACACTGCACTTTTTTAGCATCACGTTTTCAACTGGTTTCAAGTGGAACGAGTACAGCGAATCAATAGCTGCATCTACAGCTAGGAAAGTTGGGTCACTGTGTCACGCCGGAAAGTTTTTCTTGTCAGAGTCCATGTTGCATATTTACAAATCTACCATTCGTCCTTACATTAAATAGTGTTGCCATATCTGGTCAGGCGTTCCTGCTACTCATCTCGAAGTTCTTGACAAAATCCAAAGAAGGATCTGCAATGTAATCGATCTTAGCATCTCGACTTCAGTCACTTTCTTACAGACGTGAAATGGCTGGCATCGGTCTTTTCTACTAATATTTTCATGGCAACTACTCTGACGAGATTTTTTTCCTGGTGAATCGGCTACATGAATTTAAGCGCGCTGCTAGATTGGCACTTAGGTTCCACCCTTTTACTGTTGAAATAGCTGAATGTAACCGCCACTTCTACTCTAACTTTGGAACTCCCTTCTGTTTCCTTGATAATTACAATCTTCAAAAATTTAAATGCAACGTCAATCACTATCTTCTTGATCCCGTTCATTTTTTATCCTTTTTTCACTCCCATAACCAGTATTTTCTTGGGGTGAAATGATTAAAAAAAATACAAAATGCACACATACATATTTACATGCATAGGCACGTACATATAAACTCAAGTGACATAAAATCAGAGACTTCAATACATTGTATGGTTTCGTCTTTCCCCGCTAGTATAGCTTGATTTGACCAGTTGACGTGTGCGTAAGAAGATAGTGAGGCTCTGACAATGTAGTTTTGGGTGTCGGCGTCACGAAGATATATAGCATTCGAAAAAAGCGAGCAGAGTCTGATTTAATCACCAACATTAAGAATCATCAAAACTGATTAGTACTTTCATTGGTGACTTTTGGTGGATATATATACACACACACACATACACATATATATATATAGAGAGAGAGAGAGATAGATAGAGAGAGTTATCCACAAGCACATAGACTATTTCGCGGTATCACAGCTCCTCAATGTGGCTAGATGTCTGATTGCTTCAAGTCGGGATAGAAACCCGACTGATTCTGACATCAGTCAGATATCTTACCATCGTCGCATGGCAGAAAGGAAGGGAATTTTAACGTCTTCCTTCTTTAGGAAATACGCCAGTGGCCCGGATATATATATATATATATATATATATATATATATATATATATATATATATATATATATATATATATATATATATATACTATTGATACGTTATTTTTTACAGATATAATTTATTTAAGTAAATGGTCTGTTTTTTTAATTTTTTTTTTATTATTAAACAACATTTACCGGCCTGAATATTCGAGAGATTTCGCAGAAAATATGTGCTCTCTGACAGATATCGAACCTGTAACCCTTATGGGAATCGTCATTTGAATTGACGTGCTGTTAACTATTCAGCCACAAGGAATTGTCTGGTTAGCAAAGTCTGAATTACTGTTTATAAACACACACCTTCGACGATTTTTATAAAGAGTAATTCAGACTTTGCAAACCAGACGCTTCTTTGTGGCTGAATGGTTAACATCACGTCAGATCAAATGACGGTTCCAATTAGGGTTACAGGTTCGATTCCTGTTGGAGAGCGCATATTTTCTGCGAAAATTCTCGAACATTCGGGCTGGTAAATTTAATTAATACTGTTTAATTAAAAACAGACAATCTATTTAAATAAATTATATCTATAAAAATAACGTTGAAAATATATTACATAATTGCCGGACTTTATCCATTTCATAATATATATATATATATATATATATATATATATATATATATGTGCGTGTGTGTGTGTGTGTTTTACATTATCTGGCGTTTTACTGGTGATTAATCGTCCTGGAACGCTCACCGACTTGAACCAATACTGGACTGCCCACTTTTTTTGCATCGTGTGCTTTTCGGATATGGTTGGTCATGGCTCTCCCCAGTTTCCTGTTTTCTATTCCTCTGAATAACCTTTTACTCTTTACAATCGCTATATGGATACATTCTGCTGTTCGTTCACTTAACACGTTAAGTAGCTTACTCGCTGCTTTCCCCTGTGTCTCTCGCCTTCACTATTTCATTTGAGTGCTAAATTCTCCAGGTTCTCTTTCTTCGTTATAAATTCCAGAAATTTTCTTTGCTCTCCTTAAAACTTCCTCATTGATCGCATGCTCTATCCATAATATTCTTTTGCAATTGTCGGTCGCACAAAATCTGTTGCTTCAAGTCGATTCCTCATTTCTGAAAAGATTGTTCCACATTCACTGCCATCTAGAAAATTACATAGCAATTTGACATTCTTTTCTTTGTTTGTAACTAAATTTTCCCTATGTCTTTACTTAGTTTCTGGAAGGCAGCTTTCGATTTTCTTATGGGATTTCGGATATGTGTACAAAATTTTCCGTCGTCTGTTATAACACTACCCAGATAGTTAATTTTTTTTCCCCGCTTGATTTTGAAATCTCCAATATACAGCTTATACTTTTGGGACTCGCTAAATTCCTGATGAAATATTTTATGTCTCGGTAGAATATTTTCCGTGATTTACACAAAATTTGTTGCAGACACGTTACTTTGATTTTCCAGTCGTTGTAAAGATCTCAGAGCCGTTACAATATAATGTTACATAATCACACATAATAACACAATAGCAAGAAGTTTAAGGGCAGACTGTCTCGGTAGACGGGTACCAATAAGTTGCATTTGTATTTCTGTTGAAGGATACAATCGCAGCACGTATAGTCCTAGAATTTTCTGAAGTCGCATTTTTTTCTTTTTCAATTTATTCTTTTCTTGAACAAGAATGATTCCATATCTCCCTCGCTCACAAAAAAAACTTCGAGTTCGTAATAAATTCATTTCAAGAGTACAACACCTAAGATTTTTGAAAAGAAACAAGAAAATATTGAAAAACTTACCTGGTAACGTTAGTAATTAGAAAAGGATCTGTTTGTATCATGTTGATATGAGTGTTATCACAAAGTATTCTTGATAGACTTGTCTGTCTAATACTGTCTATTTGACCTGAAATAGAGGAAAATAATTATTGAATTTTGCAGGGTAAATAAGGATCCTTGCTTTGAATGTCTCTTAGGTCTTTTGAGGATGTAAACTTCGATACAGTAGCTGCTCGTCTCAGGAAATTCTCCTTCACGACGAGTAACGACTCAGTCAATCTCCAGTTTCCATTCACATGAACGTCTGAGACAGGATCCGCTTTTTCTATGCAATCAGTAACTGCTTTTCCGGTTGCTGAGCCATCAAATTCGGGCTTGACGTCAAACATCCAGTCCATCACTGTCTAAATACCTTGTTGAATTTGGAGGGGCTCTGAATCTCTATCCAGCATGAAGAAGACTTTTTTAAGATGAGCAGCTGCTGTATTGAAGTTTATTCCCTTCAAAATTTAACGGTCTCACACCGCAAATAGCCAGTTGCTAAAGATACTAGAACATTGTAGGCCCCTTCTATGGCTTGAAGAAGTACCCGACTCCTTTTGACATGCTTCATATTTATATCAGATTAGATAAAAAAGGAAGTATTGTTTTTCCCAGCATCTTTAGTGATAGATTGTTTATAAGAAATAAGGAAAAAAATGAGCATAGATAAAAAAAAATAATAATACAGAACCAGTCTTAGATAATCTTGGAAATAAGAAATACCATTCTTAAATACAGTGATTCTCCGTATCCGTGGGGATTATGGACCAGAATCGGCCGCGAATAGTTAGAATTCGCAAATCCTTATAACCTCCCACTAAAAGTACTTATAAGTACCTATTTTGATTGTTAAAACCCCATATGCCTTAAAATTTTATCCTAAACACTTTAGAAACATTTCAGTTCCCTTTTAAAAACACTTTTGAAAAATAGTATTGATGACCATACACTTGGCCTAAATTTTCTTTTATACGTACAATAACCATTTTAATTACGCATAGATCGATACAACCATTGAAAATTCTGTATAAAATATATGTAACAAGAAATAAAATATAAAGTTTAAAATATTTTCTAAAAACAGAACTGTGATGATCCCTCTAGACTTAGCATAAACCCCAGCCGTAGCCCCTAACAAAGAACAAAACCCAAACACTACGCATGTTTTTGCGTTTGTTTTTTACAATAAAGATGTGCGATTCCACCAATTTTTACAATAAAAAGTGGACTGTTATATATTTTATCCCTTAAATAACAGGAAAATAATACAAGAATATTTTTAAATATGTTCTATTGAAAAAATCTCACCGAATTATTTGTATATATGTTCTTCAGGAAAACACGCGAATAATCGGGGTTTCCGTGAATAACAAGAACTTATGTACTAAAGAAAAAATCCACGAATGTGTGAAGCCGCGAATGCTGAAACGCGAATAGGCGGGGCTCAATGTTTAATAAAAAGGTTGCATGGACGAAGAATTCTTTCAAACTACAATTTTAATTCTACCCAATAGGGAGTTTCAAGACATTTCACAATTTTTTGTTGAATAGTCTACAGGTACTATAACTCTCCAAGCATAATTGGATCCATATTCCACATGTTTTGTAATAAATCGAATATGCCGTCGAGAAGGTCAGTAATATATTATCTAACCAGTGAATGAAGACTCCTGCTTCTGAATTTACAGGCGTCAGATTAAAACAAAAATGGATGATTGCTGTCCTATCCGGACTAAGACTGCTCGAACCTCTTGTAAGAAAAGATATGTTCTGCTATTGATCCTCTTTCGTAGAGGAGCAACGTCAATTAAGATCATTAGGTCACATCATACCGCTTCCCCGTCCTGGGTATGATGATAAACTACATCCGCGTCCTGAGTAAGACGATAAACTACGTCCAACAGCAAGACCTCTGATCACAGGAGGTTTTGAGGAGCGTAAAACCACCTCTTAATTGCTGGTGTTCCCAGGTCCACCCTGACCCGGGGTGGTAGCACCTGTAAGGATCCCAGCTATGAGTAAATAATTAATCCCAAACTGGTGTCAAAACACTATGAAAGAGTAAAAATATAGGTTTTAATACCAGAAACACTTTGTAAAAATTATTACCGGCAATAAAATTTTGTAGAAAAGCCTGTTATCAGCAATACATTGTTACCAGCAATACATTATATATATATATATATATATATATATATATATATATATATATATATATATATATATATATATATATTACCAGCAATACATTTTTGAAAAAAAATACTAACAACAATATTTTTATGGAAAAAAAAATACCAGCAATAAAAATCTTGTCGTCAAGAAATAACTGATTACGGCTGATATGCCGTAAAACAAACGAAACCAAACCATACCGCTTCCACGGAGTCGAATCAGTCTCCTTTCCTACGTATTCCAATTGTAATGAGGAAGTTCTAATATACGGTAACTTTGTGGAACAAACTCTCGTGAATGTTTTCTCTATACACTACTAACCTCTTCTTTTCTATCCTCCTTATTCTCAAAATCTTAACTCACCTGGCATGAAGGGAAAAGACTATATTGAATCAATTGCTAGGTTTGCTGCTAGCAAAGTTGGTTCACTGTATCGTGCTAGACAATTTTTCTCTCTACAATCTCTCTTAGATAACTATAAGTCTACCAAGTGTCCGTGTTTTGAATATTGCTGTCACATTTGGTTCGGTGCTCCTGTTTATATTTAGCGATTCTTTTTAAACAATAATCAGCAATATTATTGATTATATTCTGGCTTCTCGGATACAGTTACTTACCCACCACCGTAAAGTTAATTCCTTGTGCCTTTTCTATAAATACTTTCATGGTAATTGTCCGGATACGTTCTTCGCTATGATATCTAGACTTTATGAATTTAAGCGCAGTACTAGATTAGTAACAAGATCTCATCGATGTACAGTTGAACTGGTTAGAGGCAACCGTGAGTTCTATGCTATAGGTTCCTTTTCTCGAAATTCTCGCTTGTGGAACACTTTTCCGACACCATACTTTCCGATTAACATTGATCCTCAAAAATTGAAGAGCAATGCTGATCGTCTACGTCTTCCTGAGTAATATTCTATTGTTCTCGCTCATTAATAACGTTTCTATTTTCTAGTTCTTTTACACTCAATAACCTCTTGCGTCTTAGTAACTTTACTACCTCGCTTCGTGTGAATTTGATTAAAAATAAAAACAAGGTTTATTTCAGCGGAAATGCTAGTGCGCGACGCATTTTACAAAGTTCATCCGAATCGCCAATAAGAAGACATTTAAGAGATACGAGGAAATAAGCAGATCGTAGTATTAACCATAAAAATACAGACCGCCAAAATGTTACTCCAACTTTTGAAAAGTGTGAGAATAAGCAAAAGACTGGCTCTCTATTTTAGAGATATACCCAGGAGCACCCCCTCTCATTCTTTCACCGGCTGGACAAATCCTCCCATATTGTTTTGATTCTTATTCTTCTTTGTGTCGATGTGCACAAAGACTGGGAAAGGTCCGATGTACGTTCACAATAAGGAAAAGGGCCGATGTACGCATACAATAAAGAAAGAAACGGTAGCACACGGTTAGTGAAACGGGCTAATGCTTCATATACACCTTTATAGAGATGAATAAAACTAATTTCATTTTTATTCTTACCTAGAAAGACTCTAAAAACATCTTCACTCCATTTCGCAAACGTGTGTCCATTATTGCCAACCTTCGCCTTCAGGTTCTAACCAGCCGTCAACTACTGTGAAGAGAGATCAAACCTGTGTAAGCGGAAATGAACTTCCTTGCTCACTGCGACGGCTACGACAGGACAAGGCCAAACTCTGCGGCAAGATCTCCATGCCCGAATAAACACCCTATATGAATATGCTAAGGATAAAAAAGCGAAATTTCTTTGATGGCGCAATAATAATAATAATAATAATAATAATAATAATAATAAGCAACTTACTTGGAGAGAGTTGAGTTGGACCTGAGTGTTCGTACCAAAACCTGTCGCCATATTTGATTGCTCTAAACTGTTCAGCCAAAATACACGCAAACGTTGGTCCGACGCTGGCTCCATCAAGATGTATCTCAGAAAGCCCACCTGTCCACAGGTCAATATCATGGACATTCCTGGTATGTCATAAAATTAGAGCATCCATGATTAGCATTCATCAGTAGCATTCATAATACAGAAACACCATCGGTTTTTAGGCAATGTAAATGTTCACCTCTTTTAATCCGGACACACTATTAGCAAAAACTTCCATTTCTATTGCTTTGGTATTTCATCATTTAATTCAAATTTAATATTTGTTTAATTTAACTTTCTAATAAACCTGATACTTTAAATATGTATATATATATATATATATATATATATATATATATATATATATATATATATATATATATATATATATATAATTAGTGGGGTCAAAATCTTACTATATAATTGTTAATACCCGAGATCTTTTGAACCGATAAAATGGTCAGACATAATTGTAAAAAATGTTGGTAACATATCTTTCGATATATATCACACTGTTGCAGCCCCGGCAGACAAAACTACATCTTTGAAAGCGTTTGGGGGACCAAATAAATACAATGACCTCAAGAGAGAAATCAGTAGAATGTGACATCTGAAGACAACAATACTACCTTTTGTTATTGGGGGTCCAGCAATTATATAAAAAGGAGCAAACAAATATATGGATTGTTCCTTATAGCCCTAAAATATTTGAACTGCAAAAAATCATATTCATAAGTCGTTCTCAGATCTTGCGTCGATCTCACTTCATGCAATGACCACAATTGCATTTTTTCCTTGCATGGTACCTCATCAGTTTGCATCTTCTAATAAAAAAAAGGTTGAGACTTGGGGTCAACTCGTGCCACACAAATAAAAGCAAAACACTATAATAATAAAAGAAGTTCAAAATGGAGTTTCAAATAGGTGCAGAAATACAAGTAAAACACAATACACCGAGTGCAAAATACAGAAAAAAGAAAGCAAAGACAAATGCAACCGACCAGATACAGAAAAATGGCAAGATAAACCGCTTCATGGCCAATACTCAGCCCGTACCAAACAAGCTAATGTAGACAAACCCCGTACCTATGAGTGGCTACGTAGGGCAGGGCTAAAAGCTGAAAGTGAAGGTTTTAATCCTTGCTGCACTGGACCAGTGCTTTTTAACAAGAACTTATCAAGCACACGTATTAATATTGCGTTAGCCCAAAATTCAGGTTCTGTGATAAATATCCAGAAACAATTGATTATCATTTATCAGGTTGCACAGTATTGGCACGCACTGAACCTGGCATGACAGAGTGGGCCAATACATGCACTGGAAAATCTGCAACTTCTACGGGAAGGAAACTGAAAGAAAGTGGTATGAACACCACCCAGACAGGGTTACGGAGATAGGACCTGTAACAATTCTATGGGACTACACAATACACACAGACAGATCATTCAAAGCTAACCGCCAAGACATTGTTATTAAAGATCGCACACACAAAAAAATTGCCTCCTTATTGATATGGCAGTACCTGCAGACTGCAATGTATCCTTGAAGATTTTCAAAAAGCTATCAAAATACAAGGACCTTGAAATGGAAATCTCAAAAATGTGGCCCATGGGAACATCAACAATCCCTGTTGTAGTTGGAGCTCTCGGATTGGTTGGAAAAGATTCCATTAGATTCATTGAAGGAATTCCTGGAAGCCCATGCCTTAGAGAAATACAAAAAAAATGTTCCCGCGTGTACAGCCCACACATTACGAAGGGCTTTATCAATATAAATTATGTTTGTTTTCTTTTTGTTTAATTGGTCAGTGGAAAATGTCATGATGCCATTTCTAACCTTAGGTCTCTGGGCAGGACCCGGGAAGAAATGTGTACACTCCAGAAATCAAAGAAAATAAAAATAAAAATAATAATAATAATAATAATAATAATAATAATAATAATAATAATAATAATAATAATCCTTCCTTTAGTTTGATATGATTGTAAATCCTAAATTCTCAAGTTAATTCCTTGCTTTTCAGTTCCCTTTTCTCTCCTCTAATAATTTTTTTTTTAACTTGTATTTCAAGTTTTAATCCCCACCCCAGACCTCAAGCGGATACCCGTGTCCATTTTTTTTTTTTGTTTTATGTCTATATACTGAAATCTAATTATCCCACTTGAAGGTGTCTGTCGGACTTATACTAAGTTAAAACTTAGTATTATCTACCCAACTGAATACCATACACTGTTATGAACTTTTAACTTCGATATATTAATAAACCCGCTATCTCAAATCTGGGCTTGCTCTTGGACTTTCTTCAAGTCTCGTCCTAAAGCTGGTAATCTGAACAAAATTACCCCTTGGCGGTCAAGGTTAAAACGCATCTCTACCAATTTCAATGAATACGAATAATATCTCATACCGGATCGGCCGTCAACCGGGACAACAAGGGCCGCGTCCCTCAGAGAGGAACCAGTCTGAGGTCGAAAAGTCTGTCACTGGAACAAACTCTTCCACACACGAAGAGACACTAGGTCACCAAACCCGGATTATCGCCAACCTTGGACCAAGTGTCTCAATGCCAAATCGACTAGTAAAAATGAAACGAACGAAATGGAGCCGCGAAGAGTATCGACAAGTTATGACATCCTTCTTAACTGCACTCGAAAACCCAGCAAAGAACACCACCAATCAAACATACCAAATATGGAGAAATATGGTGGGGAATGATATAAGACCTAACCTCAATCCAAACATGCTTGCCAATGTCCGCAGAGATATCATGGGAAACAACAGACTCTCAAAGGCAGAAATAGATAAGATAAAATTACATATAAGACAAAATACTATGACCCATCATTCAAACTCTTTTGAGACGAATGTTGAAATAAAGGATGCGACAGAGGATGAGGTGGACGCTAAAGCGAATGAAATACGAAATAATCTCCCAGGAAATGAAACCGAAGATTCTACCTTAGACACAACCTCTAGTTCTCCAGAAATTGTCACTGAAGATGACTCCAGGTACATTAATTTAGAATTCCTTGAAAACCACGAAGCTGAAATCACCGAAGCAAAAAATGACGTCATCCAAGTACTCAGCAGAGTAACTTTCATACAATTGTCAGACAGAGACCAGCTCCTGAAAATCCATATGACAAATCCCAACAAGCACATCGTGAAAATATACAATGCTGCCCTGGAAACACTGTTAACAGATAAACCACCGGGAAACATCACAGAAGTTAACAACGTCATATACGCAACAGCTCTAGCAGCGACTCGGAAGCTTGGGATCAAGACAATAAATAAAATTAACAGACACAGAGAACCAGCTTGGAAAACCAAACTGATACGAGAAATAAAACAAATCAGATGTGAGCTGTCTATTATTAGATGAGCTCACCAGAAACCCTAATATTTCCACACGTAAATCCAAAAAGATCAAACGGAAATATAGCATTAAATCCCTAATTGATATTCCATCGATCAAGGAAATGCTGAAACAGAAACTTCAGCTAAAAGCACAGAGAACAAGACGATACGAGAAACGTTGTAGATTCTATCGCCAAAATAAAATATTCCGAACAGATCTTAAGATATTTTACAGGGAAATTGGAAAAACGCCTATACATGTCGAAACGCCACCATCGATTGATAATGTACAGACATTTTGGGAAAATATTTGGAGCAACCCAAAGGAATGTAACCCAAATGCAGAATGGATACGGCGTGAAGAAGAACGACTGCTGGATACACCTCTGCAAGAATGGGAAAATATATCCACAGATGATGTTAGGCAAGCACTAACGAAATCCCAAATATGGAAATCCCCAGGAAATGACAAGTTGCCCAATTTCTGGCTGTATCATCTCTCATCTACCCATGGCATACTTGCAAAAACATTATCAACGCTTGTAAATAATCCCAATAAAATCCCGGAATGGGTTACTGAAGGTATTACATAACTCATACCAAAAACAACTGAAACAGGCGACCCGAAAAATTATAGACCGATAACATGTCTTTCCACAACGTATAAGTTGATCACGTCTGTACTGACGAACCGTACTTATTCCTTTTTCGAAACAAACAGCATTCTCCCGCTGGAACAGAAGGGATGCAGTAGAGGTTCATATGGCTGCAAAGATCAACTTCTGATAAATAAAATGATCCTGGAAAATTGGAGGAGACGATGCAGAAACCTCAGTGCAGCGTGGATTGATTATCGTAAAGCCTTTGATAGTGTTCCACATTCTTGGATCCTTAAGACTTTGGAAATGTACAAAGTCTCCCCTGTGGTATTAAACTTTCTTAAGCACAGCATGGGGATGTGGAACACAAAGCTATACCTTAGGCACACCGGGGGCACTGCCATATCCAACCGTCTGAATATCCGACGTGGAATTTTTCAAGGAGACTCTCTGTCACCCCTTCTGTTTTGTTTATCCTTAACCCCTCTTACACATGAAATGAACAACAGTATCTATGGTTACAAAATAAATAAGAAAACTTTCAATCACCTACTATACATGGATGATCTCAAACTCTTTGTCAAAGACGACAATGAGTTGAAAGGCCTCCTCAATATTGTAAAATACTTTAGTGACGACATAGGTATGGACTTCGGATTAGATAAATGTCCAAAAGTAACATTCAAGAAAGGTAGAATTACAGAAACACCCTCAATAGATTTAGATTTTGTCACAAAGATTAGGGAATTGGAGCATGAAGAAGCTTATAAGTACCTAGGAATTAGCGAAGGAGATGGCATACAACACCCCCAAATGAAACAAAAAATAAGAAAAGAGTACTACAGGCGTGTACGTCTGATACTAAATACTGAACTAAACTCAAAAAATAGAATATCAGCTATAAACACATTGGCTGTCCCAGTGGTGCATTACAGCTTTAATGTCCTTAACTGGACCATAGCTGAAATTAAGCGAATGGACGCCAAAACGAGAAAGCTTCTCACTTGCTATCGCATGCATCATCCCAAAGCTGATGTTGATCGTCTGTATGTGCCCAGATCCGAAGGAGGCAGAGGATTAGTTCAACTAGAACTGTCCTACAAAACTACAACAATTGGCCTCCAAAGATACTTGGAAACTACAGAAGACTGGATGATGGTATGCGTCAAGGAACATGAAAGTAGTAAGCGTCTTTACTCCGTAATGAAAGAAGCCAACAAATTCAAACTGGAGCTTCAAATGGGCGTAGAGATGCAACTACAGCACAATACACCGGCTGAAACTGCAAAATACTTGAAAAAGACAGCAAAGACGAATGCAACCGACCAGATACAGAAGCGATGGCAAGATAAACCGCTTCATGGCCAATACTCTGCCCGTATCAAACAAGCTGATGTAGACAAAACCCGTACCCATCAGTGGCTACGCAGTGCAGGGTTGAAAGCGGAAACTGAAGGTTTTATCCTTGCTGCGCAGGACCAATGCTTGCTAACTAGGAATTATCAAGCACATAAACTAAAATATTGTGTCAGCCCAAAATGCAGATTCTGTGATAAATATCCAGAAACGATTGATCATCTTGTATCAGGTTGCATGATGTTGGCACCCACTGAATATAAAACCCGACATGACAGAGTGGGCCAATATCTGCACTGGAAAATCTGCAACTTCTACGGGAAGGAAACTGAAAGAAACTGGTACCAACACCACCCAGACCCAGTTACGGAGATAGGACCTGTTACAATTCTATGGGACTACACAATTCACACTGACAGAACAATCAAGGCCAACCGCCCAGATATTGTTATTAAAGACCACAAACAAAAACGGTGCCTCCTTATTGATATGGCAGTTCCTGCTGACTGCAATGTATCTTTGAAGATATTCAAAAAGCTGTCAAAATACAAGGACCTTGAAATAGAGGTCTCGAAAATGTGGCATATGGGAACATCAACAATCCCTGTTGTAGTTGGAGCCCTAGGACTGGTTGGAAAAGATTGCAGGGATTCTTGGAAGCCCATGCCTCAAGGAGATACAAAAAATTGTTCTGACAAGTACAGCCCACACTTTACGAAGGGCTCTATCTATGTAATTTTTTTTTTTTTTGTCAGTGAAAAGTGTCATGATGCCATTTCTAACCTTAGGTCCCTGGGTGGGACCTGGAAAGAAATGTGTAAACGCCAGAAAGCAAAGAAAATAATAATAATAATAATAATAATAATAATGCCTTTTAACTAAATAATATTATTATAGTCGATCTAGGTAGAAGTACCCGCCTGAGGTAAAATTATAGTTAAAGATACAATTAGACTATAGGAGGCCTTGACTTTACATATATGACGCAGGGTGATTTTTTAGACATTTTTCTTTTTTTCGTAGGTCATCTAGGATGCTACCCATGGTGAACCATGACCGACAGAGGCCTACATGACGTGTGTCTGATATACCGTTAAATACGACTATTCGAGAACAAAATATTGCTGAAAGAAAAACGCACATGATTTGCAATTGCCATTTACTTACTGATATATCATCCTCAATCGTATCCGATTCTCTTCTCTGTGATCAGTGAGATCACTAAAATCGTCTGGCACGTCCAAACCGCACCACTGGCGCCATTTAGTGTAAGCACTCAGACCGATGTCACGTCCCCTCTGGATATTCAAAGAAGCCAAATCATTTCCTTGCCCAGGACTGGATTCAAAAAGTTTATCAGTAACTTGATCGGTGAGTAACCTGAAAAAGATTGAATTAAAAATTACATTGCTCTAGCTGAAGTCAGCAAAATCAAGTCAGAAATTGAAAAAAAAACTAAAAAAAAACTGAAAGCGTTAGTAAAAATGGCCAAATTGTAAATAAGTTGAAATTATCTACCGGAATATTGTATAGCACCAGTGACATGCGTGTCTGAATCAAAAAGTCTGAAGTTGAACTGGTTGGTGCGGTGTTTAACGACACTAGTCTCACAAATCAATTTGCTAAGTTAGTGAGTTCAATTTTCACAGGTTGCTAGTGATAAAGGAAAGTAAGTTATATATATATATATATATATATATATATATATATATATATATATATATATATATATATATATATATATATATATATATATGTATATATATATATATATAAAGAATAATTATTATGAAAACAGAAACAGAACAATTGAACCATAACGTTCTTAAATGATTATTCCGGAGCTTACGATTATCGATACGCATTTTTAAAACCTGAAAATAAAATATTTTTATTAAAAAAGTAAACAAAACAGCAATTGTTATTAGCAAATAACTCGCCTACAAAAACGCCTGATAATTATGCACCAACCCAACATTATATATATATATATATATATATATATATATATATATATATATATATATATATATATATATATATATATATATATATATATATAGAGAGAGAGAGAGAGAGAGAGATAATATCGTATATTGAGTGCTGGTGTTAATAAAATAGTGTACTATATAAGCTATTAAGTATATATTAATAAATATACATTTTTCTTCACTCGTAGCATGACTTGGCGTTTCATGCACAACCCAGTCTGCAGGTGCTAAGTAGAGTCTGAACGTTACATAGTTTAAATTTTAATAAAAAAATGTATGGTTCAGTCCATATATTATACGGGGATCACTGGGCTGGAAAAAGAAATTGTATATAAAATAAGAGAGATTCATATTTTAAATTTAAAATAAACAGGGATCAATTTTTTTATTCTATATTTGAAATATCAAATAAAATCATTAATCTCCGTTTATTTTAAATATACAATATAAATACCGTTTATTTTATATAAAAATTTTTAAAACCCAAAACAAGTCAGGCATAGGAAGCCATTGGTGATTTCATGAAAGAGCCAAGTATTAGTTAACTTAAGTGAATTAATCAGTCGACCCTCGTCGGGGATCATCGAGTCAATGCGAACGATCCTTTCATTAGCGGCATAGTATGTGCTTCGCCAGGGCTACATAGTTTTGAAAACAGTTTTTCCTTCTCCTAGACCGGTTGCCACCCAAGGCTATAGAACCCAGTGTGTTAAGGTGTCGACCCTCGTCGGGATCTTCGAGTCAATGCGAACGATCCTTTCCATTAATGTAGCAGTAGGTACTTTGCCAGGGCTACGTACAGTTTCGAATTCAGAGTTTTCCTTCTTCCATACTGGTTGCCACGCAAGGCTATAGAACCCAGTCTGTCCTGCTATTTACCCTTAGCTGGGAGTGGGGAGAAGAATTAGATTCATAGTTTCCCCAAGGACATTAACACGTAAGTGAATGCAATGAACTCGACTTGAATTCGAACTCAGCTCTCTGGTTCTTCAATCCGTCCCACAATCCATTACATGCCTGTCTGACTTAAGGATGATCAGATGATACAGCAGTTAAAATGTTAGGATAATAACGACAAAGATGAGGACATTAGTCCGACTGCAAATAATGTAAATAATGATAAATCTTCATACCAAAAATTCAGTCAAAGGTGTCCCGCCATATTACAAGATCATGTGTTATTATGCTACACGCTCTTCAAAAGTTCCCCCATAAAGAGAAATGCATTACTCGCCAACATGAGGGCATCGGTAGTAAAATTCAAATATACCCGACTTAGTTTATCTTCATTTGGAATTTATAATTCAATATTAATTGTCGGAATGAATGGTGGTTTGCACAGGTAAATTTCTTAATTAACAACGAAAGTTTTCAAAACAAACCTATCTACTTCCTGTGAAAGATCGATGAGTAAACCAGTAGTAAAACCGCTCGCAGCGTCTCCAGGTTGGTAAAACGGGTCTGTCAGTCCGAAAGATGGGCTCAAAAGAATCTGGTCTCCTCTACCGTTTGAGAAAGTCCGGCGAATCATGGAATGCCCGAAACGGAACGCTGCACCTATGTGTGCGTTAGTAATGCTGGCCTGCGTTTGAGGTTCATATTGTGTGTAACCTTCGACCAATGGATTCAAACCCGGCATCCTCATTCGAGATTCGCCGAGAATGTGAGGCAGGTATTCGTTGTAGACAATGTGCTGCGTTTCAGCAATTAGGATTTGGCGGGCCTTTTGGAAGAGGTTCTCGTCGTCCAGGGAAGGATCGGCTCGAGCTAGTAGTTCAGCAATGCGATTGTGCTCGCGAACGAACAGTGTGTGGAGGGTTATGAGCATGTAGTTCTGGTTCACACGGAAGTCACCTAATGTAAATAAAGTAAATATTTAATGCTTAGTGGGTGATGCTCGTTATCACGATTTGATATGAAAGTATTAAAGCAGACTTCAAATAAGACAAAATAAATTCACTCTCTCTATATTGTGAGTACCTGGTTCGTGATACTCATTATTACTCTTTATGTGAAAGAAAATGCATTCTAAAATCAGGGTTAAATAGTCAATTCTTAGTTAAAAGTTACACTTCCCAAGCGTTCGCTAATTTACGTGCTGTCCAGGCTCGACGTTGCTTAACTTCGGTGATCGTATGAGAACCGGTGTTCCAACGTGTTATGGCCGTAATCACGACGCTTCTTGCTCGGTCATTAACAACATATGAGTTGTAAAAAACGGAAATCATAGACACCACCACTTCTTGCTAAAAAATACCTTCTCCAAAACATGATTCTAGTAATTTCACAGATTTACAATACTTCACATACATACGTTTTTTTTTTATACTAAAATTAATCTACTACATGGCTCAAGAGTCATTCAAGGTAGAGAGTTACTGTTACAATGGTAATGGTGAATGATGTAGGTGGTATGAAGTGACGATTATTTGGATAAGGAGGGTAGATAACAATTGAACCTTGGTTTGAAGAGGGAAAAAATTTAACGTCCCGGGAAGCACCCACACGGGAATCTATTCCACAAAGTGGAAGTTCTTGGAAAAAAAATTAATCGAAACTTTCTTCTTAAATTTGGGATACGGTGGAAATGAGGGTGACTCGACTCCATCGAAGCAGAAGGATGTGTTCTAACTATAAGGTTCCGAACTGGGAGAACTAAAGAATAGAGCGTTCATCTGAACATTTGCCATAGAAATAGTGATAGTATAGCGACAGCCCTGCAACATTACATCCTTGGGAACGAGGCTACAGAAAGAATTAGTTTTCCCTTCATAAGACGACATACACGATTTTCAACTGTATCAAGGCTGGTAAGCAAGGATTCAAAAGTCCAAGCTTAAATATATCGACGATACTCCATTTTTTTGTCTAATATGACTTTTGTAAAGATAAAATATTGCAGAAAGAGCCAGGTACTTCCGATAGAATGAACTGACCATTTTTCTAGAATCTTTATCAATGGTTGTATATAGAAGTTTCACTTGAAGTCTGGAGTGAACTTGATACCAAACGGACATTCAGATTATGTTGTTGAACGTATAAATGCCCTGAGCATTTACGCTGAAAAAAATGTCTTATTATTATTATTTTTACAAACAACAGAGAAAAACAAACTTACCAGCGATAAAGCAATAATTTTCTGGTGTTTTACAAAACGTCTTGTTGTCGTGCAGCAGGATATCCAAGTCTTCTGTCGGTGTAATTTTTAAAAGTCCTGAAAACAGAATATATTTGAGATATGCATTTAAGTTTAAAACGTTTAAAAAACACAAGGAAAAAAAAGAAGAGAGAAACAGAATAAAGACTTGTCAAGAAAAAGTTATATACGAGATATAAGCGTTACCGGCTTCCCGAATTCTCAAATACACACACATGCATATATATGCATATATATATATATATATATATATATATATATATATATATAATGCGGAATTTATACAAACCTCCAGTCATTGTCCGTAAACTGTTTGATTCTTGTAAGCTGGCTCCGTAGACCTGAGAGCTGTCGATGTAACTGGTTTGAGCATTCAGCTGTTCTTTGGGACCTAATCAAAAAAAAAAAAAAAAATTACACAGTTAATAATCTGTATAGACTAATTTATTCACCAACATGTTTTGACCAACTAAGTTCACGTCATGCCTGATAATGGTTTTGGTTCTGTAATGTACGCATAATGCAACAATTATTCCCGGGGAAAAAAATTAGATTTTGTACAAAAGATTTTAAGCATTCGGTACTTCAGCGCTAATCTACTGCAAACACCATTATTGGAAATAATCAAATGACATGACAGCCTTTTCAATACAAATAATTTGAAATGAGAAAAAAATTGTCGCTGTTCGACCTTTGTTTCTGTTTGCATTCTTGTTCAAATAAAGCGGACGTTCTCAGATGCAGAATAACAAACTTTGTATTATTAGGTCGAAACATAAATTCGTAGCGTTTTTAAGTGAATTTCAAAGAAAATATTCGGTATTTGTACCTAGGTTTATTCAACTTAATGTGTGTCATTTTGTTTAACTACATTTCGCCATCTTTGAAGCAGCGTCATGATTCCATCCTCCTAGAATTCATGTTATTCCAATTAAGGCAATATTGTAAGGTTCGAAAAAAAATGCAATCCGAAGGTGAAAGTTCAGGTGAGTAAGGCTGGTGCCGTAGGCTCTTCTGATTAAACTGTACAATTTTCAAATAGGTTTGGTGTTGTCCTGATTAAAGACGAAACTGTTCTGATTGACTAATTCCTTTTCGTCGATTTCTGCCTTTAAACAGTTTAGTTGGAAAAAGTACTTGTCTGAATCCAACGCTTAATTTTGCGACCGTAATTCACAATGTCGTTCTAATCCCAGTGACTCATTTCTTTTTTTTTTTCTACATGATATTTTTCACTCGACATTGTTGTAAATAATCTATTTTTCATGTCCTACGATAGTTTTTATTATCATTTTCGGAGCAGAGAATCGCAGGTAGAAGGGCGGTTTATTTATTCTTTTCCGTTAAACCATGAAGCAGCCAAACATAGCGATTCATGTACCCAAGTATTTTAAAATGTTTTACAAAGCTCATTTGAGATATGCGGAGTACCTCTGCGATGTCCCGTATCGTATGACCAGGATTATTGTTTAATCAGGCTTTCTATTTGTTCATCATCAACGTCGACAAACTCGCCGAAATGTTCTCGGTCTTAAAAATAAAACTGTAAACTTTTGAACCTAGAGAACCACTTACAAACAGCAATCCGAGCTACGACACCATCTACGTAAACGGCACATACCTTTTTTTGCTGTTTGTACAGCGTTTTTGTTTTATTTCCGGAAATTATCAATCATCAAATAACAAAAATGCATGTCATTTTCGTCTATTTTGACTATTTTGACTTTTAGCATAAAATATTAAAACTTCACAATCCACACAAGCATTGTATAGAAATACATGTTGAGGTGTCACTTGTCGGAGAATATGACATAAATATGAATCACGTGTTAAACCAAATCACGTGTTAAGCCAAATCACGAATGCAAATGTCGCCTTTTGAAAAAACGCTAAGAACTTTTTTCCAGCACAATACCTTTATATTCTTAATTGCTAGGCAGATCATTGGTCATCATCAAATTGTTTTATTACAACAGATACTTTTTTGTGATTTGAATTAACGTCATTGTCAACACGGCTTCTAGGAAAGCAAAAGAACACTGTCTCTTGTTTTGTCTTTGATTTGTGACGAATCTCCCTGTAAGTAGGTAAAGCGAGAGGAAACAATTCATCCAATTTTTAATATATATATAAATATTTGGAATTGATAATAAATCAATGCATGCCAAATCATGAATGAAGACCAATCAAAATCGTAAAATATGAGCATGTTAATTGTACTCATAATCAGTGGAGTACGAGGCACTGTGCAGAATCCTTTCATCAAAAAAAAAAAAAAAAAAGGGAAAATTTCTTCAAAATACTTAATTTCCTTTAAACTCGTATTAAACTGACAGAACTCACCACAACTGCATTGGAGATTTGGAGTTGGCAGAGCGCGTGTAAATGGTAAGCAATTTCTTCGATACTGCGAAAAATAAGGATCATTTGGTGGGACCTCAATGGGTAGACAACGTTCGCTGCAAGTAAGAAAAGCGAAATAATTAGAAAAAAATATTAATTTTTCACCATTTTAGAAATGGAGAAATCTGAGTTATCTTTTAAAAACAATTCGAATTGTACATTCATTTTAAATTTATGTCCTTTGGTTTCGTTTCGTTTGTTTTACAGCATATCAACACCTCAATTGGTTATTTAATGTCGACATTATTTTTATTGCTGGTAATATTTTTTTTTCCAAAATATATTGTTGGCAATGTTTTTTTTTTTTCAAAAATGTATCGCTGGTAAAAAATTTTCAATAAATTATTGCTGGTATTAAGACTTATTTTTATACTTTTATAGTGTTTTGATTCTTTTTGGTGGGGGTAACTATTTACCCATAGCTGGGACGCTGACAGGTGTTACCACCCCGGGTCAGTGTGGACCTGGCAACACCAGCAATTAAGAGGTGTTTCCATGCTTCTCAAAACCTCCTCATCAGAGGCCTTGCTGTTGGATGTAGTTTATTGTCTTACCCAGGACGCGGATGTAGTTTATTGTCTTACCCAGGACGCGGATGTAGTTTATTGTCTTACCCAGGACGCGGATTTAGTTTATTGTCTTACCCAGGACGCGGATGTAGTTTATCGTCTTACCCAAGACGCGAATGTAGTTTATCGTCTTACCCAGGACGCGGATGTAGTTTATTGTCATACCCAAGACGCGAATGTAGTTTATTGTCTAACCCAGGACGCAGATGTAGTTTATCGTCTTACCCAGGACGTGGATGTAGTTCATTGTCTTACCCAGGACGCAGATGTAGTTTATCGTCTTACCCAGGACGCGGATGTAGTTTATTGTCGTACCCAGGACGTGGATGTAGTTCATTGTCTTACCCAAGATGGTTTTTGTCCTTTAATCAATATCTTACTAAGTATTTATTAAAAATGAATACAGATATTGTAGTTAATAAAAAGACAGGATTTTTCAACTTTCACCAAAATTACGATGAAGCAACTATTATTATGAAAAAATTAATATGGCTGCTATTCATTTAAAATGTATGATACGTATATTAATATTGGATTAAAAAAAAATCCAATCTGTGATTTTTTACTAAATATCCTTGATGCGCCAATTGTGTAATTTTTACCAGCGTGGAAAATTGAATCGACAGGTCGAGTTCAAATTCTTGCCTAAGTGTTCGTGTTTACATTGCACTAATACTCTTGGGAAAGGTATGAATATAATTTCCTGCTGAAATGAGTAAAACGGTAGGATAAACTATTTTCTCTAACCTTAGTAGGGAAACCAATCTAGAAGAGTAACCCCTAAAAATAACATGAAAGCAGCGGGGAACCACTCGGCTGCCATTTATTAAAGGAAATTGTGAAGTGTCATGATCATTTCACGAAACATAATATGGGAATTCACAAATCCCGAGAGATTATATTAATGATTAATTCCTGTTACTATAATTCTATGCAGACTCTTGGTTATTAATTGTAGATAAACTGCGCCAGTTAATCGCCATTACTCCAAGAAATGCTCTGCCGAAACCAACATGGTAATTATAATGGTGAGATCAGCCATTTCCATAGAAGAAACATTTGGCTTTCATTGACTGACTGGTTGGAGCTATTGTAAACGGAAATTTAAAAAATCTATTTTCTTAGAACAGTTTTTTTTTCAGGAAAATATGTTTTTCCATATTTTCTGTTTATGGGGGTAACCTTTTGTTTAAGATCATGTGAAAAGTCAACATCTTGATTACATCATCGTTTTCACTTCTATTTATATGTGATATCCATTTTAGTTGTTGCTGCAGAGGAAAGTCCTAAAATGATGTGACTTCCGTTATTTGGTAACGCTCTTTGTTTGTGATTCTGTAGCGCCAGTCTATGAGATCCGACGAAGCACAGTCTTCTTCAAGACCAACAGGTTACATTCGCTTCAAGTCATTTTTAATTCTTGATCTGAGAAATAGGTTGCATATATCTATTTCAGTTTTAGGTGTTTCTGAATGAGTCAAACTTCATGTATGACATCCATATATCAGTCTAGATTTTCACCTCGAGGTGGTGTAATGGTTAGCAAGCTTGTCTCGCTAGAACAATTACGAATGAGTAGTGATTTCGATCCTCACTGGGTGCGCCTTACTTTCGGCCCTGTGCCACATCCAAGCTACGCCTGGAAAATCACTATAAGTCTAGATTTGCCAGCTATCTCATAAGTAACAGAACGGGTTTTAGAAGCGCACAAGCAATTGATAGTGCTCGTGATTGAAATGTTAATGTAACAATACGATTTCTCGGACATCCTTAGGAGATAAGATGATAAATTCCTTTTCCTTTTAAGTCCGCTTAATTATCTGACATTCTTAGGAAGTTCGTCTCCAGTTCATCTTTGAGTCAATTTAATTGCCAGAGTTTTCAGGATTTCTGTTTCGAGCCCGCCTTTTAATTAGCAAACTTAAAATTTTGTCAATGTTTTTAGGTAATCATAAAAGTAGTACCCTGTGAAGAAACTCACCAGCCTTCCGGCTTTTTTGTTGGTCTACTTTTCTGGAGCAAAAGTGGGCAGAAAAGGGAGTGAAACCCCAGCACGTATCCATATAAGAAGACAGAGGCAGGAAGTCAGAGTTGAGTAGGTACTCAGCGGCCGGTGAGGAAAGGACCAGAGAGCAATTAGGGAGATAGCAGTTAAACATCCGAAGAGAAAGATTGGTTCAGTGAGAAATCTTATTATTGCTATTTCCCAACAAGTCTTGAAAGTCATTTGTCGTTATTCTTTGTGAATTCGATCATGGCTAAGGAGATCAATCTGTGAAAATAGCGAGTCGGGTGTATGTGTAGATACACCCAAGTTGTGCAGTAAACGATGTGCAGACTACGTCGTCACATTAATAAAAAAAGAAAAGAAAAGTAAATATGAAAGAAAACTTACAAGAAAATTTTCCTGAAGCATAATTTGCACATTATATTGGGACAGGAGGCAATTTGATTTATTCGACAACAGTCAATTTTTTCTGCAACAACAAGAGAAGAAACAGATTCAAAATTCTTGCTAGCTACCATATTGGTCAGCAGATATGAAACCATCTTATTATGGAGTCAAGCTTGTTAAATCTAATGAAGGTCTAGGATGTCGGAGTAAATATTTAATTATCAGAAATAATGCGCATATAAACTTTTGGCTTCTGGATAAATATTAATCTACTGAGATCTCAAGTTCGCATATTGAGATGTAACATGGTATTAATATAAACTGAATTGTCACATGGTATATTTTATTAGCGTAAAATGGAATACCATACGGCATTGTGTTATTATCATAAATTGAAATGTCACATGTGATTTTTTATTTGCATAAACTGAAATGTTTGGGAACATGAAGACAGCATTCAGAGAAAACTCATTCTACAATTTTAATGATGTGAAAGAGGCAACTCGTACAGGTTTAAGAAACCAGCGATAAGATACCCCCAAATAAGTCTACCATTCGCTCATGCTTAGAATATTGCTGTCATATATGGTCCGGTGATCCTGCTATTATCTATAGATTCTTGATAAAATGCAAAGACGAATCAGCAATATTATTGTTCCAGACTTGAGGTCTGAGCTTCAGTCACTTTCTACCACTGTAAAGTTGTTTCCCTAAGCCTTTTCTATGAATAATTTCATGGTAATTTTAGGAGGAACTCCTTTCTATGGTGCCTGAACTTTATGAATTTAAGCGCAGGACTAGATTGGCAGGTAGGTCTCATCAGTTCACATTGAATTGGTTAAATGTAAACGCAAGTTCTATGCTAACAGTTTCTGTTCTTACTAATGAAACTCTCTCCCGGCTCTATGCTTCCCAATTAACTTTGATCTTCAAAAATTGAAATGTAATGTCAATCGTTATTTAATATCTTCCTGATTACTCTTCCATTGTTTTTACTCCTTAGCAATTTTTCTGTTTTTCTGTAAACTCTTGCGTCTTAATTAGTTTACTGCTTTGCCTAAACCCGATTAACAAAAAGCCAAATATCATGATAGAGAAGGAAGGAGGCTATTATTGACGGACTCTACACGCTGACCATTGCTCCTCTGTTTGTTGTTGTTATCACAACGTTTCAGCCGATGTTCTCTTTGGCCTGTAAATCCAGATAACTTCCAGGGAATTTTGAAGTAAGCCTTTATCTAATCTACGCCGGTTAGAATTTTTCCATTTCAATATCCAATGGTATCTTGGCTAGTTATAATTTAGGACTTTTCGCTTCTTGCTTACACCGTTCCAACCGAGTCCAAGTACACACTACCTGGGCCCGGGATTGAAATCGCAATTATTATGACATCAACTTCATGAAGCAACGCTTTAATCCACTAGGCTTTGTGGGACAATTTTGAGTTGAGAAATTAGAACCTTAAAGATGGAGACGATGGTCTACGTACAAATGATAAAAATAATGGTAATTTCCCATTCCAGAATTTAAGACAGAAGAAGACTATGTTGAGAATTAGTGTTAGAATTCTAAGACATTTTATATTATTCTGGTATGCTTTGTATGCTTCTAATATTAATATAATTAATTATATTGATATTAATTGTAATTAATTTATTAATTAATTATTGTATTAATTTAATTATAATTAAATACACTATATTATTAAAACGGTTACTACTTTTTGATCGACTCTTTCATCAATCGGCTTTGTAGAAGCACCGAAGTTAAGCAACATCGAGTCTGATGATTGCTTGGGAATACCAGGCGCTATCAGCTTGGATCTGCAGGTGATGTAATAGATAATGAAATGGAAATCGGGGAGCCCGGTTTCAGTTCCATTCAGTTCAGGTTTTTTATATTCATTTAGGCACAAATACCCTTGGGAAAGGTATTAATCCATATCTTCTCTCCCACTAGCCGTAGGTTAATTAGTAGCACTTGTATCAGCAAATCAGTATTATTTGCCAAAAATTTTTGCAATCTAAATATATTTTCTGGCTTTAAATAACCCGCAAACGGTTGATAAACCGTAAAAAATCAATCATTCATATTTCTTATCAATCAATCGATCAATCAATATATATATATATATATATATATATATATAGTTTATGCAAAACTAGGTAATCCGTATGGGTAGACCCAAAGAGGATGATATCCAGAGAGCTCAATGTAAGTTCAGAGCAAATATGTTTGAATAAAAACAGAGCACTTTATGGTTCCATTTAATAAGTTATTTCACCACAAACTTTTCAACTTTTGGAAATAAAGTCTGATGATCCAGAGCCCTTTAAAAGGGTTGTGGTGAAATAACTTATTACATGGAACCTTAAAGTGATCTGATTTTATTCAAACAAATATATATATATATATATATATATATATATATATATATATATATATATCTGTTTCTACATATATATTTATTTAATAAAATAAAAGTAACAAAAGAAAAATCCACTTACCGTTTTTCTGCAATACTGTGCTTCCCAATTCGTGATTTAGAAATTGTCCAAAGCTCATTATTAAATGGCTCAGCTCATTATTAAGATCTCCAATGTCACTATTCCTATGGAAACCTACGCTGATATATCGTGGTCCCGGTAAAGGTCCGCCAGCGACGCTTTTACATCGAGGAAGTGAAATACCTGAAATAACAAAATTAATTATTTGTATTTTTAATAATTTCAGCAATTTATATTTTCAAAAAGTTCGACAAAAATGTTAAGAAAATAAACCTCAACAGAAACTAAAAACACTTGCTTCCATAATTAGCTGCAGAAAAGACATATTTATGACAACAGCCTCACCTAGTAGAAGCAGTAACCAACCGACGTCTATATAAATTCAAGCTGGCAATAGAAACACTCTCTTTTGTGTTTCCCTATATTATAGATCATGGACACGTGACCGAGCTCGCTTTCTGACCATGAGACCCTAGTTCAAATCTCGCCATGGTCGATTTGTCAGAAAAGAGATTTCCTGATGTCTGAAGGAGGCGATCCCAGTGTGCAGCATCTTTGGAAAGTGCCTAACCCAAACCTTGTGAGTAAAAGTGGGTAGACGGTAACCTTGGGAGCCGTCGATAGCTGTGCTAGCACGAAGTCACAAGTCATCGTGACCGAGGGTTTGAGTGTGCTGGCTTTGTTGAAATTGTTGATCACGCTAGATAGCAGAAACTGTAACTGAGGTCTACTCAGCATAGTTGCAGTATTGAATAAACACAAACGTGCCTGAGCAAGCGTCTGCAATAGGGATTGGCTAGCCGCCCTATTAGTATCCTCGAATACGAGTGGCCAAATATAGATATATAGAGATACTATAGATTATTTTTCCTGCATCATAGCAATGTAAGTCATTTTCTTTTTCTTTTTGTTTAAGTTTTAAACATATAGATTCTCTGTTCAATGAAAGGCGTACCTTTCTACAGTCAAATCTTTGTTATTTCATTCCCAATGAATAAATGCTGTCTAGAATGTCAAACTTTTTTCTTCCGTTCATTGGTTGAAAAGACATTGAGTGGTATCGAAAACCCTTCGCGAGATAAATGCATCATATATATATATATATATATATATATATATATATATATATATATATATATATATATATATATATATATGTATATTCGGCCGTACATTGAATATTGCTGTCATGTCTGTTCTGGTGCTTCTGATATATATCTAGAGATTTTTATCAAAATCTAAAAAAAGTATTTGTAATATTTTGTCCAAACCTGGCATCGTCACTTCAATTGTTTTTTGATCGCTCTCATCTGATTTCCCCATGCCTTTTTGTAAATATCTCCATGCCAATTCTTTTGATGAGCTTTCCTCTTTGGGACCACGTCCGCATAAATTTAAACGTGATACTAGTTTGGCAGCTACGTTTCATTATTTTACTGTTGAAATTGCTAGATATAGCAGTAGGTTTTATCCTAATAGTTTCTTATCTCGTACTTTTCGCCTATGGAATTCTCCTGCTTTCCTGTGAACTATAATCCCCAAGAATTTAAATGCAATTGTCATGCTCTGTTTTTTTTAAATCGTTTCTTTTATGGTCTTTCAATAGCGTTTCCACAGTTTTCTCCACTTTCATTAAAATCTCTTATGTTCCAGTGGCTTTATCGAATTGTTCGAGTGAAATTATTAAAAACAAAAAATGTTTCTATGTATTTAACATACTTAATAGAAAATCATTTAGTAGCATAGACATTCAATATTAAAGCCCTGCAGTGATATTTGGGGTCCTTTGTATTCACTCTCTAAATAAAAAAGAGTTTCAAAATTACCATCTGCGTAATCTGGATCCTGAAGACGACGATATGGCGTATTTGCCCTTCCCCAATATGGTTGATCCAAGTTGTTGCAGGATCCATCAAATGTTCGATAAATTGCGCTCCGATTACAGGGGATCGTCTTTAAAAATGGACAAGTGGCTCGCAGCCTTTTCCCATTTTCCGTCATAACACATTCATCGCTGAAAAATATGATTATAAATGAAATACAGAAAGAAAATGCAAATAAATACAGAAAAGAAATCAGTTATATTTACTTCTTTATCAAAAGTACCCCCGGGGCGGGCTAGTAGGTTTTGTTTTGGTTGTTTTACGGCATATCATCCTCAATAGGTTATTTCAAGCCGACAAGATTTTCATAGCTGGTAATATTTGTTTTTCTTTAAAAATGTATTCCTGGTAATAATTTTTTACAAAAATGTATTGCTTGCACTAAAACTTATTTTTACACTTTCATAGTATTTTGACCCCAGTTTGGGGGTTAACTATTTGCCCATAGCTGAGACCCAGTTTCAGGTGCTACCACCCTGGATCAGGGTGGACATGGGAACAACAGCAATTTAGAGGTGGTTCCATGCTCCTTAAAACTTCCTGATCGGAGGGCTTGCTGTAGGTAGTAGTTCATCGTCGGTACCCGGGACGCGGATGTAGTTTATCGTCATGCCCAGGACGGGAAGAAGTAGGGTGAATGAATAAAAAGAAAGAGAAAAAGAAGAAAATATGAGTAAAGAAGAAGAAGAAGAAGAAATAATAGAGAAAAAAGAAAAGAAAGTGAATGAAGAAACCAGAAAGAAAATGAGAAAGATACAATAATAATAATGAAAAAGAAAAGGAAAAAGAATAAATATTAATAATATAGAAAGAAAATGACAAAGAAAAAGACGAAATAATAGAGAAAAAAAAATCTAAAAGAACTAAATGATATAAAAGAAGAATTAAACTATAAAAAATAAAACGAAAAAGAGAAAAAGAAATTCTATGGAATCAGAAAACGACAAAGAGAAAAAAAAGCAGAAATACCATAAAAAAGAAAACAAAAAGAAAAGAAAGAAATAATAATATAGAAAAAGAAAACAAGAAAGAAAGAAAAAACGAAGCAATAAAAAAAAATAAGAAGAGAAAGAAAAAAAAATGTCTTTTTGTTATCACTCCTAAGCGTTGTTCCGCCATCCATCTACCCAAGGTAGCGAGGTTGCTTTGTTTTCCTGTATCCTTCTTGCCTTTATTTTATCCTGTAAGTATCAAATTTTCCAAACTCACTTTCTTCATATGACCCAAAAATTTCAACTGTCTCTTCCTGATGTTAAGTATGTATCGTTTGTTTAAAATTTACTATAAAACTTCCCTGTTGTTCACATTTTTTATCCATATTATTCTCAGCATCCTTCTGTAGAACCACATTTCTGTTGCTTCAGATCTCTTCGTTATTGTGAGGAGATTGTCCAGCATTTACTGTCATATGAGGGCATTGATATTACCTAACAGTTCAGTACTATTTTCATTGTTTGTAATGATATTTTTTCCTGTTTCTTAATACTTTGATTAACTTTTGGAAAGCATCTTTCGCTATCCCTTCTGATTTCAATGTCGTATTTTCCCCCCTTTGTTAAAACACTTCTCAGACAAATTACTTGTTTGATTTTGATATCCTCAATTTATAATTTGCGTGTTGGCCTGTACCTTTGGTTAACAAACATGTAAAAAGAAAACTAATATTTGTATAATCGCATCATCATTTGAATCTAATATATCTAAGCAAGATTTCAATTTTTATCACACCCCACGGGCTTTACCTTTACTCCTTCACTAAGATTAATCATTTTCTTCAGTATCGAATTAAATATCTCTGATAGTAAAAAATATTGGTAGTTAAAAACTGAATTTTGAAATTTAATTAGTTTAAATTAGTTTTAACGTCTCTTGAAGTTTGTAATATGTATTATTAAGTTGGTGCAAAAATAATGTCGTTAAACAATACCTCTCAAACCGACATTAATTTTGCACCAACCTAATATTATTATTATTATTATTATTATTAGTAGTAGTAGTAGTAGTAGTATAGTATGATTCGGTGCTGAAAAGTCTCGGTTCGACCCACATTCTACAAAAAGATATTTTGATGAGTCAGTAGTCTTCTGGGTTTGATACTCACCGAAGACAAAGTGTTGATGCGTCGACGAATAGCGAACCACTGTAACCAATTTTTTCCACCTCCTGTGTCCATTTCTTGTTCGAGTGAGAATAGGAGTTCGATCCTGCAGGCAAACGTTCTGATCAGGCGGTAAAAGAAAATAATAGGTTAATGTTGACTAAATACTGCAAATTTGACCAATATTCCGGTTGATGGAAACGTGCATGTATATTCAAACAACAAAAGGTAATTTATTCCGAAAAAAAAAACAAAAAAAAAACGAAACTCTCTATTGAAATTCAATATTTTAAGTTTTGGAAAGATATTAATAAATTCTATAATAAAAATGGATTCTATAATGAAGAAAAATACATTAAGAAAAGCTATAATAAAAGCATTAATCTATTCTATAAAGCACTACGTGACTTTATTTGTCGGTCCTGCAACCTGATCTTCCCCTTACTAATAATGAAATATCCCAAGACATTGCTCAACACGTTTTATCAACATAACAAAGGAATATTTCATTATCAAGTAGATGAGATTATTTTGCTAATATATTGCTTTTTCTTTATGGTTGCGGTCACATTACATTGAAGCACCGATTCCCGTACTATCACCGAAGTTAAGCAACGTCGGCCCTGGTCAATACCTACATGACCGCTTGGGTGCTGTAAGTTTGGGCGTACGGTTAGTGTAATGATAATGACTCGGAATTGTTAATCAGAGAGCCGAGTTCAAATTCCGGTTGGGTTCGTTATATTCACTTACGTGCATATACCCTTGGAAAAGCTATGAATCCACTAAATTTACCTACCTTGAAACAGACTTTGAGTTTTCTCTAATTTCTGAATTTGGATGTCATTGAATTTGAGCAGAAGATCCTGGCATAAAATCCTGGATTTGCATTCTGATTGTTGGGGAAACCAGACAATCACCAAGAGATAAAAAATGATTCCATTGTAATACCTATACAGCAAGAGAAAAATAACTCGTTAACAATATGAAATGTGGTAAAATTATTCTTTTACATAAAACATTGGCAAACATAACTCCCTCTCTTTTGTTTCTTTAACCCTAGAACACTAACCATGGGTATATAGTACCAAGCGCAAATTTTCCTATTTTTAATTACAATTTTCAGTACCTGATTTTTTACCTAAATAATATGTTTTTCAGTTCCTATTAATGTTAACTCAAAGTACAAAGCTTGCATGTAAAATATTTATATTTAATATTTTTTTGATATTTTCAAAATCGGGTTATGATATAACCATGGTTAGTAGTGGTGTAATTGATGGTTAGTGTTCTAGGATTAAATAACTCTCGCTCCTTCACTAATCCTATTATCCTTGTTCTACTAGTTATCCAATCCATAAACCTTATTTACATTGTTCGGACTGTTTCGGACGTTGTACGCTCCGGCCTTCTTCAGGTGTCTGGAATTTCGGATCGCACCCTTTATTTCGTCCCCCAGGGTAGATTGTCCTTCCAGATGCTTCAGTTATTAGGTTGGTGCAAAAATAATGACGGTTTTGACGTATTTTTTAACGTAAAAAACCATCATTATTTTTGCACCAACCTAATATTTCCTTTTAGCTAAAATTTTCAAGTTTTTAGGTTCACAGCTGCTGTAGCCTGGTATTGAACTCACAACTATTTGGATCTCGTCACTGGACCTAACCAACGTCTTTATCCGCTGGGCCTTGTGTACAATCAAAACCGTTCAGTAAATCACTTCATTTCTAGCTGTTTCTCCTGACTTCAATATGTCTTGAGTGTATTAAATTCACTAAGTCTCTTTTTCTCATTACGTGTCCAATAAATTTTAAATTTCTCCTCTAGTTCCGCTTAACCTTAAAACTTCTTTGTTACTCAAATGTTCTGTCCATGGTATTTTCAGCCTCCCCCTTGGTAGAAATAGCATTCTATCGCTTCAAGTCGTTTGAGGGGAGGTTGTTCAACATTCCGTGGAATATATGTGATTCGATATTACGTAGCAGTTCACAACTATTTTCTTTATTTATAACGATATTTTGATATCTCTTCATGTTTCTTTTAATTTCTAAAAGGCATTTTTTCGTTATTTATATCACATTCGGTTTACTGTGTTAATGGAGAAATTAAACCAGACAAAATTATCTATCTATCTATCTATCTATGAAAGCTACATAACTTAATGTTTTTCCAATTCATCGTATCTCAGTTTTTATATATACATTATTGTCTAGCTATCTATACACCGTCTCTCTCCCACCCTATATATATATATATATATATATATATATATATATATATATATATATATATATTATAAGAAATTATAATAAAAACATGTTGAAATCACTTTCATGTTGCAATACTTTTTTTTTTTAAGCGTTTCAGCCCAAACAAAGCGGGAAGCCACTAGGACGCAAGGGGTTACAGAATATTTGGAGCGAGAACAGATAAGAGTGATAAAGGAAAGGATGAAGAGAAGGATAGGGGATAGATCAAGGCAACTGGAGATGTCGATTGACATTACATTTGAATAGTTGGAGATTATAGCTCTCAGGGAAACAGGAATAGGGAAGGGAGTTCCACAGGCGAGAGCTGCGAGATATGAAGCTCTTGGAGTAGAAGAGACGGCTACATTTAATAGTTTCAACAGTGAAAGGGTGAGAGCGGATTGCCAGCCTCGTAGGGCGCTTGAATTCATGAAGTCTGGGAACCAGCGAATGCAGCTCCTCGGAGTAATTACCATGGAAGTATTTGTAAAAAAGACAGAGAGAGGCGACGGCGCGTCTGTGAGAGAGCGACTGTAGACAAGATGCCAGAACAGGGCCAATTATATTGCATATCCGCTTCTGGATCTTATCAAGAAACTGGAGGCAAACAGAAGGGGCTCCAGACCATATATGGCAGCAATACTCCATGCAATGGCGAATTGTTGATTTGTAGATCTGAAGGATCGATTCCGGGGAGAAAAATTTCCTGGCGCGGCACAGGGAGCCAACTTTCCTTACGGTGGACGAAGCAATTGATTCAATGTATTGATCTAATCTCAGGTCAGCAGTGAACGTGAGACCGAGCAGCTGCAGAGAGGTCCTCTCGAGATGTTGAGCGTCAGACATTCTAATGAGGGGCAGGGAAGGATCTCTGTGGTGATTATTATGATTGTACTTCTTCAGGTGATGTTATGTAACTGGTGATTAAATGATTTTAAAAGAAATTTATAAACAAAGGTATACCTCTTTTCCGAAAGTTAAGGTGGAGAACATAAAGTTAGAATTAAAAATAGACTTATGGCCATGTCTTTATTAACCAATTAAATGTCAGATCTACACTAAATAGAAAAGTAAGCCCAGAGGGTGGAAGTGGGTGAGTTATTTTTTCATGTCACACTAAACCGGAACATAGACAAGCCATCGTTGGCGATCGCGGAAAATATGTCAGCGACAAATGTATCATGATTGTAGACAAATATGACATGTTCAATTTTTTGGAAGGGCGTTGAAGGGAGGGGTAGTTTAATCAGACGTAAAGTTAATTTTTTTTTTTCGTTTACATCCAGGAAGCTTCTTAAAGGGACCTGTAGATAAAATTAAAAGTTTGGAACATCTACATAAGATATTAATAATACTAACTGACCGGCAATATATAGCAATATTAAAGCTGAATAAAGAAAATAAGGTAATTTACCCGTATAGGGTGGACTATTAATGCCGAATATTTCATGGGAAAATAATATCTATCTATTTATTTAGATACAAGTTAGATCGATAAATGTTTCCTATTTGTTCTTTATTATATTATTCTGTCGGATTCTGATCGATATTTGATCCAAATATATATCTTTCTCACTATGTTAATATCTGTCTAAGTATCTATCTATCTATCTGTTGTGGCGTGGCACAATAGTAAAAATAAGAAAATCAAGTCGAGGTTGGTTTAAGGAATAAGTGTATTTAACATCACAGATACAAAGGTAGGAAACGGTTACTACTCAGCTAGGCAGTTGTAGTACTGTCGCTACTTGCACATACCCGGTAGGTATTACTGGCACTACATATAGTGAGAACCGGTGTAATTCCCTTGTGTTAGGAGGCCGGTGTAGCACTATCTATCTATCTATTTCCGTCTCTTCAATTCTGTCTATCGACCTCAACTTCTTCAAAACTAAATCTCACGTCAATTTAAAACATTTATGACTATCATTAAGTGTTATATGTTAGTAAATTATGATTTTTTTAATGACTTTATTATCTTGTTTACTGTTAAGGCAACCAATAGGTTAATGGTGCTTTTCTTTACGTTCTTTATAGCATAATGGCTGTTTGAGCCTTGCTTTTCTAAAATCCGCTCATCAACGACATGGTTAGAGAAATTACTGTGGATAAGTGTGTGTTTTATATTGTTTATTTCCCTATAAAAATAATTTGTATGAAGAAGAAAATATTTTTATTCGATTAGTCATGTTTTGAATATATTATTGTTCACCAAATATAAGGCCCAAAAGACATTCAAGGTAGAAGGTAAGTAAATTAGTTTGTAGTAAGGGCACACAAAGAGGAAATAAAAGGTGCATCTTTTGAGGATATGTCGTTGAACATAGACTTGAAGACTTTTAGATTGTCGTATTTGGGGAAGCATCCTTTTGGGAGTTTGTTTCAAAATGTAACTGTCCCCGGGAAGAAGATGTCTATTTGTAGCTTCCTACTTATTAATAGAATATGAAGGGAATGAGGATGAGTCGACCCTGGCGAGTCCTTGCTGTGAAGGTCTGAACTAGTAGAATTAAGGCAACAGCAACGCAATTTTTTTTCTTTCCAGATCTCATTCTCTGATGAATTTTTAATATAAGTGAAACATGTTAGATTGATAAACGTTTCCTACTTGTTCTTTATCCTATCATTCTGTCGGATTCTGATCCATATTTGATCCCAGTATAGATAGATTACATATAGATGAAATTCAATACCCCATTTGTATGGCCATTTCACCCTGTAAGAGATTGATCCTCGTAAATGATTAATCTTCTGAGGTTTGCCAACACCAAAGGGTTTGAAGATAAAATGAAAAGAAAGCTTAAAATTTTTGAACTTAAAATAAATTCGAAGGAAGAAGAAGGGAAGAACGACAAAGTAAGAGAAAAATATATTTAAAAGGGAGGAAAGAGAAAGAAAGCGAGAAAAAACAAACCTCTGGTATTAATCTTTTACGGGGATTAATCTCTTACGAGATGAAATGGCCATACAAATGGGCTATTGAATTTCATCTATATGTAATTTAAGTATATATGCTCTGTAATAAATACATTGAGCTCTCTTTGTGGATCATTTTTAATATTTTATATTATTAGGATTCACTTGGATTACCCACAAAATTTTACCTGTATATATATATATATATATATATATATATGTATATATATATGTATGTGTGTGTGTGGTGTGTGTGTGTGTTTGTGTGTGCCTGCGTGTGTGTGTGTATATATGTGTGTGTTTGTGTGTGTTTTTGTTTTTGTGTTTGTGTTTGTTTGTGTGTGTGTGTGTGTGTGTGTTAGGTAGGTCCAAAAGTAGGCGGCCAGTAAATAATTACATTTAGTTTGAGATTACATATAAATACAATTATATTTACTAACACAATTATTACATTGACAATTAAATTTTATTGTGAGCAATAATACAAAAGCCCTTAAATTTTATCAACACAGGTGCTCAAACTGTTTCCCATCACAATTTACACAGCTTTGAGTCTACCTCTAACGCTTCGACACACTTTTTTGCACAAGTCTTTTTGGCTATTAATTTACTGAAATGCATGTAATTTTTCAAATCACCGACAGTTCTTGGTTTTCGACTATAAACTTTGTCTTTGAGTACTCCCCAAAAGAAGAAATCCATTGTGGTCAAGTCTGGTGAACTTCCCGGCCAATCAATCGGACCTTTTCGGTCAATCCATTTCTCAGGAAATATTTCATCAAGATAGTCAGTTGTAAAAATATAACCGATACATAAACCTATTCCACATACAGTCCACCTACTTTTGGACCACACCGGGTATACAAATATATATATATATATATATATATATATATATATATATATATGGATATATAGGAATATACTTACCTCATTTTTACATCTGCCTGATGTAACCGCTGTCATATGCGATGATAACCTGTGGTAAAAATAAGATTAAAAACCATAAGTATCAATGATCTGAAGAGGATGTAAATAAATATCGAAACATCGACACGAAACATCGAAATAGAAATGAACGTTTTTCACGTGTTCAATAAATATTGTTTGCACATGGGATCTTTACATTTTAACCTGAAGGAAATTTTAAGACAACAGAAGAGAAAGATTTTATCGAGTTTCATTTACATAAACAAGAATAAAAGTAGGTTTGATTATTACAAAAAACTTTTTTATCATATACATCTCAAAACACCGGTCATAAAAAAATTTTAAATTTAAATTTAGGCTTAGCGTCCATGTCTTCAGCGTTTTCGATGTAAAATTGTTATGTGATTGTTGCATTTCCTCAAGACATTCATTATGCATACACGAATAAATAAATACATCTATCTATCTATCTATCTATCTATATATATATATATATATATATATATATATATATATATATATATATATAGATAGATAGATAGATAGATAGATAGATAGAAAGAAAATATAACTCCAGGTATAAAAATTTGTTTTTTATACCAGGAGTTATATTTTCCGATTTTTTTTGAATTTGTAGGTCTGATGAATTTGATCGTGATTACGATTCCAATGCAATAATTTATAACCATGGAATATTAGTTTTTGAGACTTTTATATTATATTCTATTCTTACTCTGTCCTGGTCATTGATCTCTACCGAGATTGTATCCTCTTGGAAATTATATATATATATATATATATATATATATATATATATATATATATATATATATATATATATATATAAAATTTCCAAATATAGTGTATATATATATATATATATATATATTCCAAATATAGAATATATATATATATATATATATTACAGGTAATACATCTGTTGGTATATAATTCAATTGGTAACTAGTAATATAAAATATTAAAACTGATCCACAAAAAGAGGTAAATGTACTTATTATAACAGAGCCAATAAATAGTGTTACACAAAAAATTCCAAAATTACCCCATATGGTGGGGGATAAATATATTTTAACCGACGAAAACTACATCAGTCTTATTCAACCCCGGGATTGAATAAGACTGAGGTAATTTTCGTCGGTTGAAATAGATCTAGTCACCCCCACCATATGAGATAATTTTGGATTTTGTTGTGTAATATTATATATATCTGTCTATATATATGTATATTTGGTTGGATTGATGTGAGTTTGTGACCCTGGAATATATTTATATAAACACACTTTTCACACATATATATGTATATATGAGTGTGTGTGTGTGTGTGTGTGTACGTGCGGGTGTGTATTTGAATTATTTTCAGATCGAGTGTGTATCTGTTAAGTAACAAGATGAATAAAAAGACAAGAGGAAAAACTACACTCATCCGACGCGTTTCGTCCTCTGGAGGTTTTCATCAAAGGCAAAAATGTAAGGATTTATTTTGTTGCACGTGTTTATATCCTTCACCTTTACAAGAACCAGGCCAGGTGAAAAATGGAGCACTTTTATAATGTATAGACAGGAGCTCCCCAATGTGCACTTTATGGTCTCGACAGAATCCAAAATCGACTCAGCGGCCTTGTTGGTGACGAATTATGACCTATGAGGGTCAAGAAGCTCAGTTCATTTAATCAACAGCCAGACTACCTGCACATATCATTTGATTATAGTGGTGAAGCCTGGTGAAGAAGCAAACACACTTTTTGGAAGCACCGTAATACAGAGAACTAGTAGACAGTGTGCCACAAGGTTTCTAAATGTCCTTAAGTTTTGAATTCAGAGTTGTCCTGCTTCTAGACATTTCGCCACCCAAGGCTGAATGACCCAGTTTGTGCTGCTATTTACCCATAGCTAACGGGAGAAGATATATAAAGTGTGAAAGAATCAGGGAAAACGTTACTGAGGAAAAAGGACAATCAAAAGAAACAGGATTCAGAATGAAAATAGATGGCGATTGATGTTGCGTTTAAATTTTTGGAGATCATGATTGAAGTCGGAAGAGAGTTTCACCGGAGAAATGAAGAGAACTAGTTTCTAATTTAATACAACAATTACTTCATGAGATCCGACAGCAAGGCCTCTGACCCGGAGATTAGAGGTTTTGAAGAACCTGGAACCACCTCTTAATTGCTGTTCTCCCCAGGTTCACACTGTCCCAGGTTGGTAGCAACTGTTAGGGTCTCTGCTATGGGCAAATAGTTAACCCTTAAACTGGGATCAAAACACCATGAAAGTATAAAATAGATTTTTATAATAAAAATACTAGCAATACAATTTTGAAAAAAATATTACTATCAATGAATTTATCTCTCGACAAAACCCCTCTTTGCAAAAATACATAAATGAAGCCTGATCTACAAACTGATTTCTTACAAAGAATCCATATTCTATTCATACAAACCTATCCTAAAAATCTTGTCGACATCAAATAACCCATTAATGCGTTGATATGCCATAAAACTAAATAAACCAATGAACTGATGCTACATGAGGTCGAGCTACCAAAGTGGTGAACTCGTTAGGACAATTGCCATGAAAATATTTATAGAATATTTATAGAAAGATATTTATAGAAAAGACCTAAAGAAGCCAAATCATGTTGGTGGGAAAGTGAAGCCAGGTTAGGAACGATAATATTACAGGCCATTCTTTGGAATTTGTTAAAAATCTAATCTCGTGATATATTGATATATAGCAGGACCAACAAACCAGATATGGCGACAATATTCAAGACACGAACGAATGATATATTTATAAACATGCAAGATGGATTCTCTCTCGAGAAAAAATAGTCTGGTATGACCCTGTGAACCAACTTTCCCTGCAGCAGACTTAGCATTTGATTCAATCTAATTATTTCACTTCATGAATATCGAGAAGGCGCAATGGCTGGCTTTCCTGGAGGTTGACATCAGCTATGCTGATGAAAGTCATAAATTGTTCTTTAACTCTGCTAAAATACAACCGTTTCGTTTTGGAAACGTGAAAAACAAAACTACAAAAAAAATATCGTTTCATAATTATGGCGGCGTTATCAGATAAAAAGATATCTGTTAAAGAATAAAATAAATATAAAGATCTAAAGAATTAAAATTGAAAAACGTGTCACCTTAAAGAGGAATCGACCCTAATCAGGATTATCGAGTCAATGTGAATGGTCTCTTCCTTAGTTGCATTTTATGCGCTTCTCCAGGGTTACATCAGTTCAGTTATGTGCCATGCGTGATACACGCTTAGGCGGTCATGTATCTTTTGATACATGACTGACGAGGCAGGTTTTTTTCCCGAAATAGGTTGCCATTTGTTTCTGCGGTAGATCAGTTGCCGTCCAAGGCTATAGAACCCTGTCTGTCCTTCTATTTACCCACAGCTGAGGGGAAAAGAAGAGGATTCACACCTTTCCCAAAGGTATTATCACATAAGTGACTGTAATAGATTCGAATGGAATTCGAAATTGAGTTTTCATTCTCATAGACCGGTTATCATCGAAGATTATAGAACTCAGTCTGACCTGCTGTTTACCCAAAGTGAGTGAGGGCGGAGAGAAGAGGATTATTAAGGCAAAGAAAATAAAAAACAATCTAAAGGAGGGGGGTCACCAAGCCTTTTTCACAGAGGGACAGATAACTGAGAGAATGACGAGCGCGAGCCGGATAAGCATTTTGTTCTCTACAATACACTGAATACACAAAATATAAAAACAGCAAACATACTTATTTACTAAAAAGTTATCTAAGGCGACAATAGTAATGAAATAGTTATATCACCCCAAGTGCGTACATATTCGAATCTCACAAACTAAGCAGCACAAAAGTGAGATTCGTAAAACTGGCGTGTTTACCTTTTTTAGATTTAATTAATATTTGTTTTGGTATTGCTGCATCCAAACAAGAGAAATGCTTTCTAATGTTCATCAGTCAACCTCGTTATATGTGCTGACTTTAAATATTAGGTTGGTGCAAAAATAATGTCGTTTTCTCACATAGTAACATATGTGAGAAAACGACATTATTTTTGCACCAACCTAATATTTTAGATTTTATAATAAGTTCAGGTAAAAATTATGACAATTCGCTGAAGTCAGTCTTTTTTTATATACGGCACTCTTCAAACCGGTTTAAACACGCCAATGTAAGTTAAAACATAATTGCTGCAGCAGGCTCATATTCGCTTTTTTTAGAAATTTCATTGCAGTGCTCGGATATCAAAAGTTGTTAAAAGTTGCTGAATTTTTTATTTCACTGATTTTCCTAAAAATTATTACTGTCAGATGAAAAACTCAGTTTGGCCAAATTTTGACATTTTACTGACATTTATTTTAATTTTTTCTACATAGTAAATTTAACTCCAATGTATTGATAATTCCATATAAATAATAATATTTTAGCTCACTTGTGACACAGTGAAGCGGTGGGGCAGATGAACTGCTGTCGAGAGCCAGATCCGGCCCGGGGCCTGTAGTTTGGTGACCCCTGCTCTAAAGAATAAATATCACTTAGCAACACAATTTGTGCAAAAAAAAAAAAAATGCATATATTTACTATCTTGCCTTCACGCTAGGTAATTCTTTTTAATCATTTCCCCTAAAGCAAGGAAGTAAGACACAAGGAGTTACTGAGTGTGAAAGAATAAGAAAAAGGAGAAACGTTATTAAGGCGTGGGAATAATAAAAGAAGAGGGCATCCTGGGTAGGATGATAAACTCATTCTGCATCCTGGATAAGACGATAAACTATGTCCAACAGCAAGGCCTTTGATCAGGAGGTTTTGAGGAGCGTGGAATCACCTCTTAATTGCTGGTCTTCACAGGTCCACCCTGAGCTGGGGTGGTAGCACCTGTTAGGGTCCCAGCTATGGGCAAATAGTTAACCCCGAAACTGAGGTAAAAAGCAATATAAAAGAGTAAAAATGGGTTTTAATACCAGGAATACTTTGTAAAACATTATTACCAGAAATAACTTTTTGAAGAAGAAAAAAATATTACCAGCAATATATTTTTGAAGGAGAAAACTGTTGCCAGCAGTATATTTTTGAAAAAGAACTATTACCAGCAATATATTTTTGCGGAAAAAAATATTACCAGAAATAGATTTTTGACAAAACAAAATATCACCAGAAAAAAGTAATTGACATTAAATAACCCATTGAGGTTTATATGCTGTAAAACAAAACAAACCAACCAAAAGAAGAGGAATCAAGATTGCGATTGACATTGCATTTCAAAGTTTTGACGATTAAATTTGGCTGCAAAGCATGGAACCAGAAAAAGTTACACATGAGAGAAGTGCGAGAGAAGAAACTATTAGCGTAGAACTTACGGTTGCATAGAGCCATTTCAACTGTAATTTGATCGGACCTTGTTGCCAATCTAGTACTGCCTTTAAATCCATAAAGTCTAGGTACCACGGCGGAAAGTCTATCAGAACAATGACAATGGCAGTATTTATAGAAAAGGCAAAGGGAAGCTACGTTACAGCGTTGGGAAAGTGACTGAAACCGAAATGCCAGGTCAGGACAAATAACATTGCAGATTCTTCTTTGGATTTTCATCAAGAATTTCTAAATATATAGCAGGAACACCAGGCCATACGCGGCAGCAATATTCTAAGCATGGATGAATGGCAGAATTATAAATATGTAAATCAAATTCTGGAGAGAAAAATTCTCTAGAACGCTACACAGAACCTACTTTCTTGGCAGCAAACCTTAGCTAAAGAGCTGGTAAGATCTTGTGTACTAAAGAGAAAGCAAAAGAAGATAATAATAATAATAATAATAATAATAATAATAATAATAATAATAATAATGAAATCAATGTGGCACATGGAAACATCAACAATCCCTGTTGTAGTTGGAGCCCTCGGATTTTTTTGGAAAAGATTCCAGTAAAATATGTGTTTTTAGTTGTTTTTTTTTTTCTTTTTATTGGTCAGTGGAAAATGTCATGATGCCATTTCTAACCTCAGGTCCCTGGGCGGGACCAGGAAAGAAATGAGTACACATCAGAAATCTAAGGGAATAATAATAATAATAATAATAATAATAATAATAATAATAATAATAATAATGGAATGCAACAGCATTAATGAGAGCTTATAACTCATTCGTTTCTCCTGGTATGCATACTCAAATAAGAGTAAAAGTTAAATAAACATTTTATACCCACTCATTTATTCTGACTATTGTTTTCATCTTGTGTGTTATAGTGACAATGCTGACAAGTTGTATCCTTTCTTCAAAAGACTATCGTACTTGGTAAGCTTCTGGATATTCCAAACCTAACCGTGTTTATACAATTCACATTTAGGTGTTTTTCCTGTTGTTTACGCCATTTAGTTATCGTATTTGCCGAAGTCAGGGCTGCAGTTTTATTTTCAAGAAATAAGTTTCGAAAATTTGCATAACATACAGAAATTTAGTTTAGTGTCTAGTATAGGTAACCTTCCTCTGGGCTCAACATAGTTCTATGATAACCCTGATTTTCGGACGGGAAATTTTCAAGACATTTTAAGAAAAACATATCATCCTTTTTTCCGGTGACCCACAAATTACACATACAACTGTCCGGTTTTGTTAGTTTAGAAGATTAAAAACTAAATTCTTGAAGAAGACCAAAAGGTACAGTATATATATATATATATATATATATATATATATATATATATATATATATATATTGAGAGAGATAACGCGAAAGAGGATGAGAGGTAAAAAAAGAGATATTTTCAATAATTACGCTCTAAAATGGTAGGTATTAAGCATAGTTACAAGGTCGGCCTAATGTGATAATATAGGGTAGAAAGATTGTGTTGCGTCAGCATTACAAATGGGAGGAGAGCTGATTATCGCTTTAGAAATCATGTCTTTTTATCAGTCTTGAACGCCGATGATTGCACGGATTTGCAAACACCCACGACAAATGTAAAGGTTGTAACTTGTCACTATAACAATAAACATGAGGACATTAGTCCGAGTTAGTCTTTATAAAATAATTATTTGTCATCTTACAAATTCAAATACAAGAAAAAATAAGAAAGTGTTTTGTTTTAAAAACCTGTCACGTGTCCGCCGAAACGAAAGTATTTTGTATTGGTGTTCCAATCAGGTACGTTTCCTCTTTCCGACTTTAAACAAACTGTCGCAACTGTTCCGGCTTTTAAATGTTCTGTTTTCGGAGCAGTTGTTAAGTAAATAGCAAAATGTCATAAAACCTTCTCATCCGAAATAAATAATTACAGAGGCTCACCACTTAAGATGTTCTCAAATTACAAAATGCGTACATTAATAACTTATAAAAACCGGAAGAGATCTGCATTTACGCGTGTTTATTTTAGTGTACGTACGTGTGTCGTTGTGTATGCGTGTGTGCACGCGCATTGTGGTGTGAGGTGCTGGTCATCTGGGAGGGAAAGAAAATTAAATCTATATAATAAAATAACTGGCAGAAATTAATGTGCGCGCGCACACACGGAAGTCAAGAGGATGCACGACTACACATGCACATGTAGACATTTGTCGTGGGTGTTTGTCAATCAGTGCAATCATCAGCGCTCATGACTGATAAAAAGACATGAGTTCTAAAGCGGTCATCAGCTCCCTTCTCATTTGAAACGCTGACGCAACACAATCTTTCGACCCTATATTATCACATTAGATCAACCTTTTAACTATGCTTAATACCCACCATATTGGAACGTAATTATTGAAAATATCTCTTTTCCTCTCTCATCCTCTTTCTCGCTATCTCTCTCATCAATCAATCAATCAATCAATATATATATATATATATATATATATATATATATATATATATATATATATATATATATATATCAGGTCATCCCATAAGTTCTGTCCGAATTTTGAATAAAGAAAACAAGTAACCAAATGTTACATTTAATTACAGATTCAATCAACAATGTATTTTCCCTGATTATCTATGACTTCCTTCCATCTATTAACAAGCTTACTAATTCCATTACTGTAAAATTCTTTTGCCTTTGATTCGAAGAACTCACAAATGTCAGTTTTAAACTCTTCCTGTGTTACAAAAGCTGTTTCTTCCAAATGATTCTGTAAGCTACGAAACAAATGGTAGTCTGAAGGAGCAAGATCGGGAGAATAAGGTGGATGAGGAATTTTCTTCCAACCAAGTTCTTCGAACTTTTGTGACGTGATTCTTGCTGTGTGAGGTCGCGCATTGTCCTGATGAAACATCACCTCTTTTCGATTCACTAGAGCAGGGCTTTTTTTTTCCTCAAAGCTTGGTTCAAACGCTCTAATTGCTGACTGTATATTTGAGTATTAATTGTTGTATTAGTTGGTAAGAATTCAAAGTGGATTATTCCTTGGCAATCCCACCAGATTGAAAGAAGAACCTTTTGCCCATGAAGTTCCCTTCTCGGCTGTGGTTGGGGTCCTTCCCCTTTACCAAGCCACTGTCTACGACGCTTAACATTTCGATAAAAGATCCATTTTTCGTCGCCAGTCACAAGTCTATCCAAAAAAGGTGAGAGAAGTTGGCGAGAATGGAGAGAAGAGCAGATGTCAACTCGGGATTTGAGGTTGTTTTCAGACAATTCATGAGGCACCCATTTTCTAAGTTTAGGAACTTTTCCAAGTTGTTGAAGATGCTTTGAACTGAGAACCACTGCCAATTCCTCAACTGATAAAGCAGGATTTTCTTCAAGGGCTGCTTCAAGAAGCTGTTCATCAAACTCAAGTGGACGTCCGGTTCGATCTTCATCTTCAAGGGTGAAATCTCCACCTCTGAATTTTTCAAACCATCTTCTGCAAGTTCTTTCATTCACACATTCCTCTCTATAAACTGAGTGAATGTTTCTAGCCGCTTCGGCTGCCGAGTTTCCTTTCTTGAGCTCATAAAGCATTATATGCCTCAAATGATTCTTGGGTACTTCCATGTTAGTAGGGTTTTAATCAAACATAATTTAATTTTATTGTTCTCTGAAATAAAATTTGATCAGTTTAAATATATCTAAACATAAAAATAATGTTCAGCTACATTAGACATTATAAAATACTATTTAGATTTCATTCATTTTAAAAAAAGGTAAAATTCGGACAGAACTTATGGGATGACCATATATATATATATATATATATATATAGTGATTTTCCATACTTAGCTTAGGTGCGAGACAAGGCCGAATGTATGGGGCAACTAGTGAGGATCGAACTCAATACTCAGTTGTAATCGTTCAAGCGAGACAAACTTGCTAACCATTACATCGCCTCTCTCTCTCTCTCTATATATATATATATATATATATATATATATATATATATATATATCTCTATATATATATATCTATCTATCTCTCTCTCTCTCTCTCTCTCTATATATATATATATATATATATATATATATGTTTCTTATGTCTATGTTTTTTTTCATTTAACATTTATTATTATTTATTTAAAATCAGATATTTTTATTCTTTTTTATATGCGAGAAGCTAATTGTACCAAGAAATGAGTTTCTTGGTATAATTAAATAAAAAATACATAGATATAAAAAAGCAAATACCTGACCAGTTTAGATATAAAATCTGTATATACACTTATACTTATTCTTATATATATATATATATATATATATATATATATATATATATATATATAATTATTTATTTCAAAATATGATTCCAACTCGCTACATAAGAGGTCTCATGTTTCAAAACAAGAGCCGAAAACTTCAAAATAATATTTGAATTAACTTGAGTTAAAGTAGGCTCTGTTCCATCTTCAAGCGAATTTTTTTGGGAATGACTTATTTCTGAAATTTACGAGTTTTAATAGTATGGTCAGAATTGAAATCAAAAATTTCCATGGTAACATCAAGGGCGGATTGTTTAGAATCGGCAGAGGTGGGGTGTTAATAATTTGTATCAGTATAGAGTTACTTTCATAGATGCCGGGTCACGGTAAGGTGGGGGTGGCTAAATTTACGACGGGGGAAGTTTTCGCATAGTCTGGCTTGAGCGTCTACGGAGATTTATTTATTTATTTTTATTTTATTCTTTTATTATTATGAAGCCCTCAAGAGTTTCGCATTGAAAAGCTCATCAAGACCAGATGTTTGATAACGTTCAAATTTTTAACAGATTCTTTAGAAATTTCAAAAGGTCTAAATTTAGAACCAATTATTTTCTAGACACACACACACACATATATATAGAGAAACTATATATACACCCCTGGTCAAAATCTTAAGACCAGAAAGAAAAGGGTTAAAAAAATTAGAATACTGTTACTTTAATCAAAATATATTTACGAAACATTTACATTTAATTAGAAAATGTAGTTTATCAACAAACAAGTGAATATTTTAAGCTTTTAACTGATTAATTTAAACAAATATTGAAAAAGGGATTTTTTGGGTTGGTCATAAAGATAAGACCATGTGTGAAAAAAACAAATTAGTGGACAAAAATTTTAGAACTCGTCAGTGTGCTTATAGTTTCAGGCGTGTAGACATCTGCGTAACTCATTTAAATTTCAGATTTTAAAATGGCCAAGGGTAAAATTTTAACAAAGTTCGAACGGGACAGGATTGTTGAACTTCAAAGACGTGGTTTTTCGCAATGAGCCATTGCAAATGAAATTGGCCATAGGAGAACTGTCATTCCTATATAGGACGAAACGGCCGTCCAGTGCTTTCGGCATTCTGTTGAGGTTTCTATCAGACTCGATGAATCAATTAATATAAATATCAAATCCTCTTAATTGCTATCTGTGTGTGTGTGTGTGTGTGTGTATATATATATATATGTAATTTCGTCATTATTTCAAAATATTGCACAATTCTTAATATGAATAAAAACAACAACAAAAAAAACTATTTTAGCCCGCGCTTCTTGTCTTCTGATGGACTTTATTTGGGCAAATGTGAGGATTTTATTTTACAAGTATTGATATTTATTGTATAAACCATACAATTCTGGCACAAGGCCAAAAAGGGGGAGAGGATTAAGGCTGGTCTTCACTTATCTTATACCTAGCTAATCTTATTCACGACACAGTCACTCGTTACAATTTACACATTCACCACAAAAACTCGTCCATCACCAATCAACACTCCACACACCATAATACCGCATCCTCTCAGGGAGACCTACAAAACGCACCCCGAGATTTAAAAATTGCAACAAGTATTTATAAATGATAGTAAAAATCTTAGTTTTTCGAATTTTTTTAATTTAAGAGACGCTCATAAATATTCATCAGGTTAACTGAAAAGTCTGGATAAATTATGGGAAATGCCAAGTGACGTCATTTAATGTCTAATACACGAAATTGAGTAAATGTCATTGATGAACATAAAGTTATCGGTTATTTATTTGTCTATTTTGAAATTACTTTATTAATTATATATTTAATATGTGTCTGTGTGTGTTTGTGTGTGTGTGTATGTGTTTGTGTGTGTGTGTGTGTTTGTGTGTGCGTGCGTGTATATATATATATATATATATATATATATATATATATATATATATATATATATATCTTTTATTAGGCATTAAATTACGTCATTAGTTTTATCGCCATCGTTTAGTGGGCATTAAATTACGTCATAAATTATTTAATTAAATAATAAATTATCCTGGCAGAGGATAGCAAAATAAAAAAAATTATAGTTACTTTTATTATTAAACTTTTTTTTAAAGAAAGAAAATTATTTATTGGAAAAGTTTGAACAAAGTAACTATAAACAAATCTTTTCTTTTTTTTTTGCTATCCTCTGCCAGCCGGAATGATGGAGAAAGCATAACCTCGCACCATCGCCAGTGAGACACGCTGCAAGAGTCACTCCGTTTCGCGAGGCTCGTCCCTTAATAGAGATGCCATCGCGCCAATCCTCCGAAGAGACGCCATCGAACGAGAGCCAATAACCCCTGAAGTCTCCACTGCCACAGGAGTAAAAAAAAAAAAAATCTATCAGCAAGAGAAGAATATTTAACTATTTTTTTTTTTTATCTCTGCCTCCCGGGCGACGGGCCCCGGCTCCACAAGTCGCATCCAAAATCAACGACTTCCCCATTTTAAAAGGAAAAATGTCAATGCCATCCGTCCGCTTTCCATCATCACGGTCGGGGCCTACGGGTTCAATTTGGGAAGGGAACCTACACTTGCATCCAAACCTCGTTCATTATCTTCATCCTATAAGTTAAAGATATTGAAGAAATCATTGAATCAGAGACAGAACAGAACCATTCTATGATGACTCCAGGAGTGTCATGGTTAAAAATAGTAATTACGTCATAGTTTATCGTCATCATTTATTAGGCATTAAATTACTTGACAATTTTTCTCTTGATAACACTATCAATGTATCAATGTATACTCCATCAGCATTTTTGTTTTAAAAGCTTATTTTTAAAATTTTAACAAAAAACAAACATATGAAACTAGATTCATACATTTTCTTTTTTTATCAAGAATTAACAACAAAAATGTTAAAAACTATTTATTTGATTTTTTAGTTACAAGAATAATTTTATATCTACAATAATTTTATATCTACAATAATTTTATATCTACAATAATTTTATATCTACAATATTATAACAATATGTAAACCATGCAATAATTATTATCATGAAATATCTATGAAAATATTTTCTTATTCATAGTAATGTCAGTAAACAAGAGATTGATTTGTTTTTTACGGCTTATCAACCCTTTCTGTGTTATTTAAATCCAAAACGTACTATAGATTATAATATCTTATAAAGTAAGAATTTTTTTTCGATAAATAATTGCATTAAGAATTACTTGAGGTTACCAATGCTTTCGTTTTTTTATATACAAATTCTACTATTTAACCCCTATCGGGGGAAATAAGATAAATTCATATTTTTCCCCAGAGTGTGTAAGTGAATGCAAGTAGACCGACTGGAATTCGAACCTGGTACACCAATTTCTAATATCTGAGTTGCTATCCATTGCACCACCCGCACATCCTTTGACTATGAACAAGAAACATAAATAAAGAAACTGTAATTATAAATTTTGAAAAAATGTTTTCCGGACATTATGCGTTTTTTCCTCAGATTATTTTATATTTCAAATTATCTCTCGTTTTAATGTTAATTTTACATTTGCAATATGAATATATTTTTTTTTTCCATAGTTCTTTCTTTATAAGAATAAATATGACATTGTAGTTGTTTTCTATAAAGAACCTAATGAATTGTGCTTGTTTCTACTATTACATATTATTTTAAGCTTTTCACCCCAAGCAAGGTGGGTGCACCACTAGCATGCAGGGGGTTACAGAGAATGGGAGCAAGAGGCGTGAATGACGAAAAGACGAAGAGAATGACAATTGGAGATGTCGACTGACATTGCATTTGAATAGTTGGAGATTATAGCTTTCAGGGAAGCAAGTAAGAGGAAGTGTGAGACATGAAGCTGTTCGAGTAGAAGAGACGGCTACATTTAACCGTTTCGACAGTGAAAGGGTGGAACTGAGATGCCAACTTAGTAGCACGTTTATCTTGTAAAAAAGAATACGCATTATTTTTTGACTGACTTTCGTGCTTGTTTTAATAAAAGCAAGTACGAAAATTTAAATACCTACACAGTGTTTTAACAGACGACGTAGAATGACACCAAAATCCAAAAGCACATTGGAAGTCTTCCAAAAGCGTTAAGAAACTGGAAAATTCAGATCTTTTCCGTTGGATTAAGGTCTGGACTCTTACCTAGCGTCTTTAAACAAAATTGACTTTATTTTCTAGTAATTATTTCAAGGCCAATATTAACACACGTTTTGTGTGACTGGTGGAAACTCTACTGATGTTACAACTCTGTTTTTCGGCATAATTTATGTTTAATTCCTGAATAAGTATATATTACTAGCACCAGTCCACGAGGTTCAAACACTTAAACAAAAGCTAGACGAGCTTTTACGCGCATTGGGCTCTTCTTTGATCAACATCTGTGGTGGCCGTCAACAAACCAAATTCTCTTGGTATCTACCGGGATATTTCGATACCAGAATCATTAAAACCGAATAAAATATCCTTGGTGATCATCCGTAAAACGTTCTCGATATCTCTGAGGATTTTTCTAGTTATATGACGTCATTCCTTGTGTTTCCTTGCTCATTTTTAATCAATTTGCCGGGGAGGAGTCTGAATCGGACGATAGGCGAACCTATCTACTTCTGTTGAGGAATCCAGGCGAAGACGTTAGAAGTATACAGAGTATATATATGGAGTAGACTATAGAAGGAGCCAAAAACTAGATCATAAACAGGTATCAAGGGATAAACTTTTACTCCTGTTCAAAAAATCGGGGAGGAATGTAAACCGGGCGATAGGCGAACCTATCTAATATAAAATCCTTTAAGGTTTTTGAAAGTGTGGACATTCTGAAATTTCTGGATAATTCTTTGAACTGTAAGAACTGGCACTAAAAATTGATTGGATATCCTTTTGGAATATTCGTCAGCGTTGGTTTCCTCACTAAGTTGGTTGATTTGTTTAACGGCATATCAACTCTTTATGGGTCATTTAATACCGAAATTGAATTTTCTTGGAAGCTTTGAAGAAATAAAAATATATGTTATTCTGCTTCCGCAGTTGATGATACTCAACTTCTGTGCATATTAAAATTTCTTGGGAGATTTGAACTAATAAAATACGATATATGTTATTCTGCTTTCACAATTGAATACATGGTAGATGATACTCAGCTTTTGTGCATATACATGTTTGTGTGGACATAATTACTACAGGCGGTGATATGTGTCTTTTATGTTGTAATTTTGATGAAGTTATATTTTGGAATGCAGCTTGATTTAAGTAATTATAGGATATCATATGGCTTAATGTCATGAAAGAGTTCTTTCATGTCGGTTGCTTTTGTTTAGCGGCATATATTAAATCACCTCTAAGGGTGATTTAATGCCGAAATCGAAATAATTTGAACACAGTTTTATAGCTTCAGCTAAATATATTTTGAACGCAGTTGTATGCTTTCAAATACAGATAAAATTTACTGTTGGTCATTTTTATATAAAAATGTATTACGAGTATTTTTACTATTAAAATGTATTTTTATACTTTCATAGTGTTTTTTTTTTAGTTTGGAAATTTTCCCATAGCTGGGAGCCTACTACCTTGGGTTAAGATGAACCTGGGAACGACAGCAATTAAGAGGTGGTTCCACGCTCCTCAAAACCGTCAAATTCCCGATCGGAGGACTTGCTGCCGGATGTAGTTTCCTCAGTAAGTCCTTGAATCTTAACTACAGCGAGAAATGATGAAATTACAAACACTACCCTGTATTTAATTTCAATCTTGAATCTAGACGACCATTGCCACACTAACCTTCTGATGGAAGTGAGAACTCTCCAATCTTTGAAGAAAGATCAAATCCTTTAATGTATAGCTCATTTCAATTCCGCAAGATGTGGATATGAATAATTTGGAGCAAAATAGTCATCCGAAGAGGCAATGCCTAAACAAGAAATGAATGAAAAGTTCTCAGCCAGACTGTAATCCATTTTGTTCCTTTAGCCTAGACAGTAATCTATGATCAAGCGATATCTTGATGGGTATCCTCAAGTGGAGGTCGCGCATACGATCCAGGACTAGAGATGCTGGAATAATGGGCGGCTCCCTGCACCACACCAGTAAGTATCTGACTCCTCATGTTAAGAGCCAGATCAGGTCGAAAAAAAAGATTACTGCTACCATATATGGACAGTAGTCGCTCAGTCCTCAGTTTCCACTCTCGATAGGGTTCAAAAGCATCTCCGCGACCTTGTGGGTGACAATTCTTTTTCATCCTACACAACCCCTTTCTCACACGTCGCAAGACCCTCGCTGCTCAATCGCTATTGTCATGGAAAGTTCTCAGACGAACTACATTCCTTAGTTCCACCAGTTCTAATTTTCACGGCTAAGACCAGCCATGCTCCGCACATTGTAGCGAACGACGCCCATTCCTTTTGTATTCCATTAGTACAGCTTCCTCCTGCGAACCGTTGATTTGTGAAACCGACTTTCAGAGGGTCTTTTCCCGATCAGTATAAAATTAATCTTTTCAAGTTTAGGATTTATCGTTATCTTCATATCCGCATCAATCTAACTCTTAATCTGTAACCCTCTACCTCGAGTGGTTCCCGGGCCTTGTACAGGGTGAACTTCACTGTAAAAAATATGTGCTTTTCTCTGAACTAATTTCGGACGGATTCTTTTCGCTTATTGCTGGTTGCAGTTTATTTAATTTGGAGCAGTACTTGTTCGAATCCGTCGTTTAGTTGTTCTGAAGGAGCAGATAGTGGGTGACTACTTTCTTATTTCGCCATGTATGGTGCATTATGCTCCTTGGATCGACACTAGCTTTGGTATGGTTTGTAGTGGTTTATCCCGCTTGACACACAATTTACTTGTTTGAATTTATTACATACCCAGAATAGATCGATTTACATTTCTTCACAAAAGAAATGAATTTAAAAATAATTTTACCTATTTAAAGTCCCTATCTTCTAAATCCATTATTCGCTACAAGCAGACTTCGAGTGGCTTATACAGTGGCTATTTTTTTGTTTTTTTTTTTGTTTTTTTTTTTGTTTTGTTTTTTTACTATTGTTCATTCAGTATAAGGCCCAAGAGCAACTCAAGGTAGAGTTGTTACTAAATGGGGATGTTGTAAGAGGATACAGGGAGAAAGCAAAGGTTGCATATTATGAGAATATGTATGATAGACAACGGTTGACCCTCGAATTGTATTCATAGGGGAAATATCCTCACGCGATTCCGTCCCAAATTGCAACAGTTCTGTGGAAGAAGCTGTCTGGTTGGAACTTATCCTAAGCCATGGAATATAAAGGTAATGAGGCTGAATCGACTCCGTATACGTGACATGGCGGATTCGAGTTGGGAATGTCTGGACTGGTAGAACCAAGAGAAGGTTGTTGGAAACAGTTCATCGTCCACAAATCTGCATGAATGTTAAGCCTGGAAAGTGAGAGACTGGGCAGCTCCGGTCCAGATGTAGCAGTAATATTCCATTTTTGGTCTGATCTGGTTCTTGTAATGATACAGCAGGTACTTTATGGAATGGTACAGCAATAGATTTATATATACAAATTCTAAGTGACGTTCCGAGCATTGAGATTACGACCGTTTATTTGGGCCCAAGGTCTGCTCCGTGATGATCAAACGTTCTTATCCTATATACTGTGTCCCTTCTCGTAGACATGAACGATCATGGCTCTCAACAATTTCCCGTCTTTTGTAACTCTTAGTAATTTTTTTCTGTCTCTCTTGACCCCTATTCTGTCAACCATTTACACAAGTTCGTAAGGTAGGCTACTTGTTGCTTTCCTCTTCGTCCCGTGAGTATCAAATTTTACAAACATTCTTTCCTGTACCCTAAAAATTTCAACTCTCGCTTTGGACTTCAATGCGTGTCCTTTTAGCTCCCAGTTTTCCTAAAATTAAAGCCAATTCGAATCTGAATAGTACTCAGTACTTTTTCGGGTTAATAGTGAGAAAAAAAATAACCATTTTGTCATTCAATCAAGCGCCCCTTAATTTAAAATATGTACTGTTGCCGCAGTGATGTTTCCTGTGCAATATAACCTGAGAGAGCACAACCCTTTCTATATTCGTCGAGAAATTCAGAGTTTTTCTTTCTCCTAGACCGGTCACCAACCAAGGCGCAGTCTATCTTGTCATTTACCTATAGCTGGGGGTGGGAAAGAGATAGATTCATATTTTTCACAAGGGTATTCCCACGTAAGTGAATGTAATCAACTCGACTGGAATTCGAACCCGACTACTGTCGATTCCTCCGTCCGAGACGCTACCGATTACCCCACCGTATTTCCATATTATCTCACAATTCGTAAAGAGTCAATGCAAAAAGCTACTTTGTATTTCAAAAAATGTTTAGAATTGTATTTTATTTTAATTGAAAATGACTAGGTATTGTAATATTTTGTTATGAAATTGCATTTGTGTCGTTCACTCAAACCGCACACACAAGGAGATAGGGAAAAAAATGACCATACAGAGAGTTCCAAATGTTACGCGTCAATTGGCAGAAAACATTTTTTTAAGCGTTTCATCCCAAGCAAGGCGGGAAGTCACTAACACGCAAGGTTTACAGAGAGTTGGCGTGAGAGCAAATAGGAATGATAGAGGAAAGGATGAAGAGAAGGATAGGGGATAGATCAGGGCATCTGGAGACGTCGATTGACATTACATTTGAATAGTTGGAGATTATAGCTATCAGGGAAACAGGAAAAGGAGAGGGAGTTCCACAGGCGAGAAGTGCGAGATATGAAACTATTGGAGTAGAAGAGACGGCTACATTTAACAGTTTCGACAGGGAAAGGGTATGAGCGAGATGCCAGCCTAGTAGAACGCTTAAATTCATGAAGTTTTGGAACCACCGAAAGCAGCTCCTCGGATCAGTTACCGTGAAAGTATTTGTAAAAAAAAAGACAGAGGGAGGCGACGGTACGTTTGTGAGAGAGCGACTGTAGACGAGATGCCAGATCAGGGCCATACACTTCACATACGCTTGTGAAATAGCAACCAGAGAAAATTTTCATGACATCATCTTCCATAATTCGACTAATAAATTTTTTTAATAATATATTGTCACGTAGAGAAACATGATTCTATTTGGTAAATAAATATAAAATTTACAAAGGTTATCAATGGTAATGCGATTTTTGGAACACCCTGTGGGATGACAGCAAGGTCTCATCTTTTTACAGTTGAAATGTCAACATGTAGCCGTAAGTTTTATGCTAACAATTTCTTCTTTCACACTTTCCAGTTTCTTGCTATCTAGTTAAATTTGATCTTTAAAAATTTAAACGCAACATTAATCTTTATCTTCTATCTTCTCAATCCCTGTTCTTTTATCACTCTCTTAATAATGTTTTCGTTCTTTCATATTCATACAGTTGAAATGTCAACACGTAGACGTAAGTTCTATGCTAACAGTTTCTAATTAAGATTTTAAGAAAACATGAAACTAATTTTTGTCAAAATTCATTATTCATCGAAAAAAGATTTCTTAAAACAATGTTGTCCTTAATAAATCTTATTAATAAATGCAATTAAAAGCTTTTCTAATTAAATAATGTCATCGTTTTAATATAGCGATGTTGAGTAATTGTTTCTTGTTTTCACCCGATAGTTAAAATCTTGTTAAATCACGAGTTCAATCGTCCATGGGTAAGACGATAAACTACATCTGCGTCCTGGGTATGACGATAAACTACATCCGCGTCCTGGGTATGACGATAAACTACATCTGCGTCCTGGGTATGACGATAAACTACATCCGCGTCCTGGGTATGACGATAAACTACATCCGCGTCCTGGGTATGACGATAAACTACATCCGCGTCCTGGGTATGACGATAAACTACATCCGCGTCCTGGGTATGACGATAAACTACATCCGCGTCCTGGGTAAGACTATAAACTACGTCCAACAGCAAGGCCTCTGATCAGGAGGTTTTGTGGAGCGTAGAACCACCTCTTAATTGTCGGTGTTTCCAGGTCCACCCTGACGCGGGGTGGTAGCACCTGTTTTGGTCCCAGCTATGGGCAAATATTTAACACCAAAATTTGTTTAAAAATAGGTTTTAATAACAGAAATACTTTGTAATAAAAAATTATTACCAGCAATAATTTTTGAAGGAAAATTTATCATCAATACTTTAAAAATATACCAGCAATACAAACAGTTATACATTCTTTGAAAAAAAAGTATGACCAGCTATAGATTTCTTCAAGGAAAAATATTCCCAAAAATAAATTTTTGAAGAAAAACATATTACCAGCAATAAAAATTTTGTCGGCATTAAATAACCCATTGAGGTGTTGATATGCCGTAAAACAAAACAAAACACGAGCTCAAACGCAGACAACTAAATGCTTCTTGATTCTTCAAAATCTCTCGAGAAAAACCAGACCACAAGCTGCTTCTTGTCTGTTAGTAAAATTATCTAGCTTCTCCATTTAAGTTAATTCCCATTCCAACTAGCATCGGTTATATATTCACTGACGTGTAAAATCCACTTGTAATTTATCTTAGATAGTAAATTGCAACCTGGGAATTTTTAATTCAAAAGGACGACAATTATACAGGGTGTTTCAAAAGTAACACGACAATTTGCAGAAAACGTAAACAGGGAAATTTTTCATGAGATCATCTTCCATAATTCAACCAATAAAATTTCTTAATGATATATTGTCACATACAGAAACATGATTCCATTTGGTAAATAAATATCAAATTTACAAAGGTTATCAATGGTAACACCCTGTAGAATATGATTTTTATTTTTTAAATTCAAGTTCCTGACATCAGCCATGATTATTTCGATTCTTCTATTAAACGTTACCAGCTTTGATTTTGGAGGTTAGCAAATCAATGAGAAATCAACTCGGATACTTTTTTATTCGAATATGCTGAGCATATACTATTTTTTCGTTCGGCTTTGTCATTGGAGCATCACGTGTTGGTCTTCTGAAGTCTAACATTAAACTCCCTTGTGGTACCAAAGCCTCGTTCTTTGTTTTCTGTCACGCAATTTCTCGTATGTAATAATTTATGACTTCCGTGATGACATTTTGATGATCAGTAAGAAAGAAGAGATCTAATACATCTCAAATGCTGCAGCTTTTTTTTATCTTCTAAATAATACGATAACATTTTGTTTCTTGTTCAGTCATACTGGAGGCACTGAAACAAAATTAATACTTAATATTTAATGATTATATTAATTTACTTAAAAAGACAAAAATTTAACATAATTGATTTTTAGTTATTACATAGTGTTCAAAATTGTTTCGTGATCTTAAAAAAATGTTTCCTCAAAGGAGTTGTGCTATTTCAAAGGAGAAGAATTGGGTGAAAAAAAATCAATTTTTGTGTATTACTTTTAATTTTCTACTATTTTATGGTATATTCATACGCCAACTTACCTGCACCGAATGACATTATAAAAGAATCGTTAACTTTGAATAATTCAGTCAATCTATCCATCTCTGTATCTATCTATTTATCTATATATCTATTTATCTTATTCACTTCATATCTATCTATCTATCTATCTATCTATCTATCTATCTATTAGGTTGGTGCAAAAATAATGTCGTTTTCTCACATATGTTAATATGTGAGAAAACGACATTATTTTTGCACCAACCTAATATCTATATATCCATCTACAGAGCATATATTATGAATTAACTGATTTCAAAAGTTCCTTCGCTACACAGGAATTACTATATTTCAAAAACCGAAGCTAAAATCTTCAAATTTAATTATATAATTAAATTAATTCTGTTTCAACTTCAAGCGAATTTTGGAAGTTATATATATATATATATATATATATATATATATATATATATATATATGTGTGTGTGTGTGTGTGTGTGTGTGTGTGTGTGTGTGTAGATAGATAGATAGATAGATAGACGCTGTTTAGAAATTTCTGTATGTCTAATCTTGAAAATATATTTAACAACTTTAAAAACCTTTCACCTACCTAAGATGCGTCGATGATATCCTTATATTAGTCAAGAATACGAAAGAAAGAAATTAAAAACAATTCCAAAATAATTCTATCCTTAAATTTACATTCGAACTTAATAATAACAATGAAATTCCTTTTCTAGATATATTCACAAACACTAATAACAATAAATTTACTACGTCTACCCATAAAAAACTTAGTAGCATAAATTCATGCATCAAGAGTCAATGTCCAAATTACTATAAAATAGCAATAAAAAAACTAATAAACAAATTAATCCCCCCCCACAAAACAGATTTTCTACAGTGAACTGAAAATATAAAACAAACTCTTATTAATAACTTCACTAATTATATTGTCGATGAACAAATAAGATGTTCTATCGGAAATTTTATTACAAACCAAATAGAATATTATATTCTTCAACTAGCCACAAACATATTAATCTTTTATATCGGAAACAAATACATTCTAATTATAAAAATGACGAAAATATCCTAAAAAGTAAATACTAACGTATCCACCACATATCCTAGTAAAAAAAATAAAATTAATTATATACTACACTAAATCCAGTATAACCAATTTAAATATTAGTAATCATTATTTCCTATCAACTAACGTGTTGAAGAAAACCAACATTGTATACAAATTTAAATGCCCTCTAGGAGATTGTATCTCCAACGGAAAAAATAATATTCATGTTGACCACACTATGACCACGTTGTCTTGGATGCTGAGTTTTCATTTGAATGATATGTTCAACATTTCTAAACATTTAAAACGGCATACCTGTCCACATTCTCAATTCAGAAAAATTCTTGTTGAAAATGCATCTATACTTTTTCATGAAAATAATAAAAATAAACTAAAATTTCTTGAAGCTATCTCTATTAAAATTATCCTTAATAGAATTAATTATGAATACTGCACTAATAGTTTAAAATTTACAGTAGATAGTTTAAAATATCAAGGTTTATACCAATAGTTCTTAATACATATTTAAAAAAATCTCTTGATAAACTCATAACTTAATTACTCAAACTAATCGCACAACGCTAAACTCAGCGTTCTTCACTTCACTAGTAAAAAAATTAACTTTCAGATGAACACCGCAATTTTGTCTTTAAAAATGATGAACACTACAATATTTGACTGATGATGACATTAGGCTAATGTCAAAAGTACTTAGAATAAATAATATGTAGCAACACGATAATTTTCACTCTTACTTTAATAATGACACCAAAAAGCTTATTCTCGAATATGAAAGGATCCAATTGAAAATAAGTAGACAAAATTTGTCTAAATCATTCAATGGAACATGTCTCACTATATATATATATATATATATATATATATATATATATATATATATATATATATATATATAATTCTCTTTATATCTATCTATTTATTGCATACTCACCCTCTTCTGGGAATCTCAATTAATACACTATTGTATATCTTCTCTCTCTTGTCTTCTCCCGGACGGGTGTCGAAATGTTTTTGGTGCCTGGAGATGAAAGAGACATCAACAAAGGGAACTTGAAAACTTAACTATCTTATTCAACACGTCGACGTTAACATTTTTAATTAGCCAGTGGGGTCGTTCTATCACCCCCACTGGGGAGCAAGTTCCGATACACGAAAAAAAAAAACACGTCTACATTGTATGCGTGTAAAACTTAACTCTCTGAAATCCCTTTCTATCTCTAACATTTCCGCGTTAGTTTTAGTCAATCAAAAACGACTTCCTTTGTTTTCCTCTGTCTGACCTCAAAGGTCAAAATGAGGAAGTCAGAGGAGAATACAATTCTCTAAAAATAGACTGCGAGATTAACCTATCTATCTATCTATCTATCTATTTTAAAGACATTTTTTATGTTTATACATTCTTTTTATAGATACAAATATTTAAGTAAATGTTGTTTATAATAAACAGTATTAACAACATTTACCGGCCTGAATATCCAAGAAATCTCACAGAAAATATGCGTTCTCCGACAGGAATCGAACTTTATCCTATCTATCTATCTATCTATCTATCTATCTATCTATCTATCTATCTATCTATCTATCTATCTTCATTCAGTCCCTCTCTGTCCTTCTAACTCAGTCTGCTCTTATCTGTTTCTCTGTCTCCTTTCCCCACTATCTATCTATCTATCTAAGTTTTCTCTTACTTATCAGTTTGCTCGTCTAAGTGGGTTCTTACATTCATTAATTTGAGTAATGCCTGAATCTGATTAAATGGCAAATATATAAAACAATATTGGAAAAGTCTATGTTGACATGTTTCGCAAATGACAATGCGTCATTAGAAATGCTGTCTATAATCCTGGTCTCATCATGAAGTAATATATTGAGAATGCCTTTTTTTTTCAAATATTCCCAAAGAACAACCGCATTCTTGATGATTGCCATAAATTTTGTGTAGTAAAAAAGCAAACAGCAAATATTAAAAAAAAATTATTCGTTTGTTTAAAACTAGGCTGGATTTCGAGAAGGCTACTAGTCTTGGGTCAGTTAAAAATGTTGATGATGTCAATTTATCGCTGTTTGTAAAATGGGATACTATATATATATTGTTGTAACCTAGGGAAGGTTACTAAATAGAATCAAACGAAGGTTGGTAATGAACGATAATACTTACGACAAGAACAACACATAGAAGATTCGCCAGCGGCGCGTAGAAATACTAAACTGCTAGAAGTGAGTCAAGTGAATTCCACAATGAATCTCCAACTGCAAGATACCTACCAACCACCCCACACGGTCAGATATGGAACAAGGCCGAATTTAATGTGGGGTTTCCGAGCCCGTAGTCTTGACTAAATTTCCCCGTAGACCCTGTATAAAACGGGATCGGGTAACTGTTTCCCGAGACGAGACTTTGCCCTTCGACATAGCCTCTGGGAATCCCCTCTGTCCGGAGGCAGAGAGTTTGACCAGCACAGCTGGAGACTAATCTCCAAGTGCAGACCAACATACAGTATTTACTTCTGTATTTATGTGAATGGGGACATAACCCATTATCACCCGTAGGTATACTACAATATATATGGGAAGAAATAATGGTTTACTATAAAATATTGAAATGAACTGACAAAATACGTAAGAATCATCGAATCTTTGTCAACCATTTTTCCAGTGATGAAACTGTTTTCTAAATAACGAAAATAGGACGTAGGTATGTGCTCTATGTCTTTCATAAAGCCATTTGCGTATTTGGAACAAAAACTCTTTCGACCGGAAAAGAATACGTGTAGTTAGATAACGAATAACTATAAACAGAAAAGGTTTTTGTTTTTAATTCTCCAAGAATTTAGAAGTCCTACGCTCGAGCCCTACATCACGTTGAAACGCAGGTTCTCGCACAATAACTGAAGTTAAGCAACGTCGAGTCAGGTCAGTACCTAGATGGGTGACAGCTTGGGAATTCCAGTAAGCTTGGATGTGCGGTTAGTATAAATGATAAAATGCCTCGGAATTGTTAATTGAAGAACGGAATTCCAGTCCCATTAGGGTTTGTTATATTCACTTATTCGCAGATAACTTTAGGATAGGTATGAATCCACCACGACTCTCCCCATATATGTGTTAATTAGTAAAACTTTTACTTTACATTACTCGAACTGTTATCCTCATCTTCATTGCCATATTCACAACGTTTCGGTCGTTGTACGCTCTGACCTTATTTAGGTGATTGGAATTTCGAACCGAGTACTTTATTTCGTCCACCAGAGTAGATTGTTCTAGCTCCACGTGCCATGCCTGAAATAAAGAGTTCGGTTCGAAATTCCAAAGGCTGGATTTAGTAAAGGTTGCTTCTGGTTGAAATAGCAACCAACTTAAATATTTGTCAAACATCATCATTGCTCGTGTGTCACGCGCGTCTGAGAGTTGCCTCATACATAATCTCTATTCTTGCCAAGGTTGTGTGTTTCTGGGTGACCTTGCGTTTTTTTGAAGTAGATGTATTTGTAATAGTCGCTTCTAATTGAAAGTGCAAACAACTTATATATTTGCCAAACATCATTATTGCTTCGGTGTTTTAAATTTAAATTTTGAACGTTGAGTTTGGTTTTCTTATTTCCCAAAACCATTTTCTTAGTACGATCAGCGAAGTTAAGCAACGTCGAGCCTGGTCAGTACCTAGATGAGTGACAGCTTGGCAATGACATGTGCTATAAGCTGGATGTGGGGCTGATGTAATGAATAATATCTCTGACATTTTAACCGGAGAACCGGTTTCCAATTCGACTTGGGTTCGTAATATTCACTCACGCGCAAATACCCTTGGGAAACTGACTTCCAAAGCTGGATGAAAATCGATGTAATTGTAAGTGCCGTTTCTGGTTAAAAGCGCAATCATTTGTTTCATATAATCCCTCCTTTGGTTTTCAAACTCAGACATTGGAGATGTTGGTCTTCAACATGAGCAAATCTCATCGTCATCTTTCTTCTCTTCAGCATTTTCCAGCGCGGTTATCGTAAGTTCAGAATTACCCAGGTTCACTTGGGTGTTCATACCCAAGGCCGTTTGCATTGAAGCAGACGTTTTTCTGTGATAATTCAAATGTATGGTCTTTGTATCAAGACCACAAAAAACTGTTAAGAATCAACTGAAAGAATTTGATCAGCATTTTTTATTAGATGTTGAATATGGTTCTCTAAATTTTCAAAGCGCTTGTCTGAGATGTAATCGTGTTATAGTTCGAATAGCTGAAAAATGTTAAGGTTGGTTTCAATGTTTCTCTTCATTTCAAGTCCTGATAATATAGGTCCGGTAAATTGAGGTACGGATAATCAAGCAAATACTGCAGAGGCCACACCAAACATCATCTTTGATCAATGCTTTCCTTGATATGATTCGTAAATTTAACAAGTTATGGATTTGCTTGAACAAAAAATGTTTTACTGCTTACTCGTATTTACCGACACAAATTCAAATGTCGATGCCACAATTAAAAACTTAAAGAAGATTGTAAAATGGGAAATTGTTTTATGATACTTTTAGAAGAGTGTAAGGACATCTTGAATTTTATTTGGAAGGAGATATACCTATCAAGTTGTTCCAGTTAAGAGAAAGCTTTATTCTCGTCATAAAATATTTACCTATCCATCTCGTTTAGTCCATAGTTATTTCTCTCTCTCTCTCTCTCTCTCTCTCTATATATATATATATATATATATATATATATATATATATATATATCTTCAGTTCATATCTATCTATCTATCTATTTATCTATCTATCTATCTATCTATTTCAGCTCATATATATATATATGTATACAGGGTGCGACGGTTAAATTGTCACCATTTTATATTTTTAATTTCACGCATGCGCGTTGTGTTTTTGATTTTATCGACTGTACAGTATAGTAGGGTCAGTTGGGCACCGTCTATAAGGAAAAGAGCGCCATGCAATTCCCTCCGCCAGAAACGGCATGCAGTACTGCTTGGCATTCGCACCGGAAGCTCCAATACGAATATATCAGAGTGTTTGGGTGTCAATCTGAGGACAGTGTAAAGGTTTCGAAAAGAGCTGGAAGAGTTTACTGGTGATTACAAAGGTGTTTGGAGTGATTACTAGTGATGGCGACATTATGCCTACATTCATCTTCCCGTGTGGACTAATACTCAACACGGAGGCCTACATCAAATGCCTTGAGGAGGTAGTACTTCCCTGGGTCAAGAGGGTGGCTGCTGGAAAATGCTGTTTCTGACAACAGAACTCTGCATATGCCACAAAAGCAGGAGAATCTAGTAACAATTTCTGCGATTACGATGAGTGTTTGGAGTGATCCCTAGTGATGGTGAAGTTATACCTCCATTCATCTTCCTATAGAGCCTCACACCCAACACGGGGGTCTGCATTAAGTGTCTTGAGGAGGTAGTGCAGTTCTGGGTCAAGAGAATGGCTGCTGGAAGACCCTATGTCTGGCAACAGGACTCTGCACCATGCCACACTAGCAGGAGAACATAGTAATGGCTATCAGACAATTTCTGCGACCATATCACCCCTTACATCTGACCACCTAACTCGCTAGAATGCAACCCGCTTGATGATTATGGGTGAGGCACAGTTGAGCGAGAGACCAAAAAAATCTTTGTAACACGAAAGATGAACTGAAGGTATGGATTATGGCAGCATTCCCCAACTTAAACAAAGAGACCGTCCACAAGAATTACAGGAGATTTCGAAGTCGTCTGGAGGCCGGGGTTGAATAAATTTACTCTATTGTATTTAATTTTGTGTAATTTTGGTAAATATATCTGTTAAAAGGAGATGTCAGTGTTATTTTCATTTTGGGTTCATTTAGACGACAATTTATCCAACGCATCCTGGATACAAAAAGTTCTTCTATGAATTGAGCAATCTGAGTGGTTGGCGTGTTTATTCTAAAATAAATACGCAAAAATTCACCTTCCTCTCTGCCGGAAGCTGATAGCTCAGGGGAAAAATCTCGGACTAGTTAGGTTAGGTTTCGATCCTGGCTTGAGGCAATCAGATGTTTAGCCACACTGATGAGCTCTGATATACTGAAACAATCTGTCTGTGAACAACACACACACACACACACACATATATATATATATATATATATATATATATATATAGAGAGAGAGAGAGAGAGAGAGTACGATGGATAAATTGGTGAATGCTGCCGTAATCCTTGGCTTCAGTTCATCTTTGTTGTAACAAGGAGTTTTGTTGATCTCTCGCACAACTACACACCACACTGGGGATGTGCAGTCTGGGGAGTTAGATAGACAGATGGCTGATATATTCGCAGAAATTATCTGACAGCCATGAATCTGTACTCCTGCTTGTGTGACATGGTGCAGAGTCCTGTTTTCAGACATAGGGTTTTCCAGTAGCCAGAATCTTATCCCAGGGCAGCACTAATACCTCAAGACACTTGATGTAGGCCTCCGTCTTGAGTCTGGGACCCTCACCAAGAAATTCAGTAGTTCATTTCTTATCAGAACTATCAGAGTGAGTTTCACGAGCTTCCGTACCTTCGTAATCACCATTAGATTCAACCAACTCTTTTCGAATCCTCTACACTGTCCTCAGATTGATACCTAGACACTCTGAAACAGTCGTATTGGGTCTTCCGGTGCGAATGACAAACATTAAAGAAAATTGTTTCCAAATTTCCGGCAGAGTGAATTGCATCATGATGCACTTTTTCTCACAAACGATGCCCAACTGGCACTACTATTACCCGTCGCGCCCTATCTATCTATCTATCTATCTAATATATATATATATATATATATATATATATATATATGTGTGTGTGTGTGTGTGTGTGTGTGTGTGTGTGTGTGTGTGTGTCCTGGGTAAGACGATAAACTACATCCGACAGCAAGGCCTCTGATCAGGAGGTTTTGAGGAGCTTGGAACCACCTTTTAATTGCTGGTGTTCTTAGGTCCACACTGACCCGGGGTGGTAGCACCTGTTAGAGTCCCAGCTATGGGCAAATAGTTAACCCCCAAACTGGGGTCAAAACACCATGAATGTGTAAAAATAGGCTTTAACACCAGAAATGAATTTTAGAAGAAAAAATTGATTACCAGCGATATATTTTTGAACAAAAATATTACCAGCAAAAAAAATCTTGTCTGCATCAAATAACCCATTGAGGTTGATATGCCGTAAAACAAAACAAATCAAACCAAATCAAACCATAGATAGATAGATAGGGTGCGTATAGATAGATAGATAGATAGATAGATAGAAATGGTGCGTGTATATATATATATATATATATATATATATATATATATATATATATATATATATGGGATAACGATATATAAATTCTTACATATCAAAAACAATATTGTGGGGAAAATGTATGAGAAAGTGCAAAACTTTTCTCCTGGTGCGTTTCATCCTTTAGATCTTCATTTGACAAAATTTGTTACGTTGGTGCAACTACACATGCGCACGAACGAGGCATGCTGGGAATCTTAAATTCACATTTTTTTTTTATATAATCTAACCGTTCTCATTTAGATTTTTTTTTCTTAGTTCCCATCACTTTTCTCATTCGATATCCCACACTGATAATCGAAGATCTGCCAGGAATTGTGAAATATTGTAAGAGCCAAGGCTCAAATTTATTCTTGATGATCTTGCAATCAAGGTACACTCGAAACACTTTTGTCTTAGTGAATTTTTTTTCTCCTTTGTTCAGAATAGCATCTCTATATCAAAATTGTCATCAGTCTCGATACGGCGAGAAACTATTAGCATTTAATGAATTGTTTTGTAAAATATCCCTTTTGCCTTCTTTTATTTAGATTTCTTGAGGTTTTTTTCCTGTGTATTGTTAGTGACAATTATTACAGGTGATAGAATAAATTCCTCCTTCAATTTTTAGCTTATTGTTTTTAGTATTGACTAAGTTTTTTATTGTTTGGGATGTAGTATTAACATTTATGTTGAGTTTAAATGAGTTCTTTTTAACTGTAGTTGTGATGGAGTTGGTATGAGAATATTTTTTTTTAATTCATTGAGTTTGCCAGGAGAGGCCGAGTTTCTAATTTGGAATATTTTATGAGCCTTTTCTTTCGCATTGAATATAAAATAATTAGGGTACTGTATCAGACAAAACCAGAAAAATAATCATTAAAATTTTCAAAAATATTCGATTCGAAATATACATAAAAAATAATAGAAGTAGATTTCTTCGATGTCACACACAAGCTAAATAAAGATACCTATCAATCATATGAAAAGCCCAACGACAAACCAGTTTACAAATCTTCCAACCACCTGCCAACAATAATCAAGTAGATTCTACAATTAATTAACCGCAGATTATCCGACAATTCATCCAACAAAACAATTTTCAACGAATGCAAAAAAAATGATTATGAAACAGCTCTAAAAGATAGTGGATTTTCAGTAACACAACACATAGCAAAAAATTCAATATGAAAAGAAACATTATATGGTTTAACTCACCGTACAAAAAAATAAACAAACTTAGAAAAAATATTCATTACACTCATGCACACACAAACACTCCCTCCATCTAGATCTCTTCACAAGATATATAATAGAAACATAGTAAAAATCAGCTATAGTTGCACTGAGTACATGACACAAATAATAAAAATGCACAACAGAAAAATGACCACACAAACCAAATCAACCTGTAACGAATGCCCCTTAAATGGCAATTGCTTGCAAAACAATATATTAAGTCACTGTAAAACCAGCAGATAAGGCAGGAAACGGAAGAGCTACGCACACAAAACATCCTTTACAAATAGTAAATATGTAAACAGCACAATTCTTTCTAAAAATGTATGGGAAAATTAAAAAGAAAAACCAAATTACACCCAAAATATCATGAAAAACAAGGAAAATAGCATCTGCCTACAAAAATAAATCCCAAAACTGTAAACTTTGTCAGGAGGATAAAATAGCTATAATCACCTTCCCAGGCCAACAGAAACGACCAGAACTCTCAAAATGCAGACACTCAAACAAATATTTACTCCGTTACTTAAAAATCGAAAACTTAAAGTGAATGCCCTGTAAAATACCACTATGAGAGATACAAATATTTGCACTGTGTATACAATGCGGATAATTTAAGATATGTTAGACAAATCCAATACCTTAAACTAACCAAATAAGATAACTAACCCGAGAGAAAGAAAAACAAACCAAATAAAAAATAAATAAACAAACAATTGTTCTCATAAACAAAAGTAAATGTAAAAATATTAAACAAGAAATAATTAAGTAATCAAGAATAAATAAAGAGTAAAAAGTTAACAAACAACTCAATAGAATATAAGATATTTATAGAATATCTATAAAGAACTGCATTCAAATCTATAATTATTCCTACTCAATAAGATCTAGAATAATTTGAAACATAACCGTTAACGCCTACACAAAAACCTTTTCGATAACACAATGGACCTTAATACGCATAATGCACCATTGACTTGCATATATAAATAGTCGAACCATGGCCTTGGATGGCGTTCAGGCTTAAAACAGACTGTCACTGCTTGGTGCTGACCTCAGTGTCCACTAATATATATATATATATATATATATATATATATATATATATATATATATATATATATATATATATATATATATATATATATATATCCGAATGTAATGAGAACGAAAACAATATATAAATTCTAACGTTCTCAGCAATAATTCAAAAGAGAGTTCAATACCGATAGTAGACCAATAATTATTTATTATAATTTTTTTCATGTAGACAAAAACAATTTACTCACTACAAAAATGCAACTTCGTTTCGGTGCAGTTAGTTGCTCCTCGACTGGTGAGAACCATCTTGGTTCTCACCAGTTGAGGTTCCATCTTTGTAGTAAGTAAATTGTTTTTGTCTATATGAAAAAATTATAATATACATATATATATATATATATATATATATATATATATATATATATATATATATATATATATATATGCGTGTGTGTGTGTCTGTGTGTGTGAAAATAAATTGAAACATATGAAAGTACCATTACGTTAATAATTCGATGTTCTTTAGTATTTTTGTTTTTATTAAAAAAAAAAAAAAAACAGTGCTCGAGACACATATAGAGCCTATATTATAATTATGTTTTTAAAAATATGATTCAATTGCTACATAGGACATAGTTTTTAGTTACTTTTCGAAACGTAACTAAAATGTTGATGCAATAGTTGCTCCTTAAAATGATTGTTTTCTCCACATCCATAGAAACTAATATTACGAATGTATATGCTTATAAAGGTACGTAAATTTCAAAATTAGTTATTTCAAAATTCGCTTGAGGATGAAACAGAACTATGTACTTTAATTTAATTTCTATAATTGAATTAGAAGTTTTTAGCATCTCTTTTTGAAACATTGTAATTCCTATGTAGCGATCATATTTCATATATATATATATATATATATATATATATATATATATATATATATATATATATAATTTGCGTATTTAGGCAGCAATGCTTCTTTCATGTACGTTTCATTGAATACGACTGACAAGGTGCTTTGATTTAGTTTTTTATCCAATTTCTCATGTGATTTTTTCTTTTTGTAGGATAAATTATATAAAAACTGTCCAACTGTTCTTTCTTTCTGTTGAAACTTGACTAATGCATGGAATAATAATGCAACACAAAATGTACTTAGAACAAAATGTATTGAAACAAGAAAGTGTACACAATATTTACATATAGTCTTTTGTCTATTCTTGGGAAGACCGTTCCTGGAATGTGTGTTGATTGAGTCGCAGTCGGGCAGAGTCTCTGGTTGGATCTCTCATTCCTTCCCGGTACCAACCATATTTATATGGTCGGTACTCCACTATGCAAATTAGGTGGATCCTACCACAACACCCCCCTCCCAAGCCTTGGAATCCCTTTTGAATTTCAAACTGGCTTCCTATATGGGTTGATGATTATGGGTATTTCTTTGTAGATCCATTTGCATACTTTTAATATTTTTTTCGTTTTGTATTCACATCCAATGGTTCCGTGAACTTTCGTTTCCTACCGGATCTTCTCGGTTCAGGAATATTCTGCGGAGGTTCTACTTGAAACATATCATACATTACATCAATGGGATCTTCCTCCTCATCCGGTATACTCTCTTCATGCTCTAGAACGTAACATTTTTAAGTTGGTTCTGGTGCCTTTTATGAGTATTCTTCGGCCCTTTAATTATGTAAATCAGGTCACCGATTCTCTTGTCCACTATGCCTCGCTCCCAGAACTCAACGTTGTTTTTGTAGCACTTGAAAAACACCTTCTCTCCGGAAGTGTATCTTTTTCTCGCTGTATACATAGTATTCTTTACTCTATTTTTCCCTGGCAAAAGCTTGTCAAACACTGACTTAACTTCTAGCGAACATTAGTTCAGCTGGTGCCATGTTTGAGTGTGTTCTCTGGTTTGGCGTAATTCTGTATACCTGTAGGAATTGCTGAAGCGCCTTTTCCGTTGGAACTCCTGAGGCTTTCTTCAGCGCGCGCTTTAATGTATCAACAAATCTTTCTGCGAGTCCATTGGACCTCGGATGATACGGCGGCGTCGTTATGTGGTTAATTTGATATAACTCACAAAATTCCTTAAATTCTTCAGAAGTGAATTGTGTACCATTGTCACTCATAATACACTCTGGCACACCGAACCGTGCAAATAGTTCATGCAAGAAAGTTGTTGTGGTATTGGACGTAGGCTTTTTGCAGCGTAGTACTTCCGGCCATTTTGTAAAACTATCTACCACTATTAAGTAGTAATAATCTTCTACTGGACCAGCGAAATCAATGTGTAACCTTGTCCACGGATGATCCATCTTGGGCCATGGTTTGTGTACTATAGGTGGTGCCTTAGCTGCTAACGCACACCCTTTACATCGATGAACCATGTTTGCGATATCCACATCCATTCCTTTCCAATATACAAAGCTTCGCATTAAGCTTTTTGTTCTATTAATCCCCGGGTGACCCATATGAAAGTCCCGTAGTATTCTTTTCTGCAACTTTTTTGGTATTACTACTCTCTCACCATATAATAAAAATCCGTCACAAATTGAATAAATCTCCTGCACTTTTTTGTCATTTGCTACCATTTTGCTTTTTATTTCTAAAATGAAATCATCGCTTTCAGATTCTTTTTTAATTTTCTTTGATGTAACCGGTAGCTCTCTTAAAATGTTGTTTACCATGCTTTTCACCTCATAATCTGCTCTGATATTTGCAATAATTGATTCTTCGAATCTTTCTTCTTGATTCGGTACGAGTCTTGATAAACTATCCGCATGAATTATATTTTTGGATGATAGGTGCTTTATGTGAAAATCATAATTGAGAAGAATGGTTCCCCATCTCAACAGACGATTTGCTGTATAAACAGGTAACCCTTTCTTCGAACCAAAAATAGTGATCAGAGGTTTATGATCCGTTTCAAGAATAAAATGTCTGCCGTGGATGTATCTGTGAAATTTTGTTATGGTAAAAATGATACTCAGCGCCTCTTTTTCTATCTGTGAGTAACTCCTTTCTCCTGGGAGTAAAGTTCTCGAAGCATGTGCAATTGGTTTTCTAGAACCATCTGGTATTATGTATTGAATACACGCACCTATCCCGTATGAACTGGCGTCACTTGCCACTACAATATCAAGTTTTGGATTGCAATGGGTTAAAAAGAGGTCTGATGTAAGCATTTTCTTTATTTCATCAAAGGCTTTCTAACATTCTACCGTCCATTCCCATGCCTTGTCTTTTTTTAGTAGTTCATTCAACGGAGCTCTTACATTGTACATTCCTTTAATGAACGCTTGATAATAATTTGCGAGCCCCAGAAAACTCTGTAGCATCGCCACATTAGTGGGCGTCGGCATGTCTCTAATCGCAATGGACTTTTCCGGATCTGGAAATCTGCCATTTTTGTTGATTATGTGACCTAAATACTTAATTTCCTCCAAACCAAATTCGCACTTTGACTCTTTGACTTTAAATCCAAAGTCCTGAATCTTTTTAAATACTTGATTGAGATGCTCTCGATGTTCGTCGACGGTTTCGCTCCTTACTATGATGTCGTCTAAGTAGGCGCACGCAAAGTCTAAGTCATTCAACATGACGTCCATAGCTTGTTGAAAAATGGCTGGTGTCACTTTAATACCGAAAGGAAGCCTGTTGTACTTGAATAACCCTCTATGCGTGTTTATCCCTAGTAGCTTCGAACATTCTTCTTCGACGGGAATTTGGAGATAGGCATCTGATAAGTCGATTTTTGAAAATATAACTCCACCATTTAGCTTATTAAAAATCTCCTGCGGACTCGGTAAGGGGTAATGGTAGTCCTTGATTACCGAGTTCAACCCTGTCGAAAAATCAACACAGATTCTGATTTGGTTTGAATTCTTTTTTATGCACACAATCGGCGCAGCCCATGAATTAGATTCTACTTTCGAAATAATTCCCATTTTTTCCAACCTATCAAGTTCTTCGTTAATTTTCTCTACAACTGCGAAAGGCACGTTACGTTTCTTTTTAAAAATTGGCATAGTATTTTCCTTTAATTCAAATTTAGCTTCAAACTTGTTACATCTTCCAAGACCAGGCGTGAAGGTTTCCGGAAACTTTTTCTTTAATTCATCTTTAATGTCCTGACTTGCTTGCGTATTACTTTCTACTTTTCTGCAGAATGAGTTTAACGGTTTACCCCACAGTTCGAATGTTTCAATAAAATCTGTACCCATCAAGTTTTCTCCATTTTTCAGAATGAAAACCTTTATTTTTTTAACGATCCCGTTCAATTTCATGGGAAGTACAACCTCGCCTACGAAGTTAATTTCCTTTCCAGTTACCGTTCGAGCGCGTTTCGTTGACTTCATTATTGTAGGCCTTTTTAAAATTTTCCATGTTTTATAGTTCATTATTGTTAAATCTGAACCCGAATCGAGTTGAAATTTGATATTCTTTTTAAATATTTCAGTCGTCACATATTTCCTCAAATCTCGATCTGATTTGATATTCGAATTTGTTTGTCTAATTCGGCTATTGAATTTGTTCGTTTTACAACACGATCCTTTGTGTCCCTTCTTGTGGCACACGAAACATTTCTTATTTCTATATGGGCAATTTACCTCCCTGTGTCTTTCGTTGCAGCGTCTGCAATTATATGGTGGAACCTTTTTTTCCTCCTCGTTTTTCTTATTTAATTTTTCTTGTCTATTTTTAAAATACGCCGAATTTTTACTACAATTTTTTTCTGATGGGTAATTTGACTGTTTTTTTATTTTTTTAATATAAGCAATGCCAGCTTCTTCGATTTTTTGAGACTCTTTCTTTAAACTTACGGCCCGCTGACACTCCTCTGCTAACTTTTTCAGGGTAAGATTTTGTTCAGATTCGGGTTTAGACAAAACTCTACGTCTTATTTCGGCACTCTTACTGGATATCAGTCCTTGAGCAAAAATTAAACACTTGAATTCTTCAACCGTAATCTCTGCCAATCTGAAATTGTCACAATGTCTATTCACTATAGATGCATATGTTAAATAATCCTGATCGTCGGATTTAGTGACATTCATGCATAACCATCGCTTATGCCAAAGCGACATATTTGCTCCAAACAGCTGTTTTAGCAATTTCACTGTTTCCGAGAATTCCAATTCATTCGTTCTTCTCGGTAGAATAAAATCTACAAATTTGCTATGTTCTGCTGTACCTAGCTTTCTTAGTAATAGACTGACTTTTCTTGAATTCGACCAGTTTTCAAAGTCTGTGTAGAAAATATCTTCATATCGTTTAAAGTACGCTTCAAACGTTTTTTCTTCGTCTGGCACATAGTTGAAAGTTTCCAGCGAATTAAATATGGTGTTATTAGAATATGAAGAATTTCCCTCATTTGCCTGATTGTTGTTTAATTTCTCCAATATTAACTTTTGAATTTCTAAAAGTCTTTCCTCTTGCTTTTCTTGAATTTTTAAAAGTCTTTCCTCTTGCTTTTCTTAATATTTTTGCTGGGATTTGAATAATTCAGCCTTACTCAACTGCTGGGATTTGAATAATTCAGATATGACTTTGGATAATTCATCCATCTTTAGCTGATAGTGTTCATGCAACAAAGAATATACCTTTAATTTGTGTATCTATGGATATAAGCTGACCAGAAAAATCGAAACAACTTACGACTTTTTTATTTTATGTCTTGCTTTTACATTCAAGCCCGTGATAATCAACTTTGGTATTTTTTTTTTTTATTACTTCTGTTCGAGTCTGGTATTTATTGGTACAAAAAGTACAAATTGTGGCACGAGGCCAATAAAGGGGAGGGGTAGAGGCTGGTCAACACTAACTATCTTATACCTAGCTAATCAGATTCGCGACCCATTCGTACATTACATTTTACACATTCACCAAAAGAACTCGTCCATCACCAAACAATCCTTCGACCACCATAATACCACGTTCTCTCAAGGGAGACCTACCAAAATCGCGCCCCATACCATGAAAATTCTAATGATGATATATATATATACAATTCTAATAATGATAAAATGAGAGGGGAGGGAAATGAACCCAATAATAAACTTAAAATAAACACAAATACAAACTAAACATAATTGATGTTTGTAGGGACCGTCCAACCCATAAAACAGAGAGGCCGCTGTATTCTGCCCAGGGGACAAAATCAAAGAGACGCCCTCGCTAAGGGAGTGGGAAAAAGTATAAAATATTAGGCTGGAATGGGAAAATATAAAACTGACCCAGTCGAGATGAAAATAGGGCGGGGGTCAAAACAAACTGGGGAGGATGGGAATCTCGACTTGGATCATTACTTCTGTTCGAGTCTTTCAATGACAAACCTCTGATTTTTATTATCAGAGGTAAATTCGTCACTATAAAATATTGTTGAGCAAACAAACAAACAAAAAAAATAATTTTTTAACAGTTCGTTACCTTTCAAAATCGACACGGTGTATTTGTGTGCCTTTTAATTCCATGCACGTTTTTGTAGTCGGCCAGTTTGTTTTTTTTTTTAAACGGGTGTCTCGTAGATAACTTTTCAATTTAAAATCACCGTTATTCGTTTACGACATCTTTCAAATTTTTCTGAGTGAACGTTCCTTATGCTTAGTCGTCCTTTAACGAGTTCTTAATATCCAGAAATTCAGAATCCTTGCCGTTCCGTTAGATGTTGGACTTTTAATTAATAATTTTTTCCTTCAGCCTGGGTTCTTCAATGACTTGTCCCAATTGTTGAAAGCTATCAATTATTAATTCTTTTTTTTTTTTTTTCGTATGGTTCTTTCTACCTCGTCGCCATTGTTGAAACTTGACTAATGCATGGAATAATAATGCAAGACAAAATGTACTTAGAACAAAATGTATTGAAACAAGAAAGTGTACACAATATTTACATATAGTCTTTTGTATATTCCTGGGAAGACCGTTCCTGGAATATGTGTTGACTGAGTCGCAGTCGGGCAGAGTCTCTGGTTGGATCTCTGTATTTACCTATCCACCCACGAGGATAAAATGTGGCCCAAGGCCGGTTTAATGTGGGTATCTCCGAGCCCGTAGGCTCGGCCAAAAATATAGCCTTTTTGAACCCGCCTAGACGGGTTAAAGGCCTGTCTACCTCCCCGGACGAAACCTTGCTCTTCGGCAAAGCCTCGTCTGGGTTCCTCTCTGCTAATGCATAGAGTTCGACAGTCGATCTCTGGTTGGATCTCTGTATTTATCTATCCACCCACGAGGATAAAATGTGGCACAAGGCCGGTTTAATGTGGGTATCTCCGAGCCCGTAGGCTCGGCCAAAAATATAGCCTTTTTGAACCCGCCTAGACGGGTTAAAGGCCTGTCTACCTCCCCGGACGAAACCTTGCTCTTCGGCAAAGCCTCGTCTGGGTTCCTCTCTGCTAATGCATAGAGTTCGACAGTCGATCTCTGGTTGGATCTCTGTATTTATCTATCCACCCACGAGGATAAAATGTGGCACAAGGCCGGTTTAATGTGGGTATCTCCGAGCCCGTAGGCTCGGCCAAAAATATAGCCTTTTTGAACCCGCCTAGACGGGTTAAAGGCCTGTCTACCTCCCCGGACGAAACCTTGCTCTTCGGCAAAGCTTCGTCCGGGTTCCTCTCTGCTAATGCATAGAGTTCGACAGTCGATCTCTCATTCCTTCCCGGTACCAACCATATTTATATGGTCGGTACTCCACTATGCAAATTAGGTGGATCCTACCACAACACTTTCCGAGCGCTTTCGGCTATACATTTAGCTATTTTCGAGGTTGAAATATATTAACTGTTAACTATAAATAGTTTGTTCTATGTATTTATATAATGTTTTCATTTTTAAAACACGTTCAAGATATTGTGTCCATCTTCATAGTTGATATTATTGAGTGTTGTTTTTTGTTTTTATTAATAAGGCTCCCATTAATTTTAGACTTTTTTTTTATTTTTGCATATAGATGATGATATTATATTTGTGTTGTCAACAAGTATGTTACGAATTAGGTCCTGTAGGTCTCCATGATTATTTAAATGAATCCTGATTGAGCTATGGTCAGAAAGCTGTAGTGTGAGTCTTCGTGCCAAATATGTAGTATGGACTATATAACTGGTGGCGAATTTCGATTGATCAGGAATACAATTCCTTAATGGAAATTTAAATTCGTAAATAACATTTGTTCTATTTAATTTTTGTTCTAGGAGATGAATTATTATTCATTACTATAAAGTTGAAGGTTTTACATTTTTTTGTAATAAATAATTAGTCTAATTTTTTGTCAATTGGTGTTGTGCATTTTTTTATTCTTAATTCTAGTTTCATCTTCTTTGTAATTTTCGTTCTTCTGATGTTTATAAAAAATATCAATATTATTGTTTATGTTTCTATTCTTGTCGTTGTTATTAGCTACCTTAGACAGAAAAAGCCTAATATGGAAATCCAACAATTGATTAGGAAATCCGTTATTAATAAGCGTTTGTTTTACATTGTTTAATTCTTTAAAGAAAAGCGAGAGAATGCATTCTTGTGCGATCTTTTAAGGAAATTTTTAATAACAACTATTTTATATCTAAGAGGGCATTCACTAGAGAAATTAAAATGAGAAAAGTCTTTTCTAGTTGTTTTTTTTTTTTTATATAAAGAGAAGCTGTAAAAGTTTATTACTAAAATCAACGGGAACATCTAAGAAAAGGGAGTTTATTATTTCGCTAAGTTCATGAGTAAAATTTAGTACAGAATTTTGTTATCACCTAAAATAAATATATAGTCTACATATCAATAGTTTATGTGAAGGGAACGTTAGGAAATAAATTCTCTGCGTCAAGTGACGCAAGAATGCCTTGGTTTGTTTTTACTTTTGTGCGTTTAAGTATTTCTAGGAATTCATGGGTAGATTTAATGCTATGTTTAGTTGGAAGATATGAGGAAGTAATATCATTGAGAAATTTTGTATAATTTATACCCTGAAAAGAAAAAAAAATTATGTGATCACATGAGAAATTAGTACATAATCAAATACAAAATTACCTCATAGAGGAAACAGACCTATTTCAACCGACGAAAACTTCGTCAGTCTTACTCAACCCCGGTATATAGATTGAGTTCGTGTCAGAATTTAAGGTTTCCGATACGAACTCAGTCTATATACCGGTTGAAATAGGTCTGTTTCCCATATTAGGTAATTTTCGATTTTATTATGTACTATTTTATTTGGTATGTAATAATAAATACAGTGAGCTCTTTTTGTGCATCAGTTTTAATATTTTATATTACTAGGATTCACTTGGATTATATACCAAAGCATTTATTAACTTTAACATACATGCATATATATATATATATATATATATATATATATCCCAGAGCAACACAAATAGTAAAATATTTGTCAAAACTGAACGTATTAAAAGTGCTCAATACAAAGTCGGGATGACCAGACTTGCAGAGCTGTTGAATATTTAAAGAGGATGAAAGCTGACCAGAGCATACTACCGCGGTTTCCTCCTCTACGTTCCTCAGGTGGTTTGTTCAGCAAATCAGCTACACGGAGCTCAACAACTTAAGCACTTTCGAAATCGGAAGTAGTGGGGAACTTTAACCGGGTTCAAATAATACCAAGCTGAACTTCTTAAAATGTCTGCATTTGGTCATGATCTCTGAGCTCCCGTTCAGCAATTCATTGCTGTTTTCATATGTTGCAATAGCCAGTTTCTCTTCTTGGCATAGCCTACACGTATTCTCGACTATTTTGTTATTCTTTTTCTTAAAATGCTCCATTTAATACTTGGACTTTTGCTTTGTCTCTCCCTAAACTTCCAATAGTAGTTTGCTAGTTTCTTGCTGTACCTTATGCTCCAGAATTCTAAAAGATGAGGTGTGATTGTCCCACCTCCTTTTGAACTGGCCCTCAGTACACCCGATGTATTTTGTGCTACTATTTTCACCTTCCACTTCGGCACAATATACAACCCGTTCAGTACAGCATAATCCATTTAAAGGACAGTTATTTTTTTGTCCTGCAATTGCATACGGTCGTATTCTCGCCTTCCACGTCATTTTGTATCTTTAAATATCTGCTATTCATTCTTTTTATGATGTTGCCCATACTGCTTGTGCAGCTATAACTTAATTTGACCGTATATCGCTTATAAAACTTATGTAGTCCATATGTATTTGCTTATCTAATATATTGAAAAACATCTCTATGTTTGTTATTAGGTTAGGGTTGAAAGGCGAGTTGAACCAGATTATGTTTCTTCTTTCTTTTATTATTAATAATAATATCATTTTTCGGCTTCGTCTGTTCTTTGAATTGCAGGTTAGCGTTATGTCCTTCTTCTCTTAATGCCAATACATAAATATTTTTTTTGTTAAATATATTTTCAGTAGAAGAATTTTGCGTCAGTCTACATTGCACTCCTAATGGGATTTGTTTAATTATGCTCTTTGGGTGGTTAGACGCCATATTGATACATCTTAGAGTCGTATTCGGTTTCATAAAAGGTGAGATGATTCCGTTTGACAGGTTTTTACTCTGTGTCCAGAAACTGGAAATACTTTAAACCCAGATCACATTAGATTAATCTTGCATTGCCGTAAGTCTATCCTGTTTGAGTTATGGGTTAAAATCTGATACGTGTAATTTTGATGTTCCACAAGGATCGTTTGACGGAGCAGAATTGGCTGAGCTAGTTGAAAACTTCATATCAAATAAAATAATTCAGATCGTCCATTTTGATGATGACAGATTATACAGAGATGGTGGACTGATGGTGATAATGGGAAATAAAAGAAACAGTGATTTAATCAGGAAAAAACAACATAAAATATTCAAAAACCTGAAATTCAATATTACTGTAAAAACTAACAAAAAAGTAATAACAAACACAGGGAAAATGTCTTCAATATATTAGATAAGCACTTCGAAAGTGATAAAGTTGTTGAGCTCCGTGTAGTTGATTTGTTGAACAAGCCACCTGCGGAGAACGTAGAGGTCGAAACCGTGGTAGTGTGCTCAGGTCAGCTTTCATCCTTATATATATATATATATATATATATATATATATATATATATATATATATATATATATATATATATATATATATATATATATATATATATTTCTCCCTGTTGTAAACATTTGCGAATACTGTTGTAGGACTCAGAATTGCTTTAAGCGTAATTCTTGTAATAATTTTGTTATGTTCTTTTGAAAAAAAATAAAACATATCCAATCAAATCAATTACATTGTTCTTTGATTTTTACTCTTATTTTTGTCAAATAGATTTAGATGAATGCACAGTTGTTAAGGACTTTTCACGGATTTAGATCTAACGCTGTTCTTAGTTTAGAGTTAATGTCTTCTCTTTCCAGCTTCTTTGAAAACTTCTTCAGTAGTTCCTGTTTTTGAGAATGCAGCCGAACCGTTTGATCTTTCTATGAATCTATTGGATTTCTACCTCTTTTTGGCAAATACTGGGGGTTTTAATCGACTCTGAATTGGTTAAGCATCCCATCTCGTAGGGTATATTTTAGAACCGGGTGCTCAACAGGAGGTGAAATACACCCCCAAAAGTAGGGTGAATTTAGGATTTTCAGGGTTGAAATGCGACCACAGCAAGTTTAGGCTGAGGGAAGAGAGTGCTTATAGAATTTGGCCTATTTAGTCTGTCATCTTGAAAAGGCGGGAGGAATGGCATTCTGAAAGGTGTGCATGGAGCCAGAAAGGTTGAGAAACCCTGTTTTAGACAAACAATGTAGTTTTCTATGCCAACTGCTGATTTGTTAGTGGATTATTGCTAAAAGAGTTTGTCAACCTTTAGATAAGAAAAATGAAACTCGGGATATTGCGATGGATATCTCAAAGGCGTTCTCACATGCTGTTTTTCTTCACATTTTGAAAGATTATGGTTCCCAACTCGTTATCAATGCCAATGACAGAACCATTTACTCTTTAATGGAAAGTCTGGTCAGTTCGATAAGATCAGATTAGCAAAAACTGACATTATTGTTAAGTGAATCTGTTGTTAACAGGGACAAGACGTGACTTGTTAATTTTAACACCTCCAAAAAGGAAACAGCTCTTTTAATCGTCTGAGGGAACCCTCTTTACCTTCCATCACTATGGCTGATATTAACCTCCCGGAGAGTGACTTATTCCGCCTTCTCGAGCTAACGTTTTCCAATGACATGAAGTTTCATCATTATATTGAATCAATTGCTAGGTCTGCTGCAAGAAAAATTGGTTCATTGTTAGACAATCTATCGCGTCAGAATCTATCTTACCTATTTATACGTCTACCGTTCATCCATGGATTGAATATTACATCTGGTTCTGTGCTTCTGCTGTATATTTAGAGATTGTTGTCAGAACCCAAAGAAGAATATGCAGTGTTGTCCGTCCTGACCTGGTATCTCGGCTTCAGTTGCTTCCCTGTGACTTTTGTGTAAATATTTTCATGGTAATTGTTCTGATTAACTTCACTTTTTGGTACCTCGATTTATGAATTTAAACGCAGTACTAGATTGGCAGCTAGGTCTCATAATTTTACAGCGCACTTTCTAGATGTAACCGTAAATTTTATGCTAACAGTTTCTTCTTTCGCACGATGGTGGACTCTCTTGCTTTCCAGTCAACTTTGATCTTCGAAAATTTAAATGTGATGTCAATCGCTATCTTCTTCTTAATTGCTGTTCGTTTATTGTTCTCTCGCCTCAATAATGTTTTCTTTTTCTTATATTCTCTCAGAGTCAGTTTGAGAGCGCCTCTTTGCGACTACTCGGCCTCACATTGACTGCCGACCTGAGATGGAACAAATACATTGTCAATAGCTTCGTCCACCGCAAGGAAAGTTGGCTCCCTGTGTCGCGCCAGGAAATTTTTCTCGACATATTAATTACAACGTTTAGGCCGTTGTATGCTCGGCCCTTCTTCAGGTGGTTGGAATGTCAAACTGAACCCTTTATTTCGCTCTTTGGGATAGACTGTTCTAGTTCCACGTCTCATGTTTTAATAGATGTCAGTTATCAGTTATCTCCTGTTAATTCCCCTCTCCAAGTCCTTGAGAACACATGGCATAGTGGATAAAGACGTTGGTTAGATCTAGTGACAAGGCCCAAAGAGTGTGAGTTCAATACCCGGTTAAGGCAGTGGAGAACTTGGGGAGGGGAATTAACAGGAGATAATTGATAAATGACATTAAACATGGCACATGGAACTAGAACAGTCTACCCCAGTGATCGAAATAAAGGGTTCAGTTCAACATTCCAACCACCAGAAAAAGGCCGGAGAGTACAACGGCTGAAACGTTGTAATAAATATGGCGACAAAGATGAGGACAATAATCCGAATAATGTAAATAATGTACAGGAATATACTGTTTGAATTTTGCCAAATTTACAGGAAGAAAGAGTATTCAGTATCGGAGACAGAGCGTGTTTAGATATAGGCACTGTGGACATAGGAATCAACACAGTATTGTGACTGTCATTTTCACGCCTTGGTCTTGAAGCGCGAAACTGATAGTTACTATGCAGTGTTGATTTCTGTGTCCACACTATCTACTCCCCTCTTTCTTTCGCTCTCCCACTCTACACACAGGCGCATACGCACACGCACACGCACACACACACACGTATTTATCCCAAAAATTAATGTCTTTTTATTTATTAATCAGACATATTTTTATTACTTTAAACGTTATTTTTAGTGGATACCCATATTTGAGTAGACGCTCCGTTTATTTTAAACAATAAGTCTGGACAAGTAAAGTGTGCTTTAAAGGCCGATAGAGCGTTACTTGATTATGAAGCTTTTCGTAGCCGAGTGGTCAAAAGCACGTCAAATCAAACGACAGTTTCTCCTGCAAAGAGAGACGCAGGTTAGAATCCTACGGTGGGCGCACTTTTTCTTAATAAGATTTCTCCAATGTTCAGGCATTTAGACGAAATAAAATACTGTTTAAGATAAACGAAGCGTCTATTTAAATATGGGTATCTACCAAAAATAATGTTCGAAGTAATAAAAATCTATAAATATATAAGAATTAATGAGTTTAAGTTAATCCGACATTTTTATAACTTCAAACGTTATTATAGTGGATACTCGTATTGAAATAGACGCCCCATTTCTATTTTACTTTAAACAGTGTGTATTACGTCTATCGGCTTGCGTATTCGATCGTAGTCGAGTAGTGAATCATGTCGGATTAATCTGCGGTTTCGCCTACAAATGGAGATGCAAGTTCGATCTGTAATGGCAATACATACTGCCTAAAGTAAAAATAAAAGTGAGGTTTCTATTTCAAATTCGATTAGCCAATTTAATTTCATTGATATTAATAATGTTTAATGTTATTATACTAAGTATCTTTGTCATTATTTCTCATTTCTATAATATTTATTATTTAATAATTATTATGCTTATAATTGTAATGACACTCATAATAATAAATATTATTATTTATTTTAAAACAATATAAAAACAACAGTGTTATAATATTACCAGCTGAATTTCCCGCGCCTTGCTGCGTGTCACAAAATTTTTGTAAGAAAATAATGATTGATTTTAAATCTTTGTTATAATTTTTGGAGAAAAATAATACATTTCATTATTACTCAACGATTTTGCCGATGTGACCTACATCTGGTTTTCTCCTTCTATATTTTGGATAGCAGTCATTTCTTTGTTCAAATTAAAATCTAATTTTGATCAAAGGGAAAAATTTTTGTGTCCCCCACCACGGGGACCCCCTTTGATCAAAATGAAATATTCTTATCCATGTACCCTGGGTAATGTAATTTCAGAATATATAAGGTGAGGAAGATTCAATAACAAACAGACAGATGCTATAATTTTATATATATATATATATATATATATATATATATATATATATATATATATATATATATATATATATTATTATTATTATTATTATTATTATTATTATTATTACCCTTATCCTAAGCTATATTTTCACTATTATTATCATTCTTCATATTTATATTATAATCAATATTATAATCATGATTATTTTTTAAAATGATTATTATAATTATTTTCTTCTTTATTATAAACGTTAAGTGAAATTAGATATCTTTCATAGATTTAAAGAAATGTTGAAATGAGGATGGCTTCTTCTATGTGCCATGCTTCCTCAGGGCGTTTGCGATCATGGCTCTCCACACTATCCTATCCTTTGTAGTTCTTAGTAAATTTTATATTTTGCTGGCTCTCCTAAACACTGTTCTGCCATTCATTTACACAAACTCGTTGGGTAGGTTATTCGATGTTTTCCTCTGCCCCATTTGCCTTTAATATGTCCTTTGAGTGTCAAATTTTCCAAGCTCTCTTGCCTCATTAAGTGTCTTAGAAATTTTAACTGTCGCCTCCTGTTGTTATGTATAAGTGTCTTTTTTGGCTCCATTTTCTCCAAAACTTCTTTGCCACTCACATATCCAGCTAATGGCATTCTCAACCTCGGCATTCATCTATAAAAAAACTCTGTCTTTTCTTCAACTGTGAGTTGTCCAGTCTTCATTGCCATTCTAACGAAACTTTCCTATTTCTTAATACTTTGATTAACTTTTGAAAAGCATCTTTTTCTATCCCAGTGCGCTTTCGGATTTGGATGTCTCCCTTTCTGTCCTCTGTTAAAATTCACCCTAGATCACTAAATTGCTTTACTTAAATATCTCTGAAAAGCATATTCCAATTGAATATGTAAACTTCGGAGACATTTATCAGATTTCTCTAATATGATTTTTTAACCTTAGAAATTAAGTATATAGATTTCCCATTTTATTACTTTAAAAAATAAGTTATTTGAAAATGCAATTTTATAGCTTTAAAATCTATTGAATTCTGCTAAAAATCGTGCAACAATTTTTAAGTGTTTTACAGACAGACAGCCACACACACACACACATATACATATGTGTGTGTGTGTGTGTGTGTGTGTGTGTGTGACTATTGATGCCTTGTACAATTTATTAAGTGTGACGGACCAAATGGAAAGTAAGTATCATATTGACGTCAATCATTTTCAAGTGTTTTAGTTAAGTGGTAATTAACCGTTAAGGAGTACCTCCAATCGATGACCGCATAAAACTTCTCAAAAGTCATGCCTTTTCGCCGGTTAATCACTAAGGCTGGCTATATATATAGCAACAGAACTGGACAGAAACACTTGCATTGGAACCTCATCCGAACCAAAGGAATCAAGTCATGGGGTAAGTTATATCGGCAAGTCGAACTTATTTGTTTATTCTTGTTCGTTTTCTATTTCTTACATATATATATATATATATATATATATATATATATATATATATATATATATATATATATATATATATATATATATATATATATATATATATATATATATATATATATATATATAGACATTTTTATGTTTATACGTTCTTTTTTTTATATTTAAGTAAATGCACTGTTTATAATAAACAGTATTAACGACATTTACCGGCCTGAATTTCCGAGAAATTTTCATAAAAAATATGCAGTTTAAAAACAGTAAAATCGACCTTGCCACCCGAAACGCTCTTCTGTGTCTAAATCGGTTAAAGGGTATATGACGGTTCCGTATGGCATACAGGTTCGATTCCTGTCGGTGGACGAATATTTTTGATGAAAATTTCTCGGACATTCAGGCCGGTAATTGTCGTTAATACTGTTTATTATAAACAGAGCATTTACTTAAATATTTGTAAAAAAATGTCTTAAAATTATTGTCGGACTTTGTTCATTTCATGATTGATATATATATATATATATATATATATATATATATGGACAATACAGATACAGTGCTTAAAGTAACGTATCAAAATATATATACAAAAACATAGTAAATATAAAATATATGAAAAACAGTTCTTGCATTATCAGTGCTGGCCGCGATTAAAAGTTTCATTTCGACGTAAAAACTGTCATGTTACTGTCATGTAATCCTCTGGAAATGAAGGCCCAATTACCACCTGGATTAAAATGGCCACCTCGTTCACCAGATATCATTACCCTGGACTTGTTTCTATGGGGTTATATTAAAGATATCGTGTATCGAACAAAGATACGGGACATCACTGATCTAAAGCAAAAGATCTCTGCTGCCATTGCCACCATTAATGAGGCTATGCTACAGTGAACATAGCAAGAAATCAAGTACCGTTTTGATGTGCTTCGTGCAGCTAATGGTGCCCAAATAGAGGTGTTGACAGTTAAACCCAAACCTTATGAATGAAATTGGGTAGACGGAACCATTTGAGGCCGTCGATAGCTGTGCTAGCACGAAGTCATAAGTCATCGTGGCTGAGGGCTTGAGAGAGCTGGCCTTGTTCAATAATACGCTTTTTCCTAGAGACTGTAATTAAGTTCTAAAGATTGGCTAGCCGCCCTAGTAGAGGGGTATCCTCGAATACGAGTGGCCAGCTATACAGTATTTATGGACACCCTGTATATCAGAGTAATAATGAGCAATTGAATTATTGAAGACTGTAAACTCTGTAATGACACGTCTCGTTCTAAAAAGAAAAAAAATTAAAACTGTAAAGAGACTTTATGGATCCCCTGTATTAAATTGAGTTTTTGTAAACATTATAAGTTTGAATATTCTTCTAACTCAGAGTAAATACGACTCATTGGTTACAAGTATTTTTTCTCGACGACTGAAACAGTCAATGGACCGATGAGACATAGATATATGTAAGCTCAGTTAAATGTGCTAAGGTTTATTCAGTTTTTCAATGTTATTCAAAAGGTGTGAGATTGGCTGTTAAACTGATTTTGAAGCAAAAGGCGTGAATCTACTACACCCTGTGCTTTGTTCTATCGCCAAATATCTTTAAAAGAAAAGATCATGTCACTATCAGTGTTGTGTAAGAGTAAGTAACTAAGCAAACAACCCTCTATCTTACCTGCCCAAGTTATGGCGGCAAAGCGGTGCATTTTGTGAACACTGACACTGGAGAGGGCCACGTTTACATTGCCTAGTGGGTGATGAATTTTTTCTTCCACCCTAAAACTCCTTTCCAACAGACGAAACCTGGCATCTTGCTACTCCGTCTCTATTTTCATGGCAGATGTTCTGACGAACTACCTTCCGTGTTTTCACCAGTTCAGGCCTTCACAACAAGTTATTCAACATACACTAAGTTGACTTATCTGCATTTTATTCATATTCCATTCGTGAGAAGTAAGTTCGCTTAGACGATTATTTTTACAGAAGTGTTTTACAAACTTAATATCAATGGAAAATATTTATGGATTTTAAAACTTGAATATATTTACAATAATTTGTTTTAATTCATAATTAATTATTATATAAGTAAACTGAAACAGACTTCAATAAACAAAAAGTTCAATAGAATGACAGGATATCGTAATTCAATAAACAAAAAGTTCAATAAAAACTCGGTGTATTTAAATTGATTTTATTCTTTACTTTACAGTCAATGGAAAACCTGTGAAAAAAAGAAGTTTATCCCCATTGAAACCCAGGAATTACCCTGCTGGGTGGGGAATTCAACCCTAGTTGAGAACCGCTGAATTAAATATTGTTGGTCTACCGTTAAATTTGAGCATTTTCTTTAAAAAAAAAATCTGCGCGCTTTTAAATGCTTTAAACTGCAGTAATTTACTGGTCTACGTGTTTTGTTAGGTGTATCTGTATCATATATATATATATATATATATATATATATATATATGAAGACATTTTTATGTTTATACATTCATTTTATATATATAGGGTAATCTCTTCTGCATGTATAACAGATAACGCTGGAATATAGAATGAAGGTCTGACATTGCTGTCTTTGCTTCCATCATTGTGTTCTGGTTTCCAACATTTGGTTACATCTTTTCCCGGTTTCCGTAGCTCCTCATTGCGATCGTCTGCTATCTATTTCAGCCTCTTCATTATCTATCTATCTATCTATCTATCTATTTCAGCCTCTTCATTATCTATCTATCTATCTATTTCAGCCTCTTCATTATCTATCTATCTATCTATCTATCTATCTGTTAGGTTGGTGCAAAAATAATGTCGTTTTCTCACATATGTTACTATGTGAGAAAACGGCATTATTTTTGCACCAACCTAATATCTATCTATCTATCTAAGCCTCTTCATTATCTATCTATCTATCTATCTATCTATGTTTCTTCATTATCTAACTATCTATCTATCTTCATTATCCAACTATCTATCTATCTATCTATCTAGTCCTCTACATTATCTATCTATCTATCTAGTCCTCTACATTATCTATCTATCTATCTATCTATCTATCTATCTCGGCCTCTTCATTGTCTATCTATCTATATCTATCTGTTCATTATCTATCTACTATCTATCTCACTATATTATCTATCTATCCATTTCTTTCAGTCGAGCGATTCATATGTTGATGACCCTTGTGGTCCTTGCTGTTCTTTTGTGTTTGATTTCAACGGAAGACCATGTGACAACTGAACAATACCTAAGGGCCTACTATGATGCCAAAAGATTCGTGAGAAGAGCTGGAATGTCCAATGACAGAGAAAGTGGTTGGTATAACTTTCAAACGGCGATTCTTATTTCACCATGTTTCTTCTAATGTCGTTTTTTAAAACAGAAATTGCCTCCGACCCTTCCTCTGTTGGAATTTGTGAGCTTCTTCCGCTTTCAAACGCTAACCTCGTGTTTAGCTAAGATTCACAGAAATGCAATTGTAAGCGAATTACTAGGTAATTACGTAAATAAAATTTCGTACTCCATCGTGTGTTTCTCCAAATTTACAGCCTTATACGAAATGTTAGGTGGAAATTAAAAAATGATCAATAATTATTTTTTTTATTACAAACATTTATTTATTTATACTGGAAAAAATTTAAGGCATACAATGCCTGCGTTTCATATCTGGACCCTTTTCCAGTGTTAATCATGTACTGAAATATTTCTCTCGGTAACAGGCGGAAGGTGCAGCCAGTGGCGAGGTGCAAGAAGAGGTCATGGACGTAGAGGAGGTTCCAGACGCCGCGGCTTCGATGATGGATATGACAGGGCAGACTTCTTTCCCGGTTGGAACGGCACCAGGACTGGGAACTGGACAATCGTTATTGGAAATGATACAGTGATTTTTGCCAACGGAACATTGACATTCCCGAATGGTACCCAGATCGTGGTAGGCGACAAAAATTTGCCCGTGAACGGGCAAACCGTGCAACTTCTGAGTTTTAATAATCTCGCTGTCGCCGAAAACGGTCTGATACTTGCAGAAACAACAAGAATAATTAGAAATGCGTGAGTAACATTGATTAATATGCATAAGGAACAGACATAGACAAAGTTTTGACAAAGTTGGTTTCACTTTGCGTTACATGAAATGATTGGATTTCTCTGTATCCTTGGAAACAAAAAAATTTTGAATTGTATGTGCGTTTAAAACTCAGTAAATTTAAAAATAAGTTATTCCAAAATTCGCTTGAAGATGGAACATAACTAAAGCTTTTAATTTAATTATATAATTAAATTTGAAATTTTTGCTTTGGATTTTTGAAACATGGTAATTCCTGTGTGGCGAAGAAACCATATTTTAAATCAGTTACTTTATAATAATAATAATAATAATAATAATAATAATAATAATAATAATAATTATATATATATATATATATATATATATATATATATATATATATATATATAAATACATGTATAGTTAGTTAGTTAGTTAGTAAGAAAATGAAATATTTGGTAATCCGTATGGATAACCCCAAGGAGGATGTAATCCAAAGAGATCAATGTAAAAACAGAGCGAATATTAGTTAAATTACAAAAAACAGACAACCCTTAAGGTTGTCTGTTTTTAAATTTAAATTAATATAATAATAATAATAATAATAATATATATATATATATATATATATATATATATATATATATATATATATATATATATATATATATATCATTTAATGATTAGTAGGGATAATTCCAAGGATGATATAAATCCAAAAAGAGCTCAATTTAAGAACAGACCAATATAATAATGAATAAAGAACCCTAAAATATAAATTTATTTCGTGGACCTCACGTCCATCTCTTCAGACCAGTTTTTCATTAATAAATGAAATTCAGTTTATTCAGACACAAGGAAAAAGAAAAAAGAAAAAAAGAAAAATGAGAGAAAAAGGAAAAAGTTTTAATATTAAAAGGGAGAAAAAGAAAAGGAGAAGAAAGACAAGAATTCCATTATAAAGTTTGTTTTTTTGAGGGGGAAGACAAAGAGAGATACGCATCGGGATATATTTATTTTATGAAATGGTCTGAAATAGTCTGAATATGTTGTTAAAGATATGTCTATCTCTCTTTCTCTTCCCCCCACACACACAAAAAAAACTTATATTGAAATGTTTGTCTTTCTTCTCCATTTTTCTCTTTTTTCTTTTTTCCTTTTCCTTGTGTTTGAATAAACTGAACTCCATTTATTAATAAAAAAAATATGATCTGATGAGATAGGGACCCACGAAATAAATTTATAACCTGACCTAATGGATTTTTTAGCATTCTGTATTTTTAATGCAGTCTCACATTAGAACATGCACATGTGCATGTTCCAATGTAACACTGCATAATAAATAAATATTTACGGCTCTACTTTTGTATTGAGCCCTGTTTTAAATCAATGTTTTGAACGCTGAAATTTTACTATTCGTTTCTTTACATTTAAATAGATAGATAGATAGACAGTATTTGAGATAGAAAACAGTTGCAATGAAACTAGATTACGCGTTTCACTTTTACTAAGCTTTATCAGATGAAAAATATAAGAAAGAAATGTGTGTGTGTGTATTTGTGTTTATGCTTAAATGATAAATCATTAGTATTTTCTCCGCTAAGCTGGCGTTTTAAGTGATGAAAGAAAAGAATGAAAATGTTCATCTTTTGTAAAAAGCCGTTAGTATATATATATATATATATATACACTAACGGCTAAAAATAACGGCTAAATATATATATATATATATATATATATATATATATATATACATATATATATATATATATATATATATATATATATATATATATATATATATATATTTACCGGAATTCTTTTTTTTTTAAATCAAACTTTATAAATTAAATTCGATTAAGGGACGAGCTTCACGAAACGGAGTGACTCTTGCAGGGTGCCTCACAGGCGATGGTGCGAGGTAATGCTTTCTTCATTATTGCGGTTGGCAGGGGATAGCAACTAAAAAATTGTTTATAGTTACTTTGTTCTTGCATTGCCTACACGCGAACGGCTTTTTATTCGTTTCACGGGTTGATTGACAGTAATTCCTAGAATTAGTAAACAAATAATCATTTGAAAAAAAAAACGAAATCTATTATATTCTGAAATTTGCTTAATTACATTTCAAATTTTATAAACCCCCATGTACCAAAGTTAAACTAAAACATATATCAAGATCATTTTTTTTATTTTACTTCTTTATAAAATGTTTTTAGATTCATTTTTTTAAAAAATGAAAATTTTCGATTTAAACTTTATAAAGCAAAATAATAAAAGTAAATTTAATTTTATTTCTTACATAAAGTATTATCAAACTATTGCCAATATTTCGATGAAAGCTACTTTTATCATTGAATATTTCTTTTTTGTTTCTTTTATTTCTCTTTGATCTGCGGAATGATAAATGAACTGAAATTAGAATGTAAGAAAACAATGTGTAAAGCTAAAATGTATGCTTTAATAAACAGCTGACGTCCTTATCAATCTTTGACTCGACATTAGAAAAGTTGAACAGATAAATGATTTCTCTATTTTGTTTTTTAATCGAAAATCACAACATTCTTTATTCTGAACCTTATTCATTAACATTTATTCTTTATTCGGAATATGTTTCATTAAACGAACGTAGGTTTTACTCTTCCTATATTAGGTTTTAAGGTATATCTTGGTTTTAAATTCTGTTATTCTTCTTATGATTTCAGTGTGTCTGGAGCCGATGTCGACCCGGTTAATGTGACCAACAATATTCAAAGACCACGTCAAATCATCCAAGACTGTACTTTGGCTGCCAACACAGAATGCGTTCGAAACTACCCCTATCGTACGGCCGATGGGACATGTAATAACCTGCGTACGCCGTTACTCGGAAGTTCTAACACTCCCCTGAGCCGTTACCTCCCCGCTGAATATAGCGATGGTGAGTAGTCACATACGCGCGTGCGCACACTCTCTCTCTCTCTCTCTCTTTCTTATAAAACGCTAAGGTTGAATTTTTTGAAAATTTAAGAGAGTGCGTTTTTTACTAATATGGTAATCTGTTAAACTCCTACAACAAAAAAATTCTCAAATTACCATATTAGTAAAAATCGCACTCTCTTAAATTTTCAAAAAATTCATCGCATTTAATTTATTCTTCTTTGAGGCTACATGGATTTTACTGAAAACAAAATAATTTTTATGCCAGAGGATGACTGAATGTACAGTTGAAAGTACTAGCATATCAAAAAAAGGAAAGACTTTATACAACTTGTAGTTATTCAAAACAAGGATCATAACATTCATCGAGTGATTTGTTGGTTAATGCAACTTTAAAAATTTGTTTGCGAAAGGATTTCGCCATTTTATATCATTAACTTTACTAGTCTACTTTTTTATAAATGATTCATTGTAGTATATATATATATATATATATATATATATATATATATATATATATATATATACCATATTTCAAACAAATGGTTAAAAATCGTCTCATATGTGAAGTTGAGGTTACCCGAAGGCTAATTTTATCCACAAGGCACACTACCGTAGGGTACAATTTTACCTCAGCTGATCAAGTCTATATATATGATAAAAATATTGTTTTAAGGTATACAATTTTTATAAGTTAAAAAGCTAAAAATCATAGATAGAGTGTACGTAAATATAAAAGTCAACACCCAGCGGCGACAGTCTGCTCCATGTTTCAACGCATTCTTCAGGCCTGAAGATTGCGTTTAAGCATGAAATAGACTATCTATCTATCTATATATCTATCTATCTGTGTGAGAGAGAGATTTATATATATATTATTTAAATATTATATATGTGTGGTACTTATCGGAAAGCGCTCAATATCAGTGATAGAACTAACATACTTAGTTATATGGCTGTGAGTTTGTAACGCTGGTTTTCACGCTTTTGCAATCTTGTCTGAGGATCGTTAAAGTATGAAACCTAAGCTTACAAACTCATATCCATACAACCAGGTATATATATATATATATATATATATATATATATATATATATATTGTGTCATACCACTACTGAAAGTACCTACCACCTTTTGCTATGTTATATCTTTACAAGAGCTATGTCATAGAGTATTGCTGCTATACCGAGTCCTCAGTTGCTCATTCCTCATTTTCCAGGATCTACAGCGTTCTAAAGAGTCTATGCAGCCTTGTGGGTGATGAATTGTTTTTCACTCTAAAATCGGTTTTCCACAGACAAAACGTTTCTATATTCCTTAGTTCCCTAGTTGACACCTTCGCAGCTAGGACCTACGATGTCATGTACACAGAGTTGATTCCTCTACATTCCCTTCCTGTTCCATTAGTAAGGAGGAAGTTCTACTCAGAAATGTTACGTAGAGGAATATACTCCCAAAAGGAAGTTTCTCTAATCACTACGGAGAGCAGAGTTCCAATTCCTAATGGGTTTGTTATATTCACTGATGTGCAAATACCCTTGAGAAAGAATGCGCTAGAAACCATTGTTGTTGTCGTCGTCGTCGGCGGCGGCGGCCCTCGCTCGCATTCGAGCATCGGGATTGTCATCCTCTGTCCTTGTTCCCTTTCTCTGCCTTTGATGGCGGTGACAGAGATTGCTGTGAAGACACAGCCTACTCCTAAAGTGTCGTGAGCAGGAGTCACAGAGAAGTGTGGGTGGTGGACGCGATTTGGCCAGTCGGGTCCTGCTGACAGCACGTAACAGAATAGAAATAGAATATAACCCACAGAACGAAACTGAGTTTTAAGCCATAAAAGAAAATACGAGAGTCTGCATGAGGAGACGCATCTTCCCGAAGAATATTAAAAAGGAACCAGTCTACATGTTTGTAAAATCTTCATTAATGATAACAAAGCAAATTATTTAAGAGAATGAAAAAAACATTGAAGATTAATCTAAAAATTTTCAAAAATTATAAATCCACAATTTATTTCTACTAAAAGAAACTTTCAACGTAAATTTTGTAACAACGTCTTAACGATTTTAACGTTCTAATAAAGATTTGTTGCTTTTATTCCCTATCCAGGCATCGATCTTCCCCGTGTCAATGGAATTAATGGAACCCGACTGCCAGGCGCACGTCTCATCAGTACGACATTACACAGCCTCAGTACACCGGAAAATCGCGATGACGGGCTTACTCACTTGACTCCTATATTTGGACTTTTCCTCAGCACAGATGTCGCAAATTTCCCAACATTCCCAACAGAAGGTAGATATTCCCTATACTATTTTACCGTAAAAGGTTTGAATAATAAACCAGCCAATAACCAAAGCAGTAGCAATTGTAAAACGTTATAAGACTGCCCACTCAATTGTGATTACCACGCAAAAACATTGTCTATAAAGCAGTGTTAAGATTTGATAGCAACCAGACAAAACCTATATCGGTCCTATGAAACGTCTATTTAAACACTAGTTTCATAATCACAAATCCTTCAAGTTAGAAACATACAAAAACAACAACGCTCTATCTCAATATATAAGGGAAACACAAAAAAATGTGTGTCCATCCAATTATTAAATGGATCTTAATAAAAAAAACGTTGTGGCTAAAGAGTGGGTGGGGGAGTTTTGTAGAATGCCAAGAAGAGAAACTAGGTGGACTTTCATTCTTTGAACAAGAATACCTGCTGAAAGAAAGCGGAGGATAATATCAGTGATTTAGTTTTTAGAATTCTTCTTTACCTGAGATGTCCAACAATTTTATTCTGGATCACCTTTCAGCATTTGAACAATATATTTAACTGCTGTTATATCACACACACACACATATATATATATATATATATATATATATATATATATATATATATATATATATATATATATAGTGATAATAAGTAGACGGATACTTAAATTATCCATTAATGAATAATTAAAGTCTCCATCTTCTTATTATATTGCTCTGTATTCTACAATGAGCTCTCCCTGCATTTATATCCTCCTCGGAATTATCCACTCACAAACTGGTAAGACGTATATATATATATATATATATATATATATATATAGTACTGAGCCTTAAATCAAACCTGACCTCAAGTGTAACATATATACAAGCCATTGCTAGAGGTGCAGGTAAAATTGTCGGCTCCCTGTACCACTCCGGTAAGTACCAGACTCCTCCTGATATCGTCTACCTTTACAAGAGCCAGATCAAGACAAAAAAATGGAATACTGTTGTCATATTTGGGCTGGAGCTACCCAGGCTAAACTCTTCTGCCTTGATAAAGTCCCAAAGCCTCTTCTTGTGGATGATAAATTATTTTACAACGTCTAACCACTCTCTCACAGAGTTGCGGGATATGTCAAACCTCTCACTGCTCTATCGCTACTTTCATGGAAAGTGTTCAGACGAACGGCATTCCTTGGATTCCGCCAGTTCTATGCTTCACAGTATGGAGACGCCACCGCCACATACATAATAGCAAACCACCCACATCCCCCCAGTATTCCATAGATGAGAAGTAAGTTCCACGCCAGCATCTTCTTCCCGCAAACCACTGCTCTGTGGAACCGACTCCCTAGAGAGTGTTTCTCAGATCACTACAATCTTAACCTGTTCAAGTCTAGGGTTAGCCGTTATCTTCCCCTCCTATCCGTACAAACTGCCTCCTAACATAACTCTCTACCTCGTGTGCCCCCCGCGCTCTGTACAGGGTG